>OX459045.1:3977875-4548575 GCA_949775005.1 Orthosia gothica
AGTGTTGAGAAATCGGGGGATAGTGTTACCGAAAGAAGACTAAGAGAATAGTTTTCTTGGTATTCACATCTAGTTAGAGTTTTAGTGAGAAAATGAATCAGACAGACATAAACATCAGATCGTAGAGACACTTTAATAATTTAAAATTTTCATTGGCATTTCAAAAAGTTGCGTAATAAATAAATTGATTGTAGGCATACTTTCTGAAAATTGGTTTTTGGGTAAAAAAATAAGATGTTTTTATTTATTAGATAAATATTGCTCTATCACGTCAGTGGGTATGTTATATGTTGCAGAATACCCACAAAGACATTGACACTTCTAGATCCCATACATCTGCACATGCCCGAATTTCCTTACAATTTTAACATTGCGGTCACCAAAAGCCATTCGAACCTCTATCACTTATAAAATAACTAACAAAAGCTCATTTTGGAACCACAAAATGATGTTGGTGCAACAGTTAATGCCCTGAATACTATCTCACGAACGTATATTTTAGCTGTTAGCAAAATGTTAGCGATTCAAGCATATCCTTGTAACCGTTGGTACGAACCTTATTTGTGTTATATTATTGGTTTTGTTATTGTTGAATGAGATAAGTTTTTATGGCGCCTATAGGATTTTAGCTAATGTGTTTTCTTGTAAAAAGAAAATGTCGTCTGGTGAACATAAGCCTTTTTTATAGAGGGAGGCTTTTACTCGTTTAAAATCTTTCAGGTGGCGTATTCGTGCATATTCACAATTTTTGTTATTGGTTCAACTCATAAAATATAATCTGCTTTTCAGTATATTTACGTTCGTATATAGATGAGTCCAAACGAACGTAACTTTGTGAGTTGTTAGTCGCGTAAAGTGAGTCGCGTAATGTCAGTAGCGTAAAGTGAGTTGCGTAAAGTGAGTCGCGGGATTAACGTTCAACCAAAATTTGGTTAGGCTGCCAGACGGACGGACGTAATTTCAGTTGCTATTCTACGTTTGTACGCGGTGGCGACGCTTGCCTCGCTCCCCTCCCTCATCTCGAGCGCAATCCGGTTGCAATAATTTGCGTGAATCAGCAGAAAACTCATTTTGCGTCGTCGTGTGGCACAAACAGGACTTTAGTATCAAACCGAATGCAGCGTCAATTCCGCGACGCATTTTAGGCGACTCACAACTTACAAAATTACGTTCGATTTGCCTCACCCTATCTTGGAGAATGTAGGGATCAACTAAACATATTATATGATTTCGGGCTTGGTTTCATCATCATCATTTCAGCTGAAAGACGTCCACTGCTGGACATACGCCTTGCCCTAGCGTCGCCACATTGACCTTGATCTTGGTTCCATAGTACAAGTTTTTTATATTCATGATTATTTTCACCCTCTCAAAGATTGAATAACGGACACCCTGTGTGTGGCTTATATATATTGCTGAAATATATACATCATAATAACTCCGTAACTTGACAAACAAAAAAATTGTAGTGAGTTAGTTTTATTTTGTTTCAACAACCATTTTGTAACGATGATATAAAGTTAGCGACCTTAATTGGATCTGTTGACATCAACGCTTAAAAAAAAAGTATATAATTTTGCACGAGAGAAATTTACTTACTAATACTTGTTAAAGTTACCTATCAGTCGATCGTATTTATTACATCTCACCTTCTTATAATTATTATTGTAAAATTCGTAACGAGGCACTTACGATACTTAAATGTTGCTGATAATGATATTTTTCTCACAAAATATATTTTCTACATAACATATTCTGGTAAATATAATTTACACCTAAATACCAACTTTTGGAAAATTATCACGAAAAGGAAAATTTCAAGTATAAGTCCTAAGAATAACAATTTATTAATTTGCCAAAACAACTATGAAAATTATTTCTTAGGCAAAAAATCCTGAAGCCAGACTAGTAAATATAAACAGTATAGACTACAATAAAAAAAATGCCAAAACAACCACAACCAACGCGATTAGCTACTCACAACCATCGAAACACAACAAACTAAAAATGAACGTTACAAAAAATCCCATCGAGAAATATTTCCACCATATGACATGTTATCATTATTACTTCTTCTTCCTTCTATTTACAACCAAGTTACCAATATTTTGGCACGTGCTAAGTTTGTTATTCCTGTCTCCACCGATGAAATTTGTCTGCAAGGGGTCAGCCAACTCTTCAGGAGACCAGTGTCCTTGTAACGAGCCTATATGGGATAGGAGTGTGTTCACAGAGACCATGCAGACTAAGTACGGTATCGTCTGTGAAAGAACCTGGCTTGTCAGTTTCTCTCAAAGCATGCTGTATGTTGGGACATTGCTTGGCGCAATACTCTTTGGTTTCTTGTCTGATAGGTAAGTCTTTAGTAATAAATGTGTAATTTATATATTTATTTATTTATATCAGACACAATTCAAGTCCATAGTTATACAAACATCAAGTTTTAAAACAGATAAAAACCCAAAATAAAATTAATGTATTAATTACAATTTAAATAGTTGAAAACTCATTAAAAGTAATAATTAAAATGGTCAAATATAAAAATGTCAGAAATGTATAAAACAATGTCAAACGCAAAATTGATAATTGTAGGATGTTTTAAAAAATGTCAAAATATTAAAAATTCAAATTATATAAATTGTAAAACAAAATAATTGTAATGGTTAGAGCAATGGTGGCCTAGTGGTAACAGCCGCGTCTGATAAGTTGTAAGTTCGAATCCTGGCAGGCGCTTTACGTTGTGTAAATTATTTCTTAAACACTGCTCTCAAAACGGTGATAGAAAACATCGTGCGGAAACCGACATCCACCAACCCGCAATGGGCCTGCGTGGTGGATTACGGCCCATCCCCTCTCACAGAGAGGAGGCCTGCACGCACAATGGACCAAATGGGCGTCTATGTGTGGAAAAGGGGCTCTACCTATCCTTTGTGTTTTGTTTAGCTGCCATAACACATTTCCTATTTTGAACTACAGCATAGATTTTGCGTTAACCAATGCGAGTGCGTTGTCCTTGGAAACACGAATCACACATTGGAGTCGCAAGTGCCTATACGAGTACATGCACTTTAGAAGACGCCGCCGACGACGTGTATATACGTCTATATAATTCGAAAAGTGGAGGCAGCATAGATTTTTGTTACGAATAGCAATTAATGACCATACAAACATTAAAACATTGTCATCTTCAAATTATTGTCTTACTACCAATTTCGTGAGATTTTAGGTATAGGTTACCATATTATTACAAATTCCTGTTGATTGCACGGTAAAAACCAATTTTAGCAGCTCTCAACGTTTTAATAAACCAGGCCTTAATTTAATCATCATCGATATTCCGTCAGAAAAAGCGTCTCGTCACTCAAAATTAATTTTAAAAAATTGATGAACGTTCGCACACGTTTCCAATTAATTACGTTAAGCACCAGCCTGAGAGTTTACATTGTCGTATGAAAATTACTATCAACAGAAATTTGAGATATACTGCTGTAACGCGTGGAACGTTTCAAGTGATCGTTAAAAATAATGGTGAGTATTGTTGATGAGATTCTTTCACCCTAAACTCTGATTTAAAATTTGGTAGACTGAATTGACGTTTGGTGGGTTGTCACGAAAGAGGTATAGAAGATATTTATGTTTGTCCCGCGCAGGAGACACGAGAGATAAGCATAAACAAAAAAAAAACAATAATAAAAAAAAACCCTGAAGATGGCTCCTACCTCATTATGTGCAGCGATGTCCAAAAAGAAAATAACGCTGCGCTGGTATTCTTATAAGGCCCACTTGACTGTTGATGCCACGGACACACTCATGGAAACGGGACATACTTAAAAACAATAACTAAAATTTAAATCTATTACGTTATATTATTATTATATCATTTTATTTTAATTATTGTGAATGTGAAGGCTATGTGGATCATTGTTTTGTTTTTAATTTATCTTAGTTTTTAATCAATGTCCTTTCTTTGGTATTGTTCGTCGAATCGTTGAGCTCGTTAAATTCTGAGTTGAGCTGCTCGGTTATTGACAAATGCGTGCACTGACTGGACAGGTCCACTCAATCTGGCTGGTTCTTTCCTCAAAATACCATTTCAGACATCAGTCTACATGGTCTTCACATGATCGAACCAAGATTTTGTCAGGACTTTAAAAGAGACTATGACCTCTGAGTTTGTTTCGGCCTTTCTTCTCAGAGTAGTCAGATAGGAAACGCCGACCTCATCTAGTTAAAAAAAAAATATGTTAGACATGTAAAAGCGTTTGTACAAACCAACTTACAGAAATAAAATTATTTATCATTAATCATCATTTATCATTTATGATCATTAAAATCTATTACGTTTATATTCGTAACATATTTATTTGCACCAATTAGTAAAATTAAATTGAAGAGTCACGTCACAACGATTCAATGTATCACTTGAGATTGAGCCTTACCTACAACACTAAGCTCAACGCTCGTAAAATTAAAAAAAATAAGGTCATTGGTAGCTGTCATTTTGGTCAACGAAATAAAAAAAATTGAGTTTAATTGCGTAACGGTTTTGATAGCTTCCTTCCAAGCACGCACGTTTCCTTTCATTTTTAAAACTCAACACTATTCATTGCGTGTTTTACGCTGTCGAACAGACGGATTTTTAAACGTATGAAGCAATGTATATAAGTAAAGTACGCGTGCGCCATTCTTTGAAGTTACGCAATAAGGGTACTGGTTAGAAAAAGCTTTTACAATGCCTGTCCTCGAAAAGAGCGTTTTCCAAGCAGTGAAACTGTGCGGAAAGTGTCACTTTTTTCACTAGTGCTTTTAACTTTTCTGTATTTATTTTTATTTTAACTCCAACGTCAGCCCGATGCATGGAATTTTTATTATTTGAGAAAAGTTTTACAAATTAGTTAAGTACAGATTATCATTCATATAAAAGGTAAAATAAAACTAATACTTCATTAAAGGCGTTTTTAATTACTCTAGATTTAGATTTTGATCAATAAATTAATTTTAAATATTCATTACATATGTTTGGCAGAACGTATATTTTGTTCGTTCCTTTTAGCGTTACGATGTGACAGCTATATGCACAGTAGATATGCCCGAGGAACTATTAGTTAATCTGTGGATATGCTGAGCGCGCTTGAATAAGCCCGCCATTTTATGAATTTCAATTTATTCATTTCTTGCAGATTTTTTTTTTTATTTCCTCGCACAATGCATAGTTAAAATTTAAGATGATTTCCGACTCGTATCGATTTATCCACTCAACGGAAATCACCTACCTTCCGCACTTGTAGCATAAATAACTGTAAGTTTTGCTCTTTAGATCGGTACCAGACACATAATCGTACGATTTGACTCTGGACCGTCTAGAGTGTCTTTTGTTCCGTCGCAGTATGCATCAGTGGTGAGTCACAACGCCGCGGTATGCACTAAGTGGTTAAATGTATTAAATTTTCATTCTAATAAGTATCCATTTTCAGGGCCGGCCGCCTCTCCACCTTCTCCCTGAGCTGCCTGACCATCGCCCTAGCAGGCTCCCTGGTTGGCGTCATGCCAACAGCTACCTCATTCATATTCATGCGATGCATCGAAGGCATAGGAGTCGGGGGCGCTATAGTCACTGGTTACGTCCTCTGTGTCGAGTACTGTGGTACCAGATACAGGGAGATGGTGTCAGCACTCTACCATATTCCAATTAATGTGAGCCATATGTCCCTGGCAGGGATGTCATATGTCATGAGGCATTGTGACGTCTTCCAAATGGCGCTGTCGGTTCCAATGTTCTTGTGTGTCACAATATGGTGCTTGGGCCTGGAGTCGCCGAAATGGTTGATGGATATTGGTGATGTTGAAAGAGCGACGAAAGTGATGGAAAAGATTGCGCGGTTGTAAGTATTAGACTTGTTATTGGTGGAGTAACAATTTAGATATAAATAATTAATTAAAACATGTTTCCTTTAAAAATATTTAGTAATTATCGTATCAGATCGAAGTTACCGCGCTCCTTATGTCAAAGGTATTTTTTATCTTCCATGTCAGTTGGCACGTTGTTTATTGCCCAATATATGTTTCACCAAAAAAAATCTATTCCAGCAACCGAAAGCCGACTGAGAATATCAAAGCAGAATTGGAAGAGTACCATGCATCACACCCCTCGTCAAAGAGCAGCAAAATTAAATTCTGGCAAATCTTCCGCCACAAGAAGCTCACGATCAACTTCGTGTGTATGGCCGTCATCTACTTCGTCTGTGGCATGGGGTACTACGGCGTGTCCCAGTATATCGGCAAGATGAGCGGAGACATTCACATGAACGTCGCCATCTCAGGAGCCCTTCTCATACCAGGAACCATCACCGCTGCCTTCTTGCTCCAAATATTCGGAAGACGAATCTTCTTAATGACAACAAGCTTCCTGTCAGGGACATTCATGATCATAGTCATCATTATACCTGAAAACGCAAATCTGGCGAGGGTACTTACCGCCTGTTTCTGCAACACTTTCTTCTTCATGTCTTTTATTATTGTGTTTTTGTACGGTGTCGAATTATTTCCGACTTCTATAAGGAATTCTGTGTTAGGATTTTTATCAGTATTGTCTAGACTGGGACAGATATGTGCCCCGCCGATTAATGCTCTGCCCCACGTGGTTTCTGGGGTTATTTTTGGATTAATGGCAATTCTAGGAGGATTGTTGTGTTTGCCATTGCCGGAGACAAAGAACGTGGAACTGCCGTCTTCTTTGGAAGATTCGAAGACTCTGCCTCGGAGGTTATTTAAAAATACTGGTCAGGAAAGTGTGCAAATAAAGTAAAGGAAGTATAATTATAATATTCTTATTAGAGCTCAGAATATATAAATATTTTTTTTGATTGAGTATTATTTTACTATGTACCTACCAACCTACCAACCTACCAACCTACCAACCTACCAACCTACCAACCTACCAACCTACCAACCTACCAACCTACCAACCTACCAACCTACCAACCTACCAACCTACCAACCTACCAACCTACCAACCTACCAACCTACCAACCTACCAACCTACCAACCTACCAACCTACCAACCTACCAACCTACCAACCTACCAACCTACCAACCTACCAACCTACCAACCTACCAACCTACCAACCTACCAACCTACCAACCTACCAACCTACCAACCTACCAACCTACCAACCTACCAACCTACCAACCTACCAACCTACCAACCTACCAACCTACCAACCTACCAACCTACCAACCTACCAACCTACCAACCTACCAACCTACCAACCTACCAACCTACCAACCTACCAACCTACCAACCTACCAACCTACCAACCTACCAACCTACCAACCTACCAACCTACCAACCTACCAACCTACCAACCTACCAACCTACCAACCTACCAACCTACCAACCTACCAACCTACCAACCTACCAACCTACCAACCTACCAACCTACCAACCTACCAACCTACCAACCTACCAACCTACCAACCTACCAACCTACCAACCTACCAACCTACCACCTTAGTGGAGGGGCCTGGGAACGACCGCGAGTGCTCGGCCATTCCCGCCCGACGAGGGTGGTGACTCGTGCAATGCGAGCGAAGGCGCTCCCACGCCTGTCGCCCGCTAGTCACCACCAGGAGGTGGGAGGAGACGATCGTACAAACGCCTTCTCCCACCCCTTCTTCGCCTGCGGAGCGGTGGCGCGAGAGGATCATCCTCCCGCGCACGCTCCGCCGCCTCCTTTTGCGACATCACGACATCGCAAAAGGAGGCAACCGCCGCCCAGGCCTCCTCACTCCCCAGCATGGAGTTGACCACACTGGAAAGTGAGAGATCCTGCCCGATCACACAATTCAGGGCGCGGCGCAGCTCTGCCCAGGCTAGGCACACCTCGAGGGTGTGCTGCGCCGTGTCCTCTGCCGCTCCACAATCGTGGCATGCCGGGGTTTCCTCCCCCCAGATCCGGTGCAGGTGCGTTCCGAAACAACCATGTCCGGAGAACACCTGCACCAAACGAAACGAGAGGAAACCATGTGGCCGCTCGAGCCAGCCTTGCAAGACTGGACTGGACCGAGCGTGTCCAGCGTCCGGCGTCCAAAGGCGGCAGTGGCGAGGTCCTCCGTCCAATGGAGGACGATGGCGTCCCTCGCCTCCCTCAAGCACGGCCTCCGGCTCTTCCGCGGCGGGGCGCTCCCTAAGCGCCTTCCGCCGCGGAGTCCATTCATAGACTCTGGCAAGCACCCATTCCTCCAACTCCCAGGGAGGGGTGCCCGCCAGAGCGCACGCCGCCAAAAAGCCCACTGAGCGGTAGGCTCTCCCCACCCGCTGTGCAATGGCCCGTTGGGGCCTGCGGATGGCAGTTGCATTCTCCCTCCTGTTGAGGGTGTCCGCCCAGCCGTAGAGCGCCATGCTCTTGAGGATGCCGGCATAGAGGCGCCGGCATTGCTCCTTGGGCCCTCCCAAATTCGGGAGCAGCCATGAGAGGGCGTCCGCGGCTATCTACCCTACCTACCTTCAAGTTATTTTTTAATGCAAAAGGTAGCCTATGTGAAGAACATCGTCTCCTTGCCAAATTTCATTGAAATCCGTTCCGTGAGTTAGGCGTCAAAAGGTAACAGACAGAGTTACTTTTGAATTTATAATATTAGTGTGGATGAAATAATGTATACCATGTTGTTTATGTAAATATCAGTTCTGATAATAAATGCATCTTAAATGAAGAACGCACAAATCCGGCAAAAAACTTGGCACATCTGCAATCACGGGACGCAAAGACTTCCAAACACTGGTTCCCGGACTCCGGGACTAGCAATTTACAATAAAACAAAAGAAGGCTGTGACACTGTTATTTTCAATAAGCTCCCCATACAGAGGATAATGAAAAAAGTTTTTATAACCGACAATGCGGTACAGCTAAGTGGGATAAAGTATGATGTTTTTAACTTGTCCAATATGTAGGAATATTGTTTTATAGCCGGGATGTAAGGGGATTTTGTACTTTTTCTTGTTCATTTGGATTTGTTCGTATTGCTGTTCTGAAAAGACAGGCTGGAAGTTTTCTTTGAATTGAATCCTAATATGGTGAAGAGGAGTAATTTACTGCTATATGATTAAAGTATAAATGAGCAGTGTTAAATCTTTAATAAACTGCATAACATAACATCAATCCTGTTTTTCCCGAAGGGTTGAGCAGTGGTGTACCCATATTTCACCAGTTATGTTTAAGGCGCGCGTGTTCTGTAGTTTTAATTCATACTCTCATTTTGAACATCACTCCGAAACAAAACATGAAGTCATAACTTTCCAATATGGATTCTCCTAACAAGCTAATATTACTTGCGTTTCCATATAATTCTCCGAAAGATATGCAAGCCGATACAAAGGGCCTTCCTGTCAAAACGAACTTCTGTCTGCTGTCTGTCTGTCCGTATGTCTGGTCCATTCCCAGGTATTTTCACACAGACACGTGAAACTCTGATAGCTGACATTATCTTTGTGAATGCTGTATTCAGTTACTTGATTCTGTGTTTGTATGCACTTGCTTTTTCTATTCGATTGTTTCGTCCTAGGGAGTTGAATGCGCCACTTCTTCACAACTTAAATACTAAGAAGTGGTCAAAAGAGCCAATTCCACCCGGCTCCATCCTTCCGTGGTGTATCCGTGCCGATAACGGACCATCTCGACCTTCTTGGTATTACGTTAACATTGACCCTCAATTTTGGTCCATTTATTGAGGCAAAGGGTCAATTGGCTGCAAAAAAGTTGGGGATCCTTGCGAAGGTGAGACGGTACTTCACGCCTGAACATTTGCTCAACTTGTATAAAGCGCAAGTTCGGTCATGCGTGGAGTACGGCTCTCACCTCTGGGACGGATCTGCCAGGTAACTTGATGCACTTGAGTCGATTGACATACGGGCCAAGAGACTTATCGGCAACGATGCGCTGGTCAACTCAAAGCTCAAGAGCCTTGAACACCGACGACGAGTTGCCAGCCTGTCGGTTTTCTATCGGTTACATTTCGGGGAGTGTGCGATGGAACTGCACAATTTGATTCCGCCTAGCCTTTTCCATCATCGGACTATAAGACGTATGGAAATGCGCCATCGGTACATGGTGGATATCCCACCTATACGCACAAAGCGTTTTGAAAATACTTTCATTGTGCGTAAAGCTAAGGAGTGGAATTCCCTGCCGGCGTCTTTGTTTCCTGTTAGATACAACCAAGGGGTCTTCAAGTCAAGAGTGAATAGGTTACTTCTAGGCAAGCGTGCTTTACCTTCGACCACATCATCACTTAACCTAAGGCATTAAGTCCGCCTTTGTACTTGTGCATAAAGTTTTAATAAATAAATAAATAAATAAACATCAGGCGAAATAGTGGTCAAACGCGAGCCTATAACTAATTCAAAAAATCTTTTTTACAAAAAAGAATTAATTGGAAGTCGGTAATATTTTTTTGTAAAAAAGTTTTTTTATTTTTCACTGTTTAGTGTCCCGTAGCCAAATGGCAAAAAACGGAACCCTTATGGATTCGTCATGTCTGTCTGCCTGTCCGTCTGTATGTCACAGCCACTTTTTTCCGAAACTATAAGAACTATGCTGTTGAAACTTGGTAAGTAGATGTATTCTGTGAACCGCATTAAGATTTTCACACAAAAATATAAAAAGCCGGCCAAGTGCGAGTTAGACTCGCGCACGAAGGGTTCCGTACCATTATCGTAAAAAACGGCAATAAAATCACGTTTATTGTATGGGAGCCCCACTCAAATATTTATTTTATTCTGTTTTTTGTATTTGTTGTTATAGCGGCAACAGAAATACATCATCTGTGAAAATTTCAACTGTCTAGCTATCATGGTTCATGAGATACAGCCTGGTGACAGACAGACAGACAGACAGACGGACCGCGGTGTCTTAGTAATAGGGTCCCGTTTTTACCCTTTGGGTACGGAGCCCTAAAAAAACCAATAAATTTTGGGGGTTCCTCATACTTAGAACTGAAAGTATTTTTTTTTTATCAAACCCATACGTGTGGGATATCTATGGATAGGTCTTAAAAAATGACATTGAGGTTTACAATATATATTTTTTTTCTAAACTGAATAGTTTGCGCGTGAGACACTTCTAAAGTGGGCAAATGTGTCCCCCCCCCCCACCCTGTAACTTCTAAAATAAGAGAATGATAAAACTAAAAAACATATATTATATGATGTACATTACCATGTAAACTTACACCGAAAATTGGTTTAAACGAGATCTAGTAAGTAGTTTTTTTTAATACGTCATAAATTGTAAACCACAATTTACCAAGTACGGAACCCTTCGTGCGTGAGTCCGACTCGAACTTGGCCGGTTTTTAGTTTTACCTAATACGCAAGTTTAAGTTCTTATAATGCCAGAATAGATTACCCGAATACCATGAAACTTGAACATAATCGGTGAAATGAGAGTGTACCGAGGTGAACTGTACACATCTGCGTACCCCTTTGGAGCGTACTGGCATGATGTTATATTATGAAATGGTATAAACAATAAACAGACATGCGATCGCAGCAATCCCGAGAGATTTGCTGTTATTTTTGAAGAGTTTTGTTGTATATCTTCGAAGTTCCTAATCAGATCTTCACCAAGTTATAAAGAGACCAATATTATTACGGAACATTCTCTTTCAAACAAAAAAAAAAATCGAAATCGGTACACAATTGACGGAGATATCGGTGAAAACACAAAAAAACAAACATGAAGTCGAACATAGAACCTCCTCCTTTATCCCCGCTGCCAAAGTTTCTCCCAACCAACTAAATTAAGAAAATATTTCAAAATTTTCTTACTAAATATTTTCGCCAATTGTCATAAATATATAAGAAAATTGTGATTGACAATATTACACTAGGCATAGAACGCAAATTTTACGTTCTAATTGAACTTGATTAGACGGACGGACAGATTGACAACTAATTTTTTTGCTTCTTTGTGCTATTCATACCTTCGTGCACTAGTTCAACCAACGAAATTACATTCAAACTAAATTGGGAACCAAATTTTATTTTTGTGTCTTTTTTCTTGTGACTGCATGTACGTTCATAATAATATTTGAAAGTACGCCTATCAGTTGGTTCTAACAATAAGATCTTACAATATTGTCTAAAGGTTTATTCATCATTAGACATTGCAATTTACGTCTGGACTCTGCTTACAAACTTATTAGTCGAGAGAAACATCCATAATGGTGTATCATGCCTATGTCAGTTCAGTTTTTCGCTACGGCATGGTTGTATGGGGAAACTCCTCAGAAATAGATCGAATTTTCATTGCTCAAAAAAAATGTATCCGCGCAATTTTTAATATGCAATGGTCTGATTCGTGTAGGCCTATATTTAAATCACAAAACCTTTTGACTGTACCCTGCATATATATCTTTGAAATTGCCAAGTTTATGAGATCTAATCTTGCATTATTTGAACGAAGGGATAATACAAATAAGAGGAAAGCTGCACATTTGGATTTCGAGATACCTGTTCCTAAGTTGCAACTCTTCCGAAAGAGTTGTATCTACATGGCTCCCCTAATTTATAATGCTTTGCCGAAGCTAATTACCCAATTACCCTTCAGAAAATTTTGTTCGGCACTACTGGTTATTGCAGGAATGTTTTTACTCAATTCACGATTTTTTTGCAAAATGTCCCTTTAAATATTTTTCTCTTGACCTGGCATCAAAATACAGGCTTAAGTAATTATTTAAGTTAAGTGGTAATATGTTAAATATATTGTTTTATTTCATTATATGGTAAAAATGGAATTGTGTAGTATATAGATTCCATTCCATTCCATTTGATTGAAATAATAATAAAATTTTATTTTTAATAATATAATGTAATTGAAAATTTATGTAAGAATTTCATTAAATTGGAATTTGATTTTGCATGCTGTTAAAACGGTGAGACATGTAGCACTATGCAATATCATGAAATTAACACCTCTGTAAACACCATGTTTCTAGCAAATAAATATTCTTTTCTATTCTATTCTTATGTGAATTCCAAAAGGCACTTTGATTTTTGGGGAAAAGTGGATTTTTTACCAATCTAAAACCACTTCAGTGATAACCATCAAAACATAGACGGGGCCTCGTTATCTCCTTAAAGGCCACTCTGTGCAACGCCTGTCAGGAGGCTTTCCTACGGACGTGATTACTGGGCCACTGTCATTCTGTCATTACTGGGGATAGTCGATGGGCGGTCACAGGAGGAGTGGGGCTCAAGGTGCCTGTGACCCCGGAAGGCCGGCAGGCAAAATTGAATTTATAGGCAATTACAGTTCAAACCTTCGAAATAGCAGTCGTCTCCAAAGACGATATACACCATAGATATAAATCTCACTACATAGATGACGCAATTGTATGTACTTCGCGACTCAAAAAACGGAGTAGAATTACGATCATCTTCGTTCGGCCCGAAGTTTTGTCCCACATTCCAAAAAATTCTTAGTTCGTCCCACATCATCATTGAAGTACTGTTTCGTCCCATATTACAAGTACTTTAATGGTACAGTCAATAAAAATAACACACATACATGCACACTGAAGCGTAAAATAAAAAAAAAATACATAATTTTTTTCGACTTATAATCGTACTTTAGAATAGTCATAGAAAAATATGAATCTAGTTGCACATTAGCAAGCGTCAGTAGGTCTCTATGGAGAAGAATGTGCAAGAAACTCCACGGACTCTCTTTTCCATCAGTTTATTATTTGGTTACATCATTCTTGTTGAAAAATACATGTGTGAGAACGATGTAAAAAGTCGTACACGTAAAAGCATCACGAGTGAAACAATAAATAAAAAAATACAAAAAATAGGTAATTAAAAACTAGCCGAGGCAGCTAAGTTGAGTTGGCGAGTAAGCCAATCCCAACTGATGGCGCCCGTTTACGATCATGACGCATGAATTGGCACCACTCAGCTCACCCATCATGAAGGGTATTGAATAATCCAACACATGTGCCACAATCAGAGAGACAGTTGAGAGAGCATGACACAATCTCAACTGCCAGGGCACACACAAGTCAACGAACGACACCTAAGTACAGTAAATCTTAGTTTATACAATAAAAATATATGCATACAGTGTTCAGCAGGTCCAACAATACTTCAAAACAATAATGTTCTACACATCACTTGTTTTTGCGCCCTAGCCCCTCAATCATAGCCCTGTTACACAACCAGTGTAGCAGGGCTATGATTGAGCCAAGCATTTTTATCTGCGATGAAAGCGCCCAACTTATAATATGCCTGCCTGCATAGTGTGCGTTTTATACAAGTTTTAAATTTCGTCTCATTTAGTTATAGAATGGGGGGAGGAATTTTATTGTAGCATTTTATACAGTACCCCATGAAAGAAGAGGCAAATTTAGCCAGTCTGAAACCTGGTTGAATTAATTGTTTCCTATTTCTACTAACGTAATTATGTCTGTCGCCGTTTTTACTAAAAAGTATTTTTTTGTTTGTTTGTTTTATCTTGCGATCAGTCTTTCACTATGAGCAGATGAAATGGTTCGGATGGCGTGTTAGGCTCTACTCTCAGTGGAGTCTGCCCCATCTTTACAAAGTCACTCTTCTGGCTCACTGTTTTAAAGGTCGAAAATATTCCGCCACTTTTTTAATCGGCGGATGCTTTCTGGGATTGTAAGTTGTCCTGCGAGCATGTTCGGATGATTTAGCAGTCGGGATTTGTACTGGACGCCATGTGCATTTATCTCCTCATTGACCATAGGAATATTGAGGATTTCATGAATTTCTGTTGTTTTGATAAACCATGGTGGCGTTGGATATTTGTTTTAGTATATTATTTTGTGCCCGTTGCACTTTCATTATGTTGGAGGCGCTGGCTGATCTCCAAAGTTGGATGCCATATGTCCAGATTGGCTTCAGTATGGTCTTGTATATTAGAAGTTTGTTATCTATCACCAGTTTTGAGTTTTTCCAAGTAGCCAGAAAAGACACAGAGGTCGCGATTTTAGGTACTAAAAAGATTAATATGATTTTTTTCTCACGTACATATATAATAAGTTTCATAAATATATTGACAAGGTACCGTCATGATGTTTATGTCCTCAAACAGTTCCTTTAGAGAATCGCGCCGGCGAAAATTGTATATCACTCCGATAGCTCGTTTTTGCAGAATAAAAATTTACTTTGCAGAATAAAAATTTACTCAATGTCTGCACCCTTCCCCATAGTAAGATACCGTAAGACATTATACTATGAAAGTAACTAAAAAAGACCAGCCTTCGGTATCTACATCAGTAAATTGACGATTTATTCTAACAGCATGAGCTGCCGAACTTAGCCGCCCTGCAAATGATATTAAATGAGGATCCCATTGTAGCTTTAAGTCTAGGGGATCACCCTAGACTCCTCAGGTAAACCCGTTTTATCGACGAATTCTAGCTTCTCCTTGTTTAATATAATGTCACAATCAGTACTTTTGACATTCGGAAAGGCAAACTTTACGCACTTTGTTTTATTTACCATTTAAAACTAAATTATTGGCAGTGAACCAATCTTGAACCTGCCGTAGGGAGTTATTTACGCCGTCAACCTCACTGTTAAGTCTAATTATAAAATAAAATAAAGATGTGTCATCAGCAAATAATAGCATGTTTAGTTTATTTTCCAACAACACAGAAGTTATATGCGTATTGAAGTGCAGCGATGAGTCCAGTATGACGCCCAAATATTTATCCTTAGCTATGACAAATACAATCAATTCTTAATCTTTCTTTATACACACTTTAAACTGGTGACGAATGAGTACTAATATTGAATGCACGAGTACATTTTCCATCGCGGAGAAGACAGAGAGGAGCGGTGGTTTAAAATAGTTTATTGATGTTAAATATTTCAAAATACGTAACACTTTTTAATAGCTGATTGTACAAACAAGTAAGTTTGGTACATACAAAAAAGATATGGGCCGTAGAAGGAATATAAAATAGGACGAAACAGGCATAAAATAATTAAAATTATATTTTGGGACGAACGAAGCATATTGTTTGGGACGAACCAGGATTTTGGCATTTGGGCCGAAAATCAGTGGGCCGAACGAAGAATAAATCCAATGATCGTACTTTGAGCTTTTTATTTAGCATTATCGACACCGAAAATCCACCGAAATCTATAAAAATGCCTCGTTATGCCATACTGAGCTGTAAAGACTGTATACAAAAATTTGGCCGAGGCATTGGAAATCTTTTCTTTCATTGGTAAGTAAATTTCTTTTTATTTGTGAGTGAAAAGTGGCACGCTTGGTTTTAATACAGATGGAGGGACTTGCTTTATCTAGTTAGATTTGTGTCTGTAATATACACTTTCGTATACAAGTTTTTTTTTCAAGTTGATGATGTGGCATGCATCCTATTCCGATATTCTTATTTTTAGCCCTCCTCAAATTAATTCACAACTACCAAATTTGCTTTATATTATAACACAAAACTGTTACCGCAAGTAATGTCATTAAACACGACGACATAGCAATTCCTCAACACGTGTAGACGCGACCACAATGCCTCAATTCTGTAGTAAATTGAGCGAAGTAATTAGTTACTATAATTTAATTATAAGGTAAGTGATCTATAACACTTACTTTAATTGTTGCTATGGATGTTGGTGATTAATGTATGGTGTTATTTGTGATATGTGGTATTTAGGAACGGAATCGAACCACGTGCAGGTTGAAGTTGAGATAGTAGCTTCTGCCAGCGGTTCTTCCGCGTCAAATGCGTACAAATAAAACATAATACGGAGTTTAATTTTATAACACGGGATCCCGTGTTTTTCTAATTTTTTTCCTTCATTAAAATAAGCCAAAGTTACTCTTTATTATTATTATTTATATCAAATTGTAACGGAGTAAATCTCAATAGACGATTTCGAACTATAATTACGTAACTGTTTGCATAAAATCCATAATTGTGTTAGTACATACTTACAAACTATGTAAGTTACTTAAAATAAGATGATATATACAGGATGGCCAAAAAGTCGTGGATTAGATGGGGTCATCAGCTGCAAAAAAATGTTCAACGGGAGGTCCTTAAGGTCAATCAACTGCACGTGTAAAAAGCCCAAAACAATGTTAGTTTTACTGCCTTGGTGCAGCGTGCAAATCTATGAGACAACATATTGCATCGAACAGCCAAAGCCCAGCGCTCCACCTCAATATGCTCGTGATCTGAGAGGTCATCCGAGACCTAGTGGCCCAGGTACTTGAATCTTGAAACGCTGGGTAGCGGCACACCATATATGAAGACGTACGTGACCCTATGTCCAGCGGATTGAAACACCAAGAGTTCGCTTTTCTTGATATTATACCAGAGCCCATGAGCCCCAGCATAATCCACACAAATAGCTAGCAGTTTTTAAACGACGCTAATGGACCATCAACACCTCCACCGAATTTTCCATCTGTCGAACATCGGGCATTGGATTTATAACATCTATCTACCAGTGAAAGACTTGTTAAAATCTGGTCTTGTCAAAGTCTGGAACAAAAAGATAGAAGGATATTTTTTTTAAATTATGTATTTTCTAAAAGTACCGTAAATTACAAACAGACAATACAATTTTATTCATATGATATGTATTAGCTACTATTATTTTATTAGAAGGTAAGTGATCTATACCACTTACATTGTTGCCATGGAGTGTTCAGCTTGGGTGTTAGGTTACTGTATGGTGTTATTTTTGGAAGGTGATGTTTGAGTATGGTACAACAACACGTGTGGATATAAATAGGGTTTATCGAGGTTTTATCAGAATAGCTTATGCCTTCCATCGCGTGATAGTAGTGAAATACTCTAAGGGAACGTAATCTCGGGATAAATCTTATGTTCTAGTCTAGAACATGGTTTACTCGAGTGCCCTGTTTAGCTGTTATGACGTGAAAAGGTAACAAACTGATAGGCAGGCAGGGTTATTTATGAAACTTCCAAATCCTGAATTAAGGATTGTTGTACATGAGAAAGTTCAAATTATATTATAACTCATACTTTTGAGGACCTTAATGACAAAAATTAACTTAAAAATGAACCGAATTATACCTAAAACTAAAGTTCATAATTGAGTTGGTGCTGACGGATTGAAACTATCTCGAAATATAAATTCACTTAAGTATAAATACAATACAATGTATACTGGCTCTAACTTTAATTCATTTAATTGTTTGAATCGCTTCCAAAAAGTCTAAAACGACAACCAGACTGTTCACTAGTCATGTGCCTACAAAGTCCTGAGCTAGTGCTGGGCCACTAAGCACGTTTTCCTGTACGTGTCGCATTTTTTCATTAGAACAGAAAGGGAATACTATTCTGAACTTTTTGCTAGTTAGTTAGATAGACGGAACACTTTAGGGACATGAAATTTAAAATACTATTTTGTGCAGCATAATTTATTTTAGAACTCTAAAATTGGATTTTTCATAGTTGTCTACTAGACTGCTGTTTTTGTGAGAAAATTGAGATAGGCATTTTAAATAGGTACAGTATTTTAAATCGATGCTGATATTTGATAATGTAAAAACGTAGTTACTTCTTTTCGTCGTCTTTGTAATGAAATAAAATGGGAAGTTTTCTCCACAATTTCGCTCTCGTGGCCTTCCACAAGAACTCTGCGTCTTTTTGGGATACGAAATCCATTTGATTCAGCGGCCATCTGTAAGTGAAGGAAATTCCATAATCGGACAAGAAAAATGTTTGTAATATTTTTATTGTAATCTTCAGATTATAATTAAAATATGTTGTGATAATTGTTAGTTTGGAAGACAGTACATATCGTATCTAAGTATAGGCACAGATAATATACAACATAGGTATTTGCACATACGCCAGGAGCGCAACATTAGATCTTCATCACATACTTGACATTAAGCCATGAGATGATAATATCGCGAACCTGCACTGAGTTAGAATTGTAATGATTTATTGGTCCTTACCATTTTGCTATGAATGTATTTTGTTTGAATATTCTATTTACCAAGAGAAGTGTTAAGTGACGAGTTCAAATTAAGAGCTTTAAACAAGCATGGATAAAATTAGGGACTTTTTTTTACCAGTTATTTGTTATAGAGATTTGCTGACTATAGACTTGGCTGACTATCCCATTAGATAACTTGGACTAGATGAATAGTTGGCGTTAAAATTACAGACTAGAGGTCAAATAAACTAATGGCTGGTTAGTCGGTTTTCCTAGTCGGTAAATCTACATTTAATATTTTTGCCGATGAAGCGTCTTTTTTCGACTAATCGCCGACTAAAATTTATTTTTGCGACTATACTTTCTAACTAATAGGAACCTGTTTGAAACAACCACAAAACCTAATGAAACATAAGTATCGCCATATCATTAATCATCATCATCATCTTCCTGTACTTATCCCATGTTATTTGTGGTCGGCACAACACGTTTTTAATCAATACACTAAAATAAATCTGTAGAAAAGTCGTTTTTGTACATTGAAAATATTTCCCAAATAATAGCCAGGGTGTTAAAGCACTACAACACAACCAGCAGAACCCATTTCCAGCATTTTTGTCTGTTTATCTGTTTGCATCTTTAGTTGTGCGTGCATCACGAAAATGTACGAAACCAATGTAGATAACTTGTAATCATAAAATTGTGCGTAACTTGAAGTATTACTTAGTTTTTGTTTCATTGCAATCGGTTCAGTCTATCAAAAGCTATATGAATTTAAAGTTTTTAAGAAGTAAAATATCACAACATACGCAATTCTGATATTCGGACAGTTGAACTCCATATTCGATAGATAGCGGTGTGCGACTTTGACGTCAATTGCTGAATGGCGGTGTTAAGATTCACCGCGGAAGAATGACCCTAGAAAACAATTGGTAGGTAGGTAAATAGGTTAGGTAGGCAGGTAGGTAAGGTAGGTTGGTTGGTAGTAAGGTGATACTAGGTAGGTAAGTAGGGTAGGGTAGGCAGTTAATGGGAACGAAATCGCGCGCACAGCTAGTCAGGCCTATAGGTATACCCAAGTTAACACACACGTATGTGTGTTCAACCAGGTTTTAGGCTGGCTAAAGTAGCTTCATCTTTTATGGGGTACTGTATAAAATGTTACAATAAAATACCGCCTCACATTCTAAAACTGAATGAGGCGAAATTCAAAACTTTTATAAAACGCACACTATGCAGGCAGGCATATTATAGGTTGGGGGATTACATCGCTGATAAAAATGCTTGGCTCAGCGCTAGTCCAGCTCCACAGTCACTAGGGCACAATAACAAGTTATAAGCAGAAAAGTTCTGAAGTATTGTTGTATTAACTCAATTTATTTTTATATTATATAACTGCACAGCACATATGTGAGTACTATGTACCAACTGTAAATCTACCATTTGTGTTTACCTTTGTGTCGTACGTTGACTTCAGTGTGCCCTGGCAGTTGATAGTGTGTCATGCTCTCTCTAATGTCTCTCTGATGGTGGCACATGTGTTGGATCATTCGGTTCCCTTCATGATGGTTGAGCTGAGTGGTGCCGATCCATGTGTCATGTTCGTGAACGGGCGCCATCAGTTGGGATTGGTCATACTTAGCTGCCTCCGCCTGTTTTTAATTACCTAATTATTGTATTTTTAATTGTTTGTTTTACTGTAGAAGCTTTTAAGTGCGTTGCTTTTTTTTTGTTTTTTTTTACATCGTTCTCACATGTATGTATTTTTTTTTGCCAACAAGATAATGTAACCAAATACTTGTAAAACACATTTTTTGTAAAAGAGTATGTGTGGAGTTTCTTGTCCATTCTTCTCCACAACAAGCTACATTTCCGAATGGACGGTAGAATCAATTACCCCCGGTTTCCCAGCTCGGAATTGTCGGGGGGTTGGTGTGGCGGGTTGTCGGGCGCGCGTTGTCTGCTGTGATTGGTTGAATGAATTTTCAACAGCCAATCGCAGCGGATAGCGCTTGCTTGGCAGTTTTGTCGCATTGGTTCGCCGATGATTTTGAGCTGGGAAACTGGAGGTTAGTATTAGATTCAATTTTTTTTTTTGACGTTCGATAGTGCCGCTTAATGGCCTAATTGAATAAATAAATTTTGATTTTGATTTGATTTTGATTTTATGCTGATTGTGAGTACTGGCCATCCAGTACCAACTGACACAGCATGTCGTTTTGTCTTTTTACCTTAGATACGAATAACAGTTGTGTCAAATAAAAAGCGATATCTCTGGTCATGAGTATATTTTAAAAAATAAATTAGAAAGTGGTTAGTTTTCAAATATGTAAAATGGCATCAACTTACGAATTATCGTAATATAGAACCTTTGACCAAGTCAAACTACGATACATGGTGTTTGCAAGCACAAGCAGTCCTGATTAAAAATGACTTTTGGGACATCGTAAGCGGCGAGAAAACGTTACCACCAGCTACAGTTGCGGCGGCGAGATCGGCGTTCAAAAAGGAGGACTTGAAGGCAAGGGCTAAAATCCTACTTTTATTGTCACCGTCTGAATTAAAACTAATGAAATTCTGCGAGACATCTAAAGCCGTATGGGACAAGTTGAAAACTACTTACCAAAGCACTGGGCCTGCGAGGAAAGCTACCTTATTAAAACAGTCGATCCTAAAACGAATGTCCACAGGAGAAGATATACGTGACCACATAAATAACTTCATGGAAATTGTGGATAAACTCGCGCGATAATATGGATATAAAGGTACCTCCGGAACTGCTTAGCATAATGCTTCTGTACAGTTTACCGACAAGTTTTGAAAACTTTAGAATAGCCATTGAATCTCGAGACACCCTGCCTAACCCTGAAGATCTTAAAGTAAAGATTCTGGAAGAATACCAAGCTAGGTCGGGAAATGAACAGCCTGAAAGCTCAGAAGCATATCATGTCAAGAAAAACAGGTTAAGGCTATACTGCAAGAGCTGTAAAAAAGAGCCATACTATCGATGCATGTTGGTGCAAGAAGAAAAACACAAACGAAAAAGACAACGGATCTAAATATAATTATAACGTTTGTCTGAGCACCGAAAATTAAGATGCTGATGAAAATGTCTGGTATCTAAATAGCGGTTGCTCATCACATGTGTGCGGTGACGAATTAATGTTTTCTACCATGATCCTTGAAAAAGGTACCCTAAAGTTGGCATCAGAGAAATATACTAGTAGAATTCAAGGCAAAGGCAGAGTTACAGTCAGCACCGATAAACACAGTTACAATTTCAATGACACCCTGTATGTTCCCGATATATCAGTAAACCTTTCATCCGTCGCAAAGATAACGAACAGAGGAAATAAGGTTGTTTTTGAAAAACATAAAGCCTATGTCGTAGAAAAAACCGGTGTAATGACACTGACTGCTCGAAAGAGAGATGGGCTTTACTTCTTTGAATCTAAGCGGAAAGAGACTGCAAATTACACACCTAAAAATGGTAGTGACATAATGGAATGGCATCGCAAGCTCGGCCATATAAACGAAAAAGATTTAAAGAATATGGCAAAAGATAACCTTATGTATGGTTTAAACTTAAATGATGAAAACATGGATACATGTGAGACCTGCATCAAAGGTAAATTGTCCAGATTACCGTTCATAAGACATAATGATCTATACACAAGTGATAACCTGGCAATAATAATCCATGGCGACGTTTGTGGACCTTTTGAATGCCACACACAGGCAGGATCAAAGTACTATGTTACTTTCACAGACGACTATAGTCGCTATTGTCACGTCTATTTTATAAAAAGAAAGAGTGACGTATTCAACATTTTCAAAGAATATAAAAACGAAGTTGAGACGTTCCATAACAAGAAGATAAAGTCCCTGCAGTCCGACAATGGCACAGAATACCGTAACAAGGAATTTGATGATTTTCTCAAATCGCATGGCATCAAAACAAGATTGACCACAGTTTACACCCCTCAACAAAATGGGATTAGCGAGAGGAAAACAGATCCTTGCTAGACAAAGCCAGATGACTGTTAATAGAGGCCAAGGTACCTAAAAAGCTCTGGGCAGAAGCTGTAGCAACCGCAAACTACCTCATAAATCGTAGCCCATCCAAAGGTCTGACTGGCAAAACACCGTTCAAGAAATGGCTTGGCCGAATACCATGTGGACATCATCTTTACGTGTATGGCAGGAAGACATTTGTTTTGAAAAAAAACAAACGAGGCAAACTGACCCAGAATGCCAAAGACGGCGTATTCATGGGGTACTCGATGACCTCAAAGGCTTACCGAGTGTACATACCCAAAGACGATGATTTAGTGACAAGCAGGGACATAAAAGTCATAGACAAGATGTATTTTGAAGAAGAAAATCAAAACTATGATAACCTTATTAAAGAAAAGGAACACTCTCGGAAACCTGAAAAAGAAAACAAAATTATAGACAATGGTAATAAACATAAGAGAGTACAACCAATAGAAATTGAAACAACAAGGAGTGAAAAGGAAAATAAATCACAAAATGTCAACGAGGAGGAAGAAGTTTCTTCGACAGAAGAAATAGAGTCTTACGATGACGCATCAGATGTTGTTGAAATATCTGAAAATGGGAGGCGGCAAAGAGAGAGGCATCCGCCCGCGTGGACCAAAGATTTTATACTGGACCAGACTGAAGAAAGTCACTTACTGTCGGCAATATCCTATATATCCGATGAGAATGAAGATGATAGTTACTGGCATGATGCTATAAAAACCGAGATTAGAGCACATGTTAAGAATGGAACCTGGAAAATAGGAAAGAAAAACAAAGACTACAAAATGGTTCTAAGAAACAAAATAGGACCTGACAACAGTATTACAAAGAAAGCCAGACTTGTAGCACGGGGCTTCACTCAGTGACCAGGCGTTGACTACAACGAAACATACGCTCTTGTAGCTAAACTGAGTTCGATAAGATTTGTTGTTGGAATTGTAGCGACACGAACGCCGCCACTTACGAACTAATGACATGACGTCACACAAATCCTGCATCGCGCAAGCAAAGTTTTCGGCGCTAATTACATATAATCACAGTTTTTATGAAAATCGGTAACTGAGATCAGAAATATATCAAACAGACATAAAAAACATATCAAGAAGATATTGTTATTTGTCATTGATATTTATGAAGGCGTGAAAAATTTTTCTTTTTTTGTGAGGGATTGGCTCGAGTTTGACCACTATCTCTCCTGATGGTAAGCGTAATGTGGTCGACGGTGAAGCACGCTTATCTAGAAGTAACCTATGCTTGTAGGAAAAGTTTTCAGAAAATAGACGAATTTAAAAAATAAATTAATCATAAGTTATTCATTAAGTTTTCTTGAAAGAGTAAGTAAGAATTTTGCATGTTGCAGAATACCCACAAACACATTGACACATTTAGCTCCAACACATCTGCACATCCCCGAATTTCCTTACAATCTTAACTTTGCCGTTACCAAAATCCATTCACACCTCTATCACTTACAAAAGAACTCTTAAAAGTCCCTTTTCGAACCGCAAAATGAAGTTGGTAAAACAGTAAATGCCCTGAATACTATCTCACGAATGTATATTTAAACTAGTTAATAGCAAAATGTTAGCGATTCAAGCATATCCTTGTAACCGCTGAAACGAACCTTGTGTTATATTATTGGTTTTGTTATTGTTGAATGAGATAAATTTGTTGGTAAGGTCTGTGTAATTGTCTGGAAAAGCCATTATTGCATGGGTTTTTTTCGGGCTGGATGTTGAACAAATAAAATTCTTTATTTGTGTGTAGGCTCACAATGTAACTAATCACGTTATGCACCTATTGGCGATTAACTTAAACAACATTCCACTACGCACGTAGTTTGATCTACACGAACAATCAGTAACTCTCACTGTATTTCTCCTTAGGTTTAATTACGAATTCACAACTCCATCCAACCCGCCATATTCTTACTCCATCGCTTGTCTGATTTTCCCCTTGTTCACCCCAAAAACTAGTGCTTAGTGTTAAAGTGCGCGCAAGATAAGTCTGCGCGCGGCCAAAATCGGAACTAATCCTTTGTCATTTATGTCAGGTGTCAAGAGATTGTGTTGTATTCTGTGTTTTTATCGTTTCCGAAGTAAATAGTCGCCATCATTATGCCAAAAGTAATTTAAAGTGCTGGCAGGGATGTTATCTTGAAGATCAACACAAACAACATAACAAGGAACAAGACAATAAGGGGCCTACGGTATAGTTCTCGCCAAACTTCTTGGCCGCCCTGAAGTTGGTTTACCGGATATTCGAGTTACAAAACGGTGCTGTTTTTGTATGAAATTTTCTAATGCGCAACCATTGTAGCCAATTTCAGGGCGGCCAAGAAGTTTGGCGAGAACTCTTAGAGCATTTAGGTTAAATGCTCTAAGCGAGAACTATACCCTTTTACAAAGAAAGAGCCCGCGTTGCTTATTTGACAGGTAACTTTTAGGGATACCACTATACTAAAATTTCCCTAAATCTCGTACTACCAGTGCCTGACAGTTTTGGTTTTTGGGTGGTACATAAATATACCAGCGGGACTGGACCGGCATCATGTCATAAAATGCATCATTGTTATTTTGTTTTAGGCGTTTATGAATGCACTGTCACCCAAAAAACTTAAGAGGATGTGGCAGCAGCTTCTTCAAAATTGTTGAAGAATAAATTAAAAAAGAATTAAAATAGAAATGGATGGTATTAGCCAAAGCAGAACCAATGTTAGACCAAATTTGACAGTAGGTACTAAGTAGGCAGTTATGTAAGTATTCAATAAAAGATTTATAATAATTTCATGAAGTTTTTTTCTTCATATTCTATGCAAGTAGAAAAAGCTAGTAATTAATTATGCTTAACTAAAATAACTATAAGTTTCGAGTAATTAAAAATGACTATTGATTAAATGAAGGGAAACAGATCAGTTGTGCTGGCATCATTAAAAACGCCACCCGTCGCGCGCAGACTTAACTTGCGCGCACTCTACGTCAAGTTGACATATGTCAAAGTCATTCGAAACCATAGCACTCTTCAGAACGAAATCCTTAGTTTTTATGGCGCCTATAGTAACATGCTAATGTGTTTTCTTGTATAATGAAAATGTCGTCTGGTGAACATAGACCTTTTTATAGAAGGTGAATTTCAATACATTGAAAAAATTTCAGGGAGTGAAAGTATTGGTGAATATTAACAACTTTAGCTATTGCATTAGCTCTGAAATATGAAAACAAAACCAGTCAAGTTCGAGTCTGACTCGCGCACAGAGGGTATCGGCTACATTCACCAAAATAAATAGGTAATAAACATTACTAACGTTCATAAACAATTAAATTTTGTCCCTTCGTTAGAGCAATGTACCTGAACTCGAAATACAGTGGGAACAAAAGACACAGTTTTTTTGTTAAAAAGTTTTTATATTTCACTTTTTTATTTTACCACTTTGTCGGCGTGATTACTATGTGTAGCCAGGCCAAATTATAGCTTCCGATTAGTAAGAGTCTCTGAGCTATGCTGCGGGTGGACGGACGGACAAAAATATGCTGTTCAGTACATTTATGTTCACAAAATGTAGGGAACTGTTGATAAATTTTCGTAATTTCAGGCTTTTGGTCATCTTTATGAATAATAAAAGATTAGTAGCTGAAGATTGGATTTTAGGATTGCCAATGAAACTAACACCATGCACCAAAAACAATGATTTTCGTGGTAGTTTTATTTATTACCCAGCACCCAGTTTCTTGAAGATACAGTTAACATTGGAACGACTGAACATTTAATTTGAAATCCTGTTGCCATCGGTTATTCAAAAATATATGAAGGTAATCATAAGGTTATCATAATTTGGTAATTATGAGAAAACTTTGCTTGTTAAAGTTATATATCAGTGGATCATATTTATTACTAACGGCTGCCGCGACTTCGTTCGCGTCAAACTCGTATTTTTTTTATATTCTCGTTGGTACTATGATTTTTTTCCGGGATAACAAGCAATATTACTCCTTATAATATCAACTATCTATCAGGGAAAGTCCCATCAAAATCAGTCCAGCTGTTTTGGAGATTACCCGGACCAAACAGACAGACAGGCAGGAAAAAGTCTCTCGTATTTGTTATTATTACCGTATATGCTTTCACTTGCATTCAATAACATATTGTTATTTTGATATTACATACAGACTCTTCAATTTTATTTATTTGTTTAGATGTATAGATATCTCACCTTCTTAATAATTTTATTATTGTAAAGTCGTAACGAAGCGCAATTACGATACAAAATTTTTATTGCTAATGTAATTTTTTCTTACGAAATCCTTTTTTTCCTACTTAAAATATTTAAGTAAAGCAATTTGCACAGACCTAAGCTCAGAGCAATGACTATTTATTCTAAAGCATAGAGGGAGCATACAAATTAGGGACAAATTACTATATATCTAAGCTCTTCTGTCTTATGGCGCAGATTGTACACTTAAAAGAGACAAACGTATATGGATTTATATATGCTTAAAGCTAAACGGACATTCCGAAATTGTCAAACGGTCACACTTGGTCTGTTATTATACTATCAATTTAAAAGAGCACAATAGTTGCTTAGTACTCGGTTAACCGTACAAACTATTTGGTTTAGTCGTATATTACGTCGTGAAAGTACGTACGTGTGCTGGGTCATTGTTTTATTAAAAACTATTAGATTTTTTGCATAATTTTGTAAAAAAAACGATGTGAAGAACAGATCAATAAGCTGTAAACATGGCTTGTTTTGTGTTTTAGTTTTTTTTTTTGTACTTCGTTATTAAGAACAAAATTCTTAATAATTAATTACGATCTAGCCTAAAATACTAATAAGCAATTTAACTCTAACTTAATATGGAGATACTGTAACGGTTAGGGGCCAGGCAGGTAAATTAAACTCTCGAAGAGAGGGTAGATACAAAAATTTATTTAAAAAAATATTATATAAAATAAAAAATAGAAACCCAGCAAGAGACTGGTGTGAGTTCTCGACATCGAGCGCGTGTTAGGTTCTAGACCGCCGAAAGAAAACCACTATCCTGTAGTTCCAGAACGTAGGTGACTGGTGGCAGCCAGGTAGGTAGGTCGATCTTCGTATCGGAGGGTAGCACGTAGGGTAGTCCAGCCTCAGCCCTTGTAGCAACACGGAGGATTGTCCGGTATAGAAGAAGTATATATATATTAAGTTGTAGATTATGTTAAAACTAAGAATAATGTCCATTTGCACTTTTACACAAGTCCGTAGCACTTTCTTAGAGTCTGATATAATTTATAAAAACACTATGTTCATGTGTTATATGTATAGCACAGCGTTGTCACTATTATTCATTCACTTTGTACACTACACCAATAATTCATAAGGTTTAGTTCTATTTAGCCTACGCACTAAGTCTGGAATGTCTAGCAGCAGGATAGCCTCAACATTTACGTGTCGATGAAGTCTGTGTTCGTGGGTTTCAGCAAATTTTTGGATGATGGTGGTGACGAATTCCGTTTTAAGGTCACGGTGAAGATCGACATTTCTTATGTACCAGGGTGCATTTTCAGCATCCCTGAGCACTTTATTTTGGAATTGTTGGATTAATTTTACGTTGCTTTGTTTAGTACAGCCATAAAGTTGGATACCATACGTCCAAATTGGCATTAATATATGCTTACATATGGTTATTTTATTATGTATTGATAGACAGGATTTCCTTTCGAGTAACCAATACATAATTTTATAACGTATGTCGAGTTCCTGTCTTTTCTTTTTGACATAAGCTTTCCATCGCAACTTGGCGTCGAGAGTTATGACAAGGTATTTGGCTGTATTGGCATAAGGCATTTGCATACCATTTATGTAGATTTGGTGAAAGTCCAAGTGTTTATTTGTGAAGACATTGTGAATTGATTTTGACTCATTCAGTTTAATCTTCCATTTTTGTGTCCAGTCATAAACTTTGTTCACAGCTAGTTGAACTCTTTCTACTGCTTCTCTGTGGCTTGATCCGGTAGCCATAATTGCAGTATCATCTGCAAAGGTCGCAATGGTGTTGTTTTTCAGTTCTGGGGTGTCACATGTGTATAACAAGTACAAAAATGGGCCTAGCACACTTCCTTGAGAACCCCAGCTTTTATAGCTTTTAGCTCGGAATATGCGTCTTCTTGCCGTATCCTAAAAAATCTATTAGTTATACACGACTCTAGAATATCTGCAAATTCTGGTAACATGCGTCTGTGCTTGAATATTAGACCCTTATGCCAAACTTTGTCAAAAGCTTGCGCGACATCTAAAAATACGGTGGCGCAGACTTCCTTATTTTCAAGTGTTTTTTCAATGATATGGGTTATTCTATGTACCTAGTCTATTGTTGAGTGTTTTTCCCTAAAGCCAAATTGATGATTTGGAATAAGGTGTACTAGACGCTAACACGTATTGTCAAACGCTCCCGAGTTTTAATTAAAAATAAAAGTCAAAAGTGAAGTTACCATCTATATCAAGGCCACAATCAACTCACAAACAAAGAAGAAGAACATTCGAAGGAGTTTTAAGGCGAGAAACCAGCTTTTCTGCCGGCTTTAGACGAAAATATCATCGTGGATATCGAAGTCATTTTGAGATTCATCGTAAGCGGCGTCCATTTTTTTTGCCTCAAACATTCGCCGGTCATCGCCGTCGAGATCATTCATTCTGACAGTGTCGACAACTATATTCACAGTAAAACGGTTTATTTACATAGATACAAGCATATACAGTGTATAAAATACTTAGATAACTAATACTAAAAACATATACACTTTAACACAAAAACTACTCACTAGCTAAACCTAAAAATATACTTAACTAAAATATGGCGTCGAAAAACTCCTCCCCATCGTTGACTACTGGTAATGTGCCCAAAAGACTGGCAGCATTGCCACGTTGTATGGCAATGCTAATTCTCTGACCAAGGTAAAAGCCAGCCCTTGGGTCACGCGAAGTGTCAACTAGGCGTTTGGCAAGATCTTTAAATAAAGCGTGAGCACTCGGACCCCACGGACCAAGAGTTTCAACCCCAAACGGCTCGAAAATATAACTACCAATGAGGTTATTATATTTGCGCCGCTTGAGGTTTTCTGCAGCCGCAGCGGCAGCGCCAGCACAGCACGACGAGCTAGGAAGATGGGATGGCGCAAGAGTATCGACACAAGTAGCGTCCCACACTAAAGGCCTACCCATCTTCTATGGAAACAAAGACATCCCGTCCGGTCTTTTGCCATCGTCGCGTGCCAGGCCATGGGGTTCCAATACGGCCGGAACGCCGACGGCGACGAGAGCACGTCGGATGATGTCGTTTAAGTTTCCGTGACGCGCTATGCGACCCGCACTTCGGCTGCATGAAAGGCCGTGGTGACCGAGGCTGTTGACAACTTCGCCACAGTGACAACGATGAGGAGTACAACAGGGAGCGCCAAGACGAAGGGAAGCAGCGAGGCGGAAAGTAGTGTCATCAAACAAGGTGCCAATGTTCGACGACGGAAGTGCGTGAAGCCAGAGGCCCGACTCCCACTCACCCACAGCCAGCAGGCGAGCGCGCTCGGCAGGAGAGGCAGAAGTGGAAATTTGGTGCTCCTGAACTGCTCTGCAGAGCGGCTCATCCCACCGTCTCTGGGATGATGGGTAGTCGGGGAGATTACAATTGGGGCAAGCGAGTCTCCAAGCATCAATAGCCTCGGTGAAGCACGGCACATCAAAATTAATCAGTATGGGTGCTAGGATATTCCTGATTAATTTCTCAGTACCGTGGACCGAGGATATAAATGCCGGTAAACTAATACTAGAAATTTTGCGGACGCCGAGGCCTCCCATACGGATGGGAAGAGTAGCTTGTGCCCAAGCTCGGTCGTCCATGGCCACATTTAAAATTAAAGTTAGTGTATGACGGATAATTTGGTCCATTTTTTCTAAAAGAGGAGGGTGCTTCCATAGATGGGAAGCACGAAGGAAATATGTTAATTTGGGGCCAAAACAACAAAAACGAATTATGGTGATAGCCGAATGCATGTTAATTTGCAGCAATCTTTCCGAAATATTGTTAAAATTTTGAATTTTTTCCTCAATAAAATCGGGAAAGGAGTCATCGAAGACTGGGGACCCGAGGAGACGAAGAGAGCTTTTTTCAATAATTTTGATTTCGGGGGCTATTTTATTGAATTTTGAAAGTGTCACTTGTCTGTCGGTACTGTCAGATAAAAATAACTCACATTTAGAAAAATTTAGATCTAGTCCTATAGAATGTAGTTGGTGTTTTAAAAATTGCAGGTCATCTAAAACTGTGTCTACATCGCCTCCCAGGGTTCCATCATCGAGATACCAAACGTTAAATTTTGAATTTAGTTGTCGAATAATTGGGTGGATAGCCAGACTGAAGATCACTGGCCCCAGAGGGTCACCTTGTTGACAGCCAACAGCGGATTCCAGAAGGTTGTCCCGATAATGTAATTTAGATGGATGCCTATAACATTGCCAGAGAAAACTAAAAATTTGAGGTATTTCTTTTTTAGTTTCTGCCAGCAAGGTGTCCCTATTTACCGAATTAAATGCATTTTTAATATCAACCTTCAGGATGACCTCTCCTTTGCCAGAATTTAGGTAGGTAGATAATGCATGTACGGCAGCCTCACAGCCCCCTTTGGAGCCGTAACCAAGCTGCAGGGGCTGAAATTTATCCGAAACTACCTCACCATACAATTTACAGCAAATCTTGGCTGCCATACGCCGGTAAGTAGTTCCTACGGCAATGGGACGAATCCCGCCATCCCTCTTGCGCAGGGCACATAAATTGGCCCCGTACAAGACGTCGATGACGGATTCGTTTACCTTACCGGACAGCATAAGGTTCATCAGAGCCGTAAGCTCCTTCGAGAGCAACTCACCAGCTTCCCCAGCGCCTGAACACATAAGGTCCTTTAAGTGCTGAGGACTCAGGCCGTCGAGGCCGCCAGCAGAGCCACTCCGGAAGGAACACACGGCTCTGATCACCTCTCGACCTGTAATGGTGAGGGTATTAATATCAGGATCGGGAGGGTCGGGAAAAGAAAGACCATCCACTGGGGCAGGGTGTTTGCTCTCCAGAGCTGCAAGAGTATCTGGAGAACACGGTGCCACCACATCACTACTAAAAAGAATCCTGGCTGCTCCGCTAATATCACCTTCCCCTAATTTCGATTCGACCAGGTGGGATATACCTCTTGAAGAGGTAAACCTCTGTGTCGATAATTTTGAATCCAAATTATTGGCCGAAATGTTACAATTTTCTTTAATTTGTGAAGTTAATGTCTTTTTGCTAGCCAAATTCTTTTGAATGTTTAAAATTCTGTAAGGGAAGGTGAGAAGATGTTCCCAAGCACTTTGTGAGTTCTCCCGGACGGCTAGGCGGATGCAACCTGCAAGATGTTGTGCCACTAGAGGTCTAGCGCCGCGGGGAACTCGTTTTAAAACCGGAATAGAATTTTTGAATTTTGATAGTTTTTTCCAAAAAGGGTCAAATGTGGATGTAGCTGGTGTAGGAGGTGTAATAACAACAGGGTCTGAAGTGGAGGCATTTTGGGGCTTATGGGCCTTCCCAATATGCACGTTCAGACCCCGCTTACCTTTAAAAAAACGTGCCTGGGTGCACAGAGGACACCTCTCCAGGATGTTTAGAGATGATGAAGGTTGACACGCACTATTTTCCACCACATCACTGCTACCACTTATCATCTAACTATTTTTATTGTAACACTTAATTAATATTTACAATAAAAATAAATAAAAATTAAAAGATTAGTAAAAAAGACACTAAAAATAAGACAGAATTTGACAACTTGTGTCAAAGCGGCGCACATAGAATATATAAAGATTGGCGGCGCAGTCGCGCTGGCAGCCTGGGGCGCCGCGAAGTCCTGAAGGCATTTCGGCTGCGGCGCCCTGTAGTTGCCGAGTTGCACGCAGGCTAGCGTCGCCTCGTCAGCTCCAGCCGTTTAGAACGAGCGCGTAGTGATGAGGCAGATTTTCTTATAGGAAATATGTCGATCCAATTCGCAAATATCGAGAACTAGGAAAGTGTTAATTAAACACAGCCAGCCTTTCCAACTGGGCAGCTATTCCAAGAGATCTAAAAGAAGGTTCTCCACAAATAGAGGCTGTTTAAAATTTTTGGCCTAATATCTTTATCCTCTGAAGATTTCCATTCCTCATTTCGCGATCTTCAGGGCCTATAAACTGGGCTTTTATATTTTTGTGATATTTTTCTTCGGAGAGCACATAAAACACGTCTATTGTCAACGAGAACAGTGTTGCCGAATTGGCGACAACTTAGCAAAACTTAACAAAAACCACAGACAAGGAATCGATTAATCGACTAAAAATAAATTACGGTTCGTGAGAACGTGTCGTTACTGCCCTTTATCAAGTACACAGACACCGAACCTACGTTCCGTAAAACGTCGTTTCTGTACTGTCACAATGACTGCGAAAATGACAGAAGAGATGTCAATGTTGTTTGCTTTGATGAAACAGGAAATGGAAAAACAAACTGCTCTAATAACTAGTAATATAACAGAAAGACTCATGGGACAAATAGAGGAAAAATTAAAACCAATAGTAGAAGAAACAAAAACCCTTAAGTTAGAAATTGAAACTCTTAATATGAAAATAAATATGCTGGAAAACATTAACCGGAAAAATAATATTATAATGCATGGTGTCAACGAAACGGAAAAAAGCTATTCGGAGCTTTATAACAGTGTTATACAAATTATTCAGGAACTAAATGTGAAAGTTGAGGAATTGGATATCAACAAATTAAGAAGAATTGGACCTGTGGTTTCAGGAAAAGTAAGACCAATACTTTTATCTCTTACTACATATAACAAAAAGATTGAAATACTCAAGAATAAAAAGAAAATGCCCGAAAATATATAAATTACTGAAGACTTCTGTAAAGAAACACTGCAAAAACGCAGAGAACTACAACAGGAACTTAAACAGGAAAGAGACAAAGGAAATATAGCATTTATTAGAAACAACAAATTTATTACAAAACCCAAGGAAACAGAGAAAAGAAAAAGAGACAATTCAACATCACCACAGTCACTCTCTCAACAAGAGGGTGGGAAAAATATATTAGCTCCAGCGAAATTACATAAAGTGGACGCATTTGCATATATAAGATCCAGATCCAACTCTCATACTGCAAAAACAACAAGTCAAAAGACAGCATAGGAAGTAGCATGCATCGGCAACGGAAGAAAAACACAAACAAATAACAAACAAGCTAATAATAAATTTCTCCCCAAACCGGCTGGTCACCGTGGGGTCAGCGACCAAAACTCTCCACTCCACCCACTATATATGTGTACCTACAATGCTCGATCACTTCTATCACACGAAAGGCTTCTAGAATTCAAACACGCTATATCAACAATTAAATATGATTTTATTGGCCTAGCAGAAATTAGACGAACAGGATACAACATAATTGAAGACGAAGACCATATATTTTGTCATTTTGGGGAAACAAAAGGCCAATATGGTGTAGGTTTCCTCATCAGGAAGTACCTTAAAGGAAATATAGAGATTTTTATTGCAATTAATGAACGAATTTGCATTTTACATATGAAGTTTGAACATACAAACCTCTCTATCATTCAAGTACATGCACCCACCATTGACGCAAATGAGCTGGAAATAAGAGAATTTTATGATAAAATCCACCAGTCCCTTAAACAGTGCTCAAAAAATCTTATAATTTTGGGTGACTTCAATGCCAGAAACTGAAGGGCGAAGCCACGGTACTGGGTACCTCTTGTTATGGAAAAAGAGACAAAAGGGGTGAAGCTCTACTACAGTTCTGTTGGGAAAATAACCTGTTCATAATAAATAGTTTGTTTAAAAAGAACACTAAGAACCTATGGACATGGCTCTCGCCTAAGAGAAGCAAAAGCCAAATAGACTTCATATTGTCGAACATCAAAGAAAAAGTTAAAAACTTTGAAATAATAAAGCAACTTTCATTTAACAGCGACCACAGGCTTCTAAGAAGTACTTTCTTGCTAACTACAACTAAAAAATCTAGAGTCAAAGGTGCAGTTTAAAGAAACTTTGAAAACTTATACCGCAAACATAAAATTAGAAGTTTTTTTTTTTTTTTTTTCTTTCTTTTTTTTTTAAGGGTCTTTTACGCATAGCGTATGTCAGTCCCATGTATCCTAAACAATTATACTTTCACAACACGTGGGCCATGAATTTAAACAAATCCTTCGCATCGTCGTCATTTGGTTGGGATAGAATTTTATGGAACATGCCTACATCAGTTCTGTTCAAATTCAGGGACCTTACTAGATTATTTCTACTGGACTCATATTGCACACATTCCATCAATAAATGTTGTAGGTCCTAGACAACTCCACATTCCTCACAATTGGGTGAAGCGATTTTCTTCATCATGAAGGCAAATTTCTTGCATGGAATGTGTCCAGATCTGAGTCTAAGAGCAGTAACAATAACAATAATTTCTACTAGCATCACTATTCATGAACCAGGGCACGCGAAGAGGTTCACACTGTATGGTTTTATACCATAAACCTTTCTCTAATGACCGTTTATTAAAATATTCCTTCCAATAATCATAGCATAGATTTTTAAATTTTGGTAAAAAATCGGAATAATCTAATATAATATTTATTTATTTTCCATTCCTAGCCGCTAATTTCGCCAACGTGTCAGCCTGTTCGTTGCCCCGCAACCCAATATGCGATGGAACCCACTGCAACCTCAGTTGGATGCCTTTTACAGTAATTTCATCAATTTTAGATAAAATAACATACGCTATCGATGCAAAAACGATGATGTGGAGACATACTATAGAAAAATCAAGAAAGCGATTGATGAAAGCTTACATTTGGTGCATAGCAAGAATGCAACGAAGAAACAAAAATTCACCATTTCAGATAGTACAAAAAACCTATAAATAGAAAAAAAAAAAAATAATAATAATAATAAATTTATTTGTTAGAATATTGTTGTTACATAGGTGTTACACAAAATACAATGTCCATAATATTCTGCTGTTTCCAGCGTACAAATATTTCAAAGAATTAAAATTAATAATAAACCATACAATGTCGGGAATTAGGAAAACGTTAACTACTATCAAATACAATGTCAGGGGTTATCAATTATAATGTAAGAATTATTAAATACAATTTAAGGGGTTATTAATTATAATGTCAAGAATGATTAAATATAATGTCAATGCTTATTAGTTAAAATGTTATGAATGATTAAATACAATGTCAATGGTTATTAAATAAAATGTCACTAATGATTAAATATAATGAAGAGAAAAAAACAATATAATGTCATAGAAATGACATTCCATTCAATTATTGTGAGGTAATTCGTTGTCTAATTTAAATTTTGAATCAAATTTTTCATTTAAAAATTCATTCGTTGAGTAGTAACACTTTTGCAACAGAAAGTTGAATAGTTTATTTTTAAATGTCATAAGGTTAAGACTTTTAAAGACATTAGGTAATTTATTATAAATTTGAATTGCCATACAGTAAACATTATTCGAAAATAGTTTAATTCTTTGTTGTGGTGCACATAATTTGTGGATATTTCGACTTTTCCTTATTACAACATCATTGTGTACTTTAAATAAAGCTAAGTTCTTACGTACAAAGATACAGAGTTCGAATATATATAAAGATGGGAGTGGTAATATTTTTAATTTTTTAAAGATTGGGACACAGCTTTGTAATGGTTGGGCTTTAGTCATTGATCGAATACATTTCTTTTGGGCTCGGAATGCTTTAATAGTATCCACAGAATTTCCCCATATAATGATGCCGTAGCGGAGAACTGATGCTACGTAACCATGATAAGCATAAAGTGCTGCATTGATACCAGCTACGCGAGTTATTCGATTTAAGACAAATACAAATCTTTGCAACTTAGTGCATAATTTGTCAATGTGTACTTTCCAGTTGCAATACTTATCTAATGTTATACCCAAAAAAGTTGCACTTTCAACCTCTTCTACAGCGTTATTTGCATATCTAAGAAACGAACTTACAACTAGAAAACATCTATCAAATGAAGAAAAGCTGGAGAAATGTGCATTATATAAAGCCATTCACAGACTTATTAAAAATGAACATCAGGAACATAGAATAAAAACATTTGAAAAGCACCTAAATAAGACTGGAAGTATGAAAAAAGCTTGGAAGGAACTAACAACTACTAAAGAATGGATTCCATGCCTAAATGAGAGCTCTCCAAAAATCAGGAACACCTTTTCTAGGTCAGGAATAATAAGGGTAGCCACAATTTTTTTTTTAAATCTCTATGCCTCACAAACATCATTAAGAGAAGAAAGCCAAAGTCAAACACAAATGCAATACAATACCACCCTAAAAAGATTCTCTATTCAAGACATACATACTAAAATGAAATCCCTGAAGAAAGATAAAAGTAGCGGACCTGATGGTGTGTCAAATGAGGCTATCATGGCAGGAGACCTACTATTATTACGTCCGTTAACAGACTTATTTAATAAAATATTAGAAGACAAGACAATTCCTAGCGAATGGGTGGAATCAGATGTAGTTCTTTTATATAAGAAAGGAAACCCTACAGACATAGGCAACTATCGACCTATTAGCTTGCAGTCAAATTTGTATAAGCTGTTCGCCTCATGTTTGGAAGAACGCCTTGCAAAATACACGGAGAACCACCAGCCGGTTGAGCAGGCAGGCTTTAGAAAAAATTACTTAACTGTAGATCACATCCACTCTTTAGAACAAATCATTGAGAAGTATGAAGAAATGAAACGCCCGCTTTACTTAGCATTTATTGATTATGCAAAGGCGTTCGACTCAATTTCTCATGACAGCATGTGGAGAGCTCTGAAAGAATGCGAAGTACCGACTGAAACCATAGAACTTATTAAAGACATTTATAAGAAAAGCATAAGCAGAGTGCGATTAGAAAAAAGGGGATCCGTAATAAATATATGTAGAGGCGTTCGCCAGGGGGACCCTTTATCACCAAGAATTTTTATCACTGTATTGCAAAGCATAATGAAAACTCTAAAATGGGAAAGCAAAGGTATAAAGATTCAAGGTAAATATCTAAGTAATCTCAGATTTGCTGACGACATAGTGCTCTTTTCAGAAAGTGCATCACAATTAGAATCCATGGTAAATGAGTTAAGCGCAGTCAGCTATGATATCGGTTTGCAATTAAACATAACAAAAACCAAAGTTATGACAAACAGCATAAACATCCCCATATGCATCAAAAATGCTCGGTTGGAATATGTTCAGGAGTACACTTATCTAGGCAAACAAATTTCATTCAAAAAATCCAGACAACGAGACGAAGTAACTAGACGTGTGAACCTAACCTGGAACAAGTTCTGGAGTTACAAAGAATTTCTAAAATCAAATCTCCCTGTCAGCATGAAGAAAAAAGTTTTAGATTCATGTATCTTACCATGTCTCTCATATGCATCACAAACCTGGATTTATAACAAACACACTAAGAATAAGATACTAACAACTCAAAGATCCATGGAGCGCAGCATACTGAACCTGAAATTAAAAGACCGAAAAAGAAATAAAGACATAAGGGAAACAACCAAAGCAATTGACGCTCTAGAACACTGCAAAAAACTCAAATGGGCAGGCCATATTGCACGCATGTGTGATGATAAATGGACAAAACGGATAACAACATGGAATGGCCCAACAGGCAAGAGGTCAAAAGGTAGACCAGCAGATAGATGGCTCGATGAGATACAGAAGACTGCAGGACTAGACTGGATGGAAATAGCGAAGGACAGAACCGTGTGGAGAGAAATGGAGGAGGCCAGACTCGTTGAGAGGTCCTTATTAGCTAACACTAATAAACTATTATAAAGTGATGATGCATGTTAATCGTAAATAATTATTATGCATGTTAATATTAAGAAAAACAATTGTTATTTTAATTAATAAGGAATAAAGAGGCTTTTTTATTTTATTTATTTATGCCAAACTTTTTCAAAAGCTTGCGCGACATCTAAAAATACGGTGGCGCAGACTTCCTTATTTTCAAGTGTTTTTTCAATGATATGGGTTATTCTATGTACCTAGTCTATTGTTGAGTGTTTTTCCCTAAAGCCAAATTGATGATTTGGAATAAGGTCTTTATCTTCTATTACTGGTTTTAACCGTTTCAATAACAGTTTTTCGAATAGCTTTGATATCTTTATGTTGAGCAAACCTTATCGCTTTTTGGTCATTGCTTATGGCACATTTTCCGTCGCTATCTCTGATGGGCGGTATTTGTTTTATTGGCCTTTTTAGATTTCTTGTAGCTTTCCAAAGGGAGTAATCAGTTGATTTGTCATTGGTTAGCTGCAGAAGGTTGGTATTCAGAGATTCATCCTCAAACTGTCGAATTTTCCTCTTTAATCGTTTAGTTAGATTATTTAGTGATGTTTTATCCCTCGGCACCTTTTTTGTTGCCAAAGCTTCCTTTGTTTCCTTTTCTCAGATAGTAAATCTACAATTGCCTTAGGATAGATAAATCCCTTATATTTACTTTTTAATTGCGGTGTGTTGTTCCACGCAAATTGTTGGATATTAACAATACATTTGTTTACCTCTGAGTCAAGCCGATCTTGCTTTTTTATCGGAGTTTTAAGGTCGATAATATTATAGTTAATCTTATCCTCTAGATTCAAGGGCTGTGATCTTTGTTTTGCAGCTTCCGCATAGGATCCAATGTTGATAACTTGTATGGGTTTTGCAGTTGACTGGACATTTGCTTTCTGTGCCTGTTTATCAAGATTTTGTACGGGAAGAGATTGCTGGGTAGTTGGTACCACAAGTTTCGGTTTAATATTTTTATTTTTCATCATTTGTATCTGTTTAGCTACTTCACACCCTCTTTAGTTGGCAGAGTGAGGCAGACCACAGTGAACACATTTTGGCTTCTCTTGCGGAGATTTGGTACAGTTGGCTGTAAGATGCTTGCCAGTGCATTTTACACACCTTGGCTCTTTTCTGCAGTATTTATGAGTATGCCCATACGCCTGGCATCTCTTGCATTGGGGAATGAGTTTAGGATTTTTGAGTGTGTGTATTTCAATTTTACACCCTAAAATGTACTTTATGCCATAGATTTTGTTGACATCTTCATAATTATTAAATGATAAAACATACATATTGAGTGGTTCTTTACTCTTCCAGCACAATTTGTTGTCTACTTTTTCTATTTTAGTCCTTGTGATGTTAGATCGTCTTTGATACGATCAGGTTGGCAAGAGGAATGTTATTTCTTCACAACAACTCTAATCGGTCTAACCTGCTTATTCTCGTACGAATGCCAATGGTGGTCTTTTTCTGTCAAAAGCCTAGCAATTATTCTATAAGAGTCTTCTGTTTTGGCGTTCACCTTCACACAATCCCTATTCATCATTCTAGCGGTAAATGATTCAGCTGGTATTGTTTCCGTTAGCGAGTCGTAGAACGTTTGGTAGTTTGGGTTTCGGTGGGGGCACCTTTTTGACAGAAGTCTCTTTCGCATTTGTTTGGTGTTCTTGTTGGGCACTTATTCCGGGTTGTTGTTTTGGAGAAGGGGAGGTGTTAAGCTTCCTCTTCTTCCTGCTCTTGGCCCTAATCCACTCAGTCTCTTTAGCGAGTTCATCCTCGTCTGTGCAATATTCAACGTCACTTTTAGTACGCTGGGCAAATATTGCTCTCTCGCTTTCCTGTTTTTCTAAGGGTTCTTTAGTTTCTTTTTTTTCCTTCCAGCAATTTAATTCTCCTTGAAGGACTTGTACTTGGTCCTGCAAGCTATTAATATGATCATTAAGTTTACCTACCATGAGTTGCAGGTTTTCTCTATCCGTTTTCTCCTGGATGTAACAATCATACAACCGTTTTTCCAGGTTAGTTTTTATTTTAAATGACTGTGCAGCCATTATTTAGTTGTTAGGGCGAGTTAACCACCTAAACAATAAATTATTGTAAACACTTCATGACTTCCGCACTTGTAACTAGGTCATGGCAAAGACACCGATAGATCGACGTAGGTACACCGCGGCGACGCGACGGTGTTGTGCTGCTCCTGCAAAATACTCTTAACTAGAGCATGCGCGCGCGATTGTACTATCGTGTATATCGCATTCGTCACGGAAAGAAAACAATTAATTTGTAAGCTTTCATCGGTTTTTTTTTTTTTCAGTTTTCATATAAAATCACGAGAAATATTTGGATGTGATCACTTATAACATTCATATTAGATTGATAATGATCCCTTCAAACTATCTTTATTACAAATTATGTTGCACTAGCGAAATAATTTTCAAAAAAATAATTTGTTAAGCTGGTGATGTGATACTTTTTATCGATACGATAATTTTATGCCCATAAATTGGAGAAGGTATAGTTTTTTTTCAGTATGCCTCCAGATGAGAAAGAGAATTGGTCTAAAGTGATTCCAAGAGCCGGAAATTATTGGACTAAGCATAGCCGTATATGTTCTAAACATTTCACGGACGACTGCTTTATAAGTAGCGATAAATGGAGAAGGCTTAAACCTGGCGCCATACCATCTCCATTATTGGTAAGTAAAGCCATCTTCACGTGCGCTCACTTAGTGGTCAAGTCGCGTTAATTTTCGCCTACCTCAAAACGTTCACAGTCCAGCCATGCTATTCTCTAAGAGACAGTTTCTTGGCTGTGCTCGTCGACGAGCTCGTCAGCGAGACAGTCTTGAGATCGACCGATCGTACAGCGCTGATTCAAACGGTATTCTCTAGTGCAGTTATGGTCGTCGACGAACTCTAGGCCTGACATCGCCCGTCACAATTTCGTAGACGAATTAGGGCTTGAAACAAATTATTAAAATTAAAATCGATAAATCTCGACTGAGAGTTTTATGGGCTTAAAACGTATAATAAAGGTCAATTTTCAAGTATTTTAAGTAATAGAGTGAAACTACAAACGATTTCATAGTCATAAGAGTTTAAATAATGCATTTTTATGATTGCATTTTAAGGCTGAATGACAATTTCTTTGCCTATTTCGTAAGTAAAAACAACGCGCTGTGACGCTGCCAGACATGACACCCAAACACAGAAAATTTTGCAAAATCGCAACCGACGCTTTTTATTTAATAATTTGTTGTTCGTTTTTATTTAAAGTATTTTCAAGTTGAAAAACTGTGAAGTGATTTTTCACAGATCTTTCACAGCGATTGATTTTAACATAGTTCTGTGACTGTGTGAAATGTAAGTATTGCAAAATGTGACGATATTATTGTTGTCCAATAACTAAATAATATGTTTATCTTTAGATAAAATATAATAGTACTGCGTTGAAATACATTTGCAGGATGTAAACCAAGGCTATCTTGGCATAAGAACAATATGACAATGGAAAACCAGCCGAACACAAAACAATTGGTGAGGTTTTTTAGAAAAGTCTTAATAGGTATGTTATATTTTTTGTATTTCACAAATTTATTTATATATCGTATTTCAGTGTGAGGCTAGATGACCGCCTGCAGTGCCTCATAGGAGAGAAGCCTCAATTGCCTCTTTATGTAAGTTTAGCTTAATTGTTGGTTCAGTGTAAGAAGCTCTAGATAATTAAATAGTGTTCTCATTTTTCATACCCAGGTTGGACCAAGTTGTTGGGTTTTTTTTTAACAGAAGCCAAAAATTCAATTAACCTGCAATACTATAATGTATGTGCCTATAATATCTGAAACATCTATCACATCCATCCATCACTTCTACTCTCTTTCTTTCCTTCAGAAAGTGAGTAGATGTGATGCTGGTTTACATAGTATCCTGCACATATTTTTACCTCTAATAGTAATTTTTTGCATTTTTATGTTTACAGCTCCTCGTGCGGCGTTTGCTAACGGTACGAGGCCATCTAATCCAATGCTCATTTCTCAACTATCTTCACAAAGGCAGACACAAATGCAGCTTAACTATTGAAGAGAGGCATTTGAAAACCAGCAACTCCTTATTGGCATCCAGTAGACGAAATTGGATATGTATAAGGAAATAAGCAAGTGGTCAAGAGAAATCTGAACACTGCAGGATTTATGTGCATTCATCAGAAGAGGAAGTTGAATGCCTGGAACATGATTTTAATATAAATTATAAATATAGATATTATTATAGTTTAGATTGTGAAAGATGTTAAGAAATTTTAATACTAATTTAAGGGCAAGTAGGTACTGGCAAATTATCACTACTATGTGGTCTAAGTTACTTAAATTATACTTACTTAAATATTTATAAAAGATTATAAAAAAGATACTTCAGATTAGAAACAAAAAGGGTCTATATTATAGAATAAAATTATATTACTGGAAAATTGTTTAATAAATAAATCGGAGTTTTATAATTTTGAGATTGTTTTATTGGTCATTAAGTATATTTAGTCTAATTATTTTTTAAGGTTGCGGCCTTCCACTGGATGCAAGATGCACGCGACTGGTCAATGTGGCGACGTTTGGTGGATGCCTATGTCCAGCAGTGGGCGTCATTCGGCGTATATGATGATGATGATATAGCCGGACAAATCATCACAAAAAATATTATTTAATGTACTCAAATATATTTATGACATATAATTTTAACTATAGAAGCTACCAATTAACCTATGCAATTCATACTAATATAATAAATGTGAAAGTAACCCAGTCTGATACCTTTTCACACTTAAACCGCTGAACTGATTTAAATGAAATTTGGTATGGAAACAGTTTGAGACCGTAGGTAACTATCTTATGTCCTCTTAGGACAATTTTTATTATGGAAATCTTCCTTAAGGGAGTGGAAGTTTTTATAGTGAATTAAAATTTTATTGCCTTATATAAAAAATTGGCTATTCAAAGTACTAATGCTACGCAGAGGTAGTTGCGGGCAACAGCTAGTTACATAATATATAAATTCACATGAAACATTAAACGCCTGTACGCTAAGAGCTAAGTCGTTTTCCAATATGTTATTAAATGCTGAGAAAGCCTGTAACTATGGATAAAGTCTCTATCCCCAAATGTTGTTTTCAACGTTGCTAATTCTCTCTCACCTGTCGAGCTGTTAAAATCATTAATTTTCTTAGCTTCTTTTAATAAATGTTGCTTCAGTTTAACCAAGCTGCCATTTTTAGGGTTCCGTAGCCAAATGGCAAAAAACGGAACCCTTATAGATTCGTCATGTCTGTCTGTCTGTCTGTCCGTCCGTATGTCACAGCCACTTTATTCCGAAACTATAATAAGTATGCTGTTGAAACTTGGTAAGTAGATGTATTTTGTGAACCGCATTAAGATTTTCACACAAAAATAAAAATAAAACAAAAATTTTGTTTCTATCATCATTTTTTTCTAAACTGAATAGTTTGCGCGAGAGACTCTGTCAAAGTGGTAAAATGTGTCCCCCCCCCCTATAACTTCTAAAATAAGAGAATGATAAAACTAAAAAAATATATGATGTACATTACTATGTAAACTACCAGCGAAAATTGGTTTGATCGAGATCTAGTAAGTAGTTTTTTTTTAATACGTCATAAATCGTAAACTGCAATTTACCAAGTACGGAACCCTTCGTGCGTGACTCCGACTCGCACTTGGCCGGTTTTTTTTAATTAATCGAAATAGCTTATTTTAATACAATATTTTATTAATAGCTTCTGCCAGCGGCTTCAACCACACGAAAAGCGTTTTTTTTATCCTAAGGGGCATATCTATATATTGGGCAGAAAAGTAGCCTTTCTGCTAATCTTATAGCTATCATCATCATCATATCAGACGAAAGACGTCCACTGCTGGATATAGGCCTCTCCCAAGCGTCGCCACATTGACCGATCCCGTGCATCTCGCAACTAGCTGATCCCCGCAACCTTCACCAGGTCATCGGTCCACCTGGTGGAAGGCCTTCCCACGCAACGTCTGCCGGTTCGCGGTCGCCACTCCAGAGTCTTTCTACCCCATCAGCCATCCGCTTCGCTTCGCCGTTCTTATAGCTATAATCTATCTCTATTCCGCCTTTGTACCCGTATTAATAAGTTTTCCTTGTAAATGTTTATAACTTTTATGGTGTACAATAAAGAATATTCTATTCTATTCTCTATGCATAATTTCATCCAGTTTCATTCTGGCGTAGTTGAGTAACAAACATACATCCACACACACATCCAAACCAACAAAACTTTCCATCCGAACTTTCACATTTATATAATATTAGTTAGATTAAAAACCAAGAAGAATTACGTTACGCGCAAAAATAGTGGCTTTTGGATTTGACAGATAAAAACGAGGCTGTAAGCCAGGCTGCGAGCCTATTCGATGCTGTTTTTTCTTACGGAATACCAAAATGTATGAAGAACTGTCAACTTGCTCGACATTGAGTAGTTCTAACTCACGGCCGTCACAGCTTAGAGCGCTAGTGTCGCTATTCGCGGCTTAGCGAATACCAAACTGTAGATTCGTCGCTGGCACAGCACTGCGCTCAAGGCTGTATCCTTAGAGAATAGCACTGCTGTGCCCCAAAGCTTCGTGAAAAACCTTAATTAACCTTTACCAATTGTTTTACTTGCACGAAAATAGTTTTTTTTTGTTGTTTTCAGACATTTTGTATATTATTGTATTGTAGTTTAAAGCATATCAATGTTTTTTTTTACTTATGTCTCCAGATAGACGCTTAATGAGTTTGAAGCTTTCTTTATTTGAGGATACTGATGATGATGAGAATCTACACCCAAATCTAGGACAAGAGCCATTTAAAATTATACAAATTGATCACAACTCTCCTACAATATCATCAAGATCATGCTGAAAACCAAGTAGGTACCTTTACAAGCAGTCCATTTAATACTGTGTCAAGTTCAAACTGTAGCTGAAAATCAGACAATATGTTTTTAATATTATTTTCATTGTATTTTCGGAGAAAAAAAACAAAAATATATACTTATTATTATTTTTCCAGGGAAGAACCCTGGAAAAATAATAGATAAAAATGAAATGCCAATTTCGAGCTCGTAAATTGGGGATAATCAAGAAAAAAATAGGTATAATTTGACTAAAACTATAATATTTAAAGGACAGTAGACTAGAAGAAAGCATTTAAATTATTTTATTTTATACTATTTGTACCACACATATTAAATAAAAAATTGTTTTGATCCGATTGTATTTTTTTATTTCATAAATTTTAGATAAAAAACAATCACAAAGAATAATCCGACTTCAAAAGCAAAACACTAAAAAGCTAAAATCAATTTCTTTTCGGCAATCGGTGTCTTTACCTCCTTTATTTTTGTTGTTTTGCGACACCAACTTCCAAAGCGAAAGTTATTTTCTTTTTAGTGTTATGCTTTTGAAGTCTGTTTATTTTTGTGAAAAAGTTTTTTATTCTTCTTTTTAATTACACACCATCACATTTGGTACATAATCATCAGAAAGTTCTATAGTAAAGTTAAGTAAGGTACCTAAAGGCTGGACAAAATACCAAATTTAAATATTCGTACTGTTTGTCGTTAAGGAGTTCGTTTGTATGTTTCATATCTTGAAAACTGCATAACCGATTTTGATGAAACTTATACTGTTCCCTAAGTTGAGAGATACTTAATCCAATAAAAAAGAATGATCACAATCTGATTACGAGTTTCGGAGAAATGCGTGGAATGGATAAACATACAAACAGGAATTAAATTTGGCACACGTGTTCAGAAGCCCACATAACGTAAGTTATATAAGTATTGTTGGAATTCCACAACAACAACATTTTACGGAATATTATTTCGTCACAAATATATAGCCGGTTACTTGGTAGCATTTTCAATTTAAAATTTAAATAGTGTCATAAAAAGTCAATACAAAAACTACAAAAATTTAGTGACAGAAACGTATCGCTGCAAAACCGACTTCTCGCAGTCTTGTCATTGTTTACGTATTTTTTTTTAATTTTGTTGCAAATGATTTATTAATAGCACTCATGCATTGGACATTTTTACTAACAAATTATTTAAAAGAACTAGTCCAAGAGCGAACGAAGCGAGCCCCCCCGACACGGATAGGTTAGGTTCCGTCATCGAACTTAGCTGCCGTCATCTCCTTCGTGTTAGGTTACTTTAGACTATGCAGACAGAAATAGGAGCCCCGCAGCGGGGCTCCGTCGATATTTTTTTTTCAAGTCGCTGTTTTAAACCATTCTATTCGCCGACTGTTTCTCTCGCACTTAGTATTTTGATATGCGTATAAAAATAAATACTTTTAATTAATGTTATTTCGGCTAAGTGTAACTTCGGTAAAAAGTTTTTCGACCAAATGAAACGTCGGAGTAACGAAAACAATCAAATTGATAATAGGTCAACTGAGACAGTGGCAGACGTGACTTCGATGAAGTAAAAAAAACGAAACTTTAATAGTTGAAAAGTTTTAGGTGAAATGAAATTTGGTCAAATATTTTTTGAACTTATGATATGTAACCATATTTACATACATACGTATCGAATTGATAACCTTTTTTTATAAATCGGTAAAAAGAAAAGTAAGATGATTTCATGCTTCGGAAGGAACGATAAGCTGCGAACTAATCGTTCTTACGTTACTAACTCGTTACTTACGTTGGAGATTGGAAAACGGTAAAAAAATCTGACAGCAGTGTTTGGTTGATAGACTTTGCAGCTCACACGACAAGAAGAAGAATAGGATTATCATGTAAAAGCCTGTTGGAACCCGCGCGATATTTTTTAAATAAACAATGTATTCTTTGTTTTTATAATCCATGGAATTTATGACATACAATACATTCATTCCGATAAGTAAATTATATGTCAAAAATAAATTTATATCGATACCTCTGCAAAATACGGCACATCACTACCGAGACAAAAAATGTGGACAGCATTGCCATAAGCAACCCTTATAACTATATACCTGTCCTTTTTATTCACACTGAATGTGTCATATGTAAAAAGAGTATAACTAGACTGGAATTCCACGCTCCCTCTATGCTCAGAGGACCTAAGTAACAACTTTGATAGATGGAATTAGAGGGATGGAAGGGTTAACCGTTCGACTGTATAAACGTCACAAAGTGTGCTCCGAAAATATAAACACCAAACTGTTTTAAAAGTGAATACAACTACGAACTGTGTAAGTAAACCGAAAAGCAATGACTATAAGTGCTGATTAGGTGATAAAAATCGTGCGTGTTTTGCCCAGAACATTATGTGCAAATGGCATTGTCATAATCTACCAAAACAAAACAGTTAACTTTCAACTTTGACATACTGCAGTGTTACCAATATCAAAGAACGGAAAATTTCGTTTCGTTCCATGCAAGTTGACATAAATCATAGTGTTGTTTTACCTTCAAATAAGTTACTAAAATTATAATGGTGTTGTCATCTCTAAAAAAAACATTAAAAATTGCCAATATTAAAAGCCAAATATATTCGAAATGGATGAGTAAATGCAATTACTATTTTCAAAACTAAAACAGGCAATGGACATTGAGGTAATAATGTACGCAATGGATAAACAAACAGCAAATCTAACAGATTCAATCACTAAATAAATCTTAAAAGAAATGGATGCCAAACTAAACAATAATTAAAGAAAATATTTATTTAAAAAATGCAGTAGGAAATTTATATGAGAAGGTGAAACAATTGGAACTTGGAAAAAAAAAGGAAGGAAAGGAAATTATTCTGTTCAGCCAGGACTTAAATAAGTTTGATAAACCAAAACCACATTCCAACACTTATATTAATAAATAGTATATTATGATGGAAACGCCGGGAAGGAACGCTCTAGAAAGACATACATAGACCTTAAAGATGATGTTTTTCAGAATGGCCAGGTGCGCAGTACTCATAACCGGCGTGTGTGTATGACTATGAATGAATGTGAGTGAAGCAAAAGAAGTATGTAAGGATCATAACAGGTGGCATTCTGTAGTTTCTGCGTACCCCCATGGGAAAAAGACGTGAGTTTATGTATGTATGTATATTATGATACAAGTGTGCTAAGTTGCTTATTACACATGAGGCTGTGGGTTGCAGCCCGAGCCATAGGCGAGGGCGAGATTCAGCCGAGCGTGTAATGAGCATAGAAAAGAGTTTCATACGACGTTTTTCAACACATTTGCGAGGAAAAAACCAACATGTATTGCTTATATCGTTTTATTATTAAAACTATTGGTGAACGTACAATTTTCAAAGCGATATTGCATTGATTTGGATAGCAATTTCACTTCTTTAGTAGATAGATTTTCTTTTCTTCTTATGTAAATGTTGGGTATCCCTTGTGTGACCGAAAGGAATTAGACAAATTATCACTTTTCAAAAAAAAAATCGCTTATTTTAATTTGCCAAATTATTACTTAGCAAAAAATCTATTCACAAAAATTGTAACGCAAACCTAATGTTTGGGAAATGAACGTTTAAACTATAACTTCTTTACCAACTAGTACTTTTAACATTTTTTATTTAGTCAAATATTTCAGTTGGAATAACAGTTTTTACGCAAAATCAAATAAGCCAAATATTTATACTTTTTACTTTTTTTTTTAATAATATTTAATATATATATTAATATTTTGCATTAACCAAATGAATATATTAAAATAAAATTGCATTTTTAATTATATTAAAATTTGGTATTTTAATATAATTTTTTAATAATTAACCTACTCTAACTACTTCCATAAATAAATTAATATCAAGTAACCATAAATTTGACTTGTTTCAGACAAATTGAAAGAATTAATCAAAAAATAAAATTGTATTTTTTATTATATAATTCAAAAAATCTAATTTTTGCCTTAATACTTTTTGTCTTAACATATCATTTCACCAAACGTTTATTGTCTGAAGATTGTTTGCTGCAATAAACCATTTGATTAAAGACCAAATGCCATAATGACATTATACTTGGTAATATTTTGCCAAGTAAAAATTTGACCAAATAAAAATATGCGTACTAAAATCATTCGAAATATTGCAATGGTCTAATAAAAGGTTGCTAAAATTTGTTTGGGTAATGAAATTTTTTCAAAATCTTTTCGGCAAAATGGCAGGATCCCGTAAATGTTGGATACAAAGGCAAATTATAGAAAAGTAGGCACAAATAACTCATGCTACGACATGTACATGGTTGTGGTTCGGGCAAAACATTTATGCCTTTGGCTCCAAATTAATGGCTTGCGTTATTTTGTAACTGATTTTCACTCTGTTATGGGAGTCTGCTTTCGGGGTTATATTCAAAAGCTTTTTGTCGTCAACCCGCACCAATAACACCGAACATTAAGGCATCCTGCAACGAAATCAATTATTAGTTCTAAGAAGTTATGCCAAGGTTAGGCAATTATTTAGATACGTTTATATTACTAATATTCAACGTACCTTTTTTGCTAGGTACTGACTATTTGGAGCCTCTTTCAAAAACTATACAACATCGGCTGGTGACAAATTATATTACAATTCATCTTCTGCACAAAAAAATAACATTTTTAAAACAATTTACCACACAACGACAAATACGATAAAAACAAAGTATGGGAAATGGCGCGCATCTTTTTTTTCGTGGTTTTTTTTTCGTGTGTTTATATTACATCGCTTATAGGGCCATAAACCGAGCTAAAGCACACACGTGCGTGATAACATTACACACACGTGCGTAATATAATTATCCATATTACAAAAATAAATTAGTACCTTTCTGCGAGGTAAACAGAGCATTTTCATAAAAAAATGTCTACATCCTTAATTAAGTCAACCGACCATTTATTATTATCAAGTTATTCATAATTCACTATAATTTGTTTTAAAATATTAAAATATTTGCATTTTATCACTTATAAATATAATTTTGGAGTAGGCTGTATGTTCACTCATTGCGGCACGTGAAAAAAAAATGGTTTGGAGGAGGTCCTATCCTCTATTATTTGGTTCCTAAATTCTATGATTTGCCTTTGTCGCCAACATTTACACAAGAAGAAAACGAAAGTGTCTACTAAAGAAGTGACAAGCACCAATGTAACACAAACTGTGAAATTGCCATCTAAATCAACCCAATATCGCTTTGAAAATTGTACGTTCACCATTTTTTTTAATAATTAAACGATCTAAGCAATACATATTTGTTTTATCCTCGCAAATGTGTTGAAAAACTTCGTCTGAAACTCGTGAGCTCTGCTTATTATGTTCGGCAGAATTACGCCCTCGCCTACGGCTCGGGCTGCAACCCACAGCCTCGTGTTTAATGAGCAACTTAGCTCGCTTGTATCATAATACACTATAACAACATCAAATGAACTATTGCCACTGGTTTCTTTAATTCTTTTCGTTACACTGGCACTGGTAGTGTCTCTTCTGCTGAGTTAAAGTACTTTGAGCACCACAGATTCGGCAGTGGACACTTCCAGCTTGAGCCGGTCCGGGCGAATATGGTGTTGAAGCTGTTGCATAGTCTTAAGTCCAAAGCTCAGAGTTGTGACTGTATCTTCTTGGAGATGTTGATTATGACTCTTCCTCGGAGCTTTGCGGCTATAACGGCCATCATTAACCGTTCCACCTAATCTTGCCCGGATCTGTGGAAATTGGCAATAGTTAGACTCATTCCTAAAGTATCTCAAGTATCGAGAATGCAAATTTAAACTATTGAACTTTCTCATTACTTGTGATTACGAAACTACAGAAGATCTTCTTAAAATCTTAAGATAAAGATCAACTCATAAACACACCTAACACAAGCACACAACACTCACTTAAACACACTCAACACAAGCATACAACACACATCAATAGCTCAACACTCACTCTGTTTGTTGTTAAACCTTATTCAGTTTTAAAGTGATATAATATTATGTTAAACGAAACTACTGTCGTTAAAAAAATATTCTGTTAAGTAAACTGCGTCCTGAAATACAGGCTCGGCCTAGCTCAGGCGCAGTTGCTCATCTTTCATTCTTGTGCATGTTCTTAATAGCTTTAAAATAATTATATTGTTCAATTTGTACATTTTATATGGTGAAATAAATAATAATAATAATAATCTATTCCTGCCAGCGTGAAAGAACTTCACCCAATTAGTTAATTGCCATGCCTCTCCAAGATCCTGGAGAAGGTTGTCTCTAACCAGCTTCGGTCATACCTGAAGGAACACAGCATTTTGCCGCTTGCTCAATCAGGTTTTCGCAAGGCGCACAGCACAGCCACAGCCCTTCTTGATGTGGTTGGGAATATTCTGGAAGCTAGAGAATATGCTTTTAAGGGAATGGGTACCCTGCTGGTCATACTAGATTTTTCGCACGCTTTACCTCGCTCCGCCTATCGAAGTTGTCTTATTAAGGATGTCAGCCTGAGACAGTAAAGTTATTTAAGAGTTTCTTGACGAGCGACAGTGATGTAGCCGTTAAATATTCTGGTCATAAGCGCGTGAATAGGGGTGCCCCGCAGGGATCGATCCTGGGCCCGCTAATTTTCATTCTTTACAGTGCTAACATCATTAACTGCCTGCTCAACACCAAGTTCCACTTACATTCTGATGATCTGCAGATGTATCTGTCTTTTCATCCCCAGCAGGCTGTTAACAATGGACATAGTTTGAATGCGGATCTTGATAGGATCTCAGCCTGGTCTTTGAGAAACGCCTTAGTTTTGAACCCAGCTAAGTCTAAATTAATATTAATGGGATCCAGAGATTTTTTGAGTAAAATGGGTAATGGGAATTTGTACTTGAATATTGACGGGTGTTCACAGATACACGGTAAGAAGAAAAAAACTGTTTTGTAATATCATATGATAGTTAAAAAAAATATTTGTTTCGAGATCAGTGGTGGCCCAGTGGTAACGGTCGTGACTTACGTGTCGTAGATCGTGGCTTCGAACCCAGGCTGTCGTTTTACTTTGTGTAAATTATTTTATCACCACTGCTCTCAAAACGGTGAAGCAAAACATCGTGAGGAAACCGGAATGTCCTAGAAACAAAAATTCGAAGACACGTGGGCCCAGTGCGGGTTGGATTAGGGTCTTTCCCTCTCAGGAGACCTGTGTCCTAGCAGTGGGAACATTAAAAGGCTGATGATACTTTGATTTGATTTATCAATAAGTAGAAATGTAACTATTGATCAATCATTCTCCTGGATACAAAAGTAACCTTTTTTAGGTAATGTTTTTTTTTTCATCTAACTATCGATAAATCTATCATTATATATTAGTCTATGATCGGCAAGTCATAAACGCTCTTTGCTTATCACAGTCAAAATTCGTGTTGACATTTGTATTTTTTCTAACAAGTTATTCATTTGCCAAAAAATACTAAGAATTATTTTGATGCGATTACCTAAAACGATTGAAACGTAAATACCTAAAAATGCAACCCTCGAAACATCCAATCGATAAATATTTCGAACGTATAACAAGTTATCATTACTACATATTTGCCCTTCTTTTTATAGCAAAATTACCAGTATTCTGGCACGTGCTAAATTTTTTATTCCTGTCTCCAAAGATGTCATTTGTGTGCGAAGGAAAGAATTCTACTGGGGATCAATGTCCTTGTCCTCCTGAGAAGATCATTTGGGATAAGAGTGTGTTCACAGAGACCATCCAGACTAAATACGGGATCGTCTGTAAAGCTAACTGGACTATCATTCTATCTAGGAGTATGATTTATGTTGGGCTCTTGATTGGTGCATTCTCGTTTGGGTTCTTAGCTGATAGGTAAGTCTTTGATAGTATATATGTTATGGTAGCTATATTTAAAACACAATATAGATTTTGACCCGTGTGAGTGAGGTGCCCCTGGAAACATGAATCACACATTGGAGTCCCCCAAGTGCCCAAACTGTTGCACTTTAGAGGATTTCATGAATGCCACCGACTCTGTAATTAACGTGACTCCGTGACCGGGCTTGGAAAGAAGTGGCTTCGTGCCCTAAGGATGGTGACAGGACAAACACTGACTTGGTGTTTCACAGTATTATATTTACATAAGGATGACAGACGGTCGACAGTTTAAATACTAGTTTGAAGGCGAAAGATGAAGCGCGCGCTCGAGACGGCGGTGTATTATGCAATGATCAGTTGGACGGCCGGTGCGCGCTCGCAGGTCAAGCGCCCCATCCGCACCCGTCGTTCCACCGCGGTCGCTCAGCATGTAGGGATAGTGGCGAGCGCTGGTGATGTCTTAACATGCTCCGGGCGTTGAAGACTTGTCTTCAAGATTATGCTGGAAGAGGACAGATGGTGTTAAAAGCGCGTCTGACTGTTCCTTTCTACGTCTTGACGTCTGCGACTCTGCTTTTTCCGTCTATTCGTACATCTCATCCATTCTATGTATGAGAAGTACGATACGTCCAAGTGGCCACATTAGTGCCGGTGCTTGCTTCTCCTTGAGTACCACCATGGTTCTCTCTTCGAGTTGGATAAAATTGTACAAATCATCCACAAAAACAGGTAACAAAATAGAAATAATAAACATCAGCGTAAAACGAAACACATTAACAAAAAATTAAATCAAAAATTCAAAAAACCCGACTGCTTCAAAAGCGAACTAAAAAGTCGTAAACAAGGAAAAAATCATGCTGTGCAGTCGGAGGATACATATTCGCGGGTTGGCCGACCAAAATCTGGTGTATTCTCCCGACGCAGTTTTTTTCATTTAAACATAAGTGTTATATATTTTTGAAATCACCTCTTAAACCCTTTATTTTGATACCCCACACGATGGGTTTGGAAGAAAAAAAAATTGGGCCCCCACAATATAGCACACAAAAGCCGCCATTTTTCTATTGTCCAATTTTAATGTAGCCTATGACACTCGCAGGGTTAAGACGAATCGATTGACGTATGAATCATCAAAATCGGCCAACGCGTTTGGTCTCTGGAACGCCATATAGGAACAAACATACATACATAAATACTTACATACATACACATACATACTTACATACATACATAGGGTGATAAACACATTACCTTCCTTCGGCAGTCGGGTAAAAACTGACATGACGATTGAAACGTTAAGGTTGCCGTCAAGCTGTCAATGATAGTTCAGTTTGGGTCTTGGATGACTTGTCGTAAACAGAAATCACTAAAATAATATTAGAATTATGTAATAATACCGACATCTTATTTAGCAATACTGTGATAGAATGAAAGTAATGCCACAGTATAAATATCTATACAGTATTGTGACTCGGCCCTGACCTTGAAATAAATGCCTACAAGCGCACGTCACCAAAACACGCGTTGGGCCGCCTCTACCTACTTGAGTTTCTTTCTAGTTTTGTGATTGTAAATATCTCAGATTATTTTCTCTAATCTGAGGTACATATTATATTTTTTTATTAAACTTAATTTAAATCTTACTAGGTAGGTACCTAACATTTATTAATCTCATAAGTACTTAATCATTTCATAATTATATTTTTTCCAATTAAATAATATATTTAAGTAGCTAAGTACATAAGTAAGTAGATAGCCTAGCCTAAGAAACTACCTACTAGTTTTTTTTTAAACCGAGCTTGTGCCGAGCGTAGGTAGGTGACTCGTGTGTGACTTTATCACTTTATCCACTTATTTATATTTATTAATCCAGGTATTTTACTCGATGGAAAAAGCGAAATACCTCACTATTAAAGAAAGGAACAAATTACGTATTATTAGGTTAGGTATATTTTTTTTTATTGACTTGCTTTACGGAAGTTACAGGTAATTAAAAAAATGTTATCTCTTGTTGCGTTATAGAAGAATTCAAACAAACAAAAAATAATATAGGTTCTAATTGCTCTCTGACATATTAAGTAAGTAAGTACTTGTACGTATTTTAATAAAATATTCATAAATCGCACGCTTACTGCTTACAAAACCATCACACCGTTCGTTCATCGCTGCGGCGCGTCCGCGACTGGTAGTATATTGAGTGCGTGCTGAGCTCGAGTCACGTGGTCATGACTCGCGTTCCGACCGTTTGTATGAAGATAGAATACTGTATAGATATTTATACTGTGGTAATGCGGAAAGTAACAAATGTTTAAGTACCGGCACAGAACCAACTAAAAGTGATCATACACACCAGCTCAATTAAGAAGTAGATTGGCGAACGGACAAAACAATAACAATATTAATTACGCCGGCGCGCCTTCCTTTGATTGTGTAGCAGCAGTCTCAATCGTGCTCACATGCGTTGGTGAAAAATGTTCCCCAGCCTTGAAGTTCCTCCGGAGTTTCAATCATGTGGCGCTTGGAAATCAGGTGTCATGATCACGATCTTGCCCTCCACCGACCAGCAACTCTGGACCCCAAAATACTTGCACGCATCCATAAAAGTGCGGTGCCTTGTGTGTGTCAGGAATTCTGAGATGGTGATGCCCGTGCCTTTTAGGGACTTCTTGTTCTCCCAGATCATATGTCGGTGTTCAGTGGTATACAGCCTTACTAGTATAGGCCTAGCTTTGCCCCGTGCAGAATCCAACCTATGGCAAACATTAATGATGTCCTTCCTAATTTCAGGCAAGTTTATTTGGTTGGATAATACTTTGTGAACAACCTCAAGCAACTTTTCCCCTGAATGCTTAGTGATACCATGGAAAAGGAGTACCTTTGTCCGCATCAAGGTTTCATGTCTGTCCAGTCCTAGAGACAACATCTCAATTTGGTTCTTAAATTTAGAGAGTGCCTGCCATACAAACAATTTAAAGTCGGCGAACTCACTGGCTAGTGCTGTTATCTCCACTGCAGGCCGGGTTTCAGAGGACGCATTCCTAAGCTTCTTCTCAAAGTCTGCCATCCGTGAACTGAAAATCACCTCAAGATCCTCCAGACTTGTTGCCAATTTAGAGTCCATGGTATGTGTGAAGAAAAGTATATGATAATCGAAAGACTTGTAAATAGTAAGTAGTGAGCGTAGGGTGCTGTATTAATAAATATAATTAAAACATTAAAAGTTCTATTAAAAACTAATAAAAATAATTCAAAACTGGGAGCTGTTGCAAAGGCATGTTTACTCTGCGTCTACCCACACAGGAAAAAAAGGCTGATGCAATGTTAGTCTAATGGTAAGAGTACACGACGACACGGACACTTGTCACTAATGTCGACACTAGTGTCGATTGCGTCCACACGGTAAGCAATTTTTTGTGTTGACATTGGTGTAAACATCAGGTGTCCCGGTTTAAGTGTATTAGCTGTCTACACGAATCGCGACTGCAATTCAGTGTTACACACAATGTTATACATTCTCTCGCCATGAATCGACGTGCTGCTGCCGCGGTGGTCGATATGTGTTTCAATTAAAGTTCGTCGTCGTAAAAAGAGATCGATATGGGTTAAAGATTGGATCAAAAGAAGAGCACAGCTGGGGGCATATAATCAATTGTTATCTGAAATGAAAAACGAAGATCCAGAATGCTACAAAATCTTTCTTCGAATGAAACATGAAGACTTTCAATATTTATCTAACAAGATTTCACCAGCGATAAATTCAAATTCTAATTCAAAACTTTATTTCGACCGAAAACTCATACAGGGTTAGTAACAATGTGCATGAAAACTATGTGTTAGTAAACAACACGATACGGTGACATGTAAATAATAGCAGTGAACTATATACGGACAGTCCACTCTGTCAGCAATCAAGAAACAAGATACGAATATGAGATTAGCTATTCATATTTTATTTCCTCTGCAGTCCACGCGCGTGACTTCATGTTGGTCTAGCTATAAATATTGCACAGGTTCGAAACTCGGGACACTTGTGTCGGACACTGCACACGTCCTGTCTTCACGACTGTGTCGCAGTCGCGACACAGATACTGAGCGACACCGCACACTACATCTGCAACTAGGTGTCGTGGCAGTGGAACTCCTTCCTGAGCAATTAGGGCGTTCAGCAGATTGAGTGCCTGGGTTGTAGGGGCATATCGCGCTGTCAGGGTACGCGAGGGAGGAGCCGCGAACAGGCATCGCGGGGCACAGGCGCGTGACACCCGTACTCGGTCTGGAGCAAACAGTGAACAGCGAGCCAACGTGGACGAGTCGTCGATCCTATTGTTCAGCACAAAGAAGTAGTGCATCAACAGTGCATACTTACGTCACAGTTCCAGCGTGTTGATGCCCACCATTCCCGCGACAAAAAGAGACGGATATAAATAGGGATAGTACCCATACAACGTTTTGTACAGGTTACGAGCAAATTTGCATTGAACCCGTTCTATCATTAGCTTATACTTTTGCTCGTGCGGATCCCACACCAGTGAATTATATTCTAGTTTGCTGCGCACAAAAGAAAATACAATACCATAACAGAATTCTTATCTTTAAATCCATTTGTCTGCCTCATGACTAAACCAAGTGATTGGAAGGCCTTGGCACAGATGTTATTTGAGGTGCCGATTAAAGGTCATATTTACGTCCAATGTCAGTCCCAAGTTCTTGATTTCGTTAACGCGCTCCAGAGGGACATCCGATATGTTGTAGTCATATTGAATGGGTGCATGCAATCGAGTAAATGTAACACTGTATGCAGTTGGAGACATTAAATTCCAGGTGATTGACTTCACTCCATTTTACCACCATATCGATATCCTTCTGCAACGCCTCACAGTCTTGTACGCTATTGATACCCAAGAATAGCTTCAGGTCATCAGCAAACATAAGACACTTTGCCGTCCTGACGACCTTCGGCAGGTCATTAGCCGTAATAATAAATTGTGTCGGCCCGAGGGTACAATCTTGGCCCACACCAGAACAAGTTGCATATGTGCCAGATTTAAGCCCACAGAGCTGGACATACTGTAGACGGTCAGCAAAATAGCTGGAATAGAGTTGAAGCAGCTTGGGGGTAAATCCTATCGCAGATAATTTACGTAATAAGACGTCATTTTGGACCCGATCAAATGCCTTTTTAAAATCGAAATAGGCCACGTCAACCTGCCTATTTTTAACCATCTCTGTAATAGCATAGTCCACTAAGTTAATGCGGTTAGTAATTATTGATTTGCCGGTTCTAAAACCATGCTGGCATTCCGATAATTGTGATTTGACCTGACTGTATATGTATATATCTTTATTCAAATATCAAGAAGAAGAGAGTAGGGAGTATGAAGAATTCTCATTGGGAACTTTGAGAAACTTTCAATTTGTTATGCTTCTCACACTACGCTCACACACTACTAACATCCATTTTCAGATTCGGCCGGCTTTCCGCGTTCTCTCTGAGCTGTCTGACTACTGCAATATCAGGCTGTCTGGTCACCGTCATGCCAAACATGGCTGCCTTCATCTTCATGCGAATCATCGAAGGCACAGGAGCCGGGGGCGCTATAGTCACTGGCTACGTCCTCCTGATCGAGTACTGTGGCACCAACTACAGGGAGGTGGTTTCAGCTCTCTACCATGTACCAATCAACGTGAGCCATATGTCCCTGCCAGGAGTGTCATACATCTTCAGACATTGTGACGTCTTCCAAATTGTGGTGTCAATTCCAATGTTCTTGTGTGTGACGATATGGTACTTTGCCCAGGAGTCCCCAAAGTGGCTTATGGATAATGGCGATGTTGTAAAGGCTACGAAGGTGATGGAAAAGATTATGAAGTTGTAAGTACTAGTCTTGATGGTAAAAATAATTTGAGGGAGTTAGTAATAATTAAGATAAATAAATATCAGATAAACATTTATAACATCAATGCTTGTGCCTTCTCTGTAAGAGAAGAGGCCTTTACCCTGAAGTGGGAAAATGACAGGCTGGTATTATTATTAAACATTTTCAATATAGATTAAGCCTATTTAGACTGAACTTGCTACAATCCTGAACGATACTCAAATTTAACTAATTGTCTTTACATTAGCTCAAGTATTTTTTTATTCCTCCACGTCAGCGTGTACATTGTTTGTATTTTCAATATTTCTCGTATCTATTCTAGCAACCACCAACCTACTGAAAATATCAAAGCAGAATTAGAAGCATATCATGCATCCAATCCCTCATCGAAGGCCACCAAATTGAAATTCTGGGCAATCTTCAAATACAAGAACCACACGATCAACTTTGCGTGTATGGCCTTCATCTACTACGTCTGTGGCATGGGGTACTACGGCGTGTCCCAGTACATCGGCGAAATGACCAATAACGTTCACCAGAGCGTCGCCATCTCAGGAGGCCTCCTCATACCAGGGACCCTTACCACTGCCGTCTTACTCCAAATCTTGGGCAGGAAACCATTCTTAATGGGAACCAGCTTCCTAGCAGGCACCTTAATGATCATAGTGATATCTTTACATCCCGAAAATAAAATGGCGAGGGTACTTACTGCCAGTCTCTGCAACACATTCTTCTTCATGTCTTTTATAATTGTGTTTTTGTACGGTGTCGAGTTATTCCCGACTTCTATAAGGAATTCTGTGTTAGGAGTTTTATCGGTATTGTCTAGAGTGGGACAGATATGTGCCCCGCCGATTAATTCTCTAAGTGAATATTATGCGGGGCTTGTTTTTGGAGTGATGGCAATTATAGGAGGATTATTGTGTATTCCATTACCAGAGACAAAGAATAGAGCGCTGCCGTCTACTTTGGAAGATAAGAATACTCCAACTCCAACTCCAACTCCAACTCGGAGGATATCTAAAGATCCTGGTGAGGAAAGTGTGCAGATAAAATAAAGGAATTACATTAAATTTTCTTTTTAGATCTCAGAATACACCGAGGATTCTTTTTTATTTATATATTTATTTAGGGCACATCAACAACACAAACGCAAATACGAAACTTTTACATTTTGTGATGTCTTATTTTAGTATTATGTATCCTCCGACCGCACAGCATGATTTTCTTCTTGTTTATGTCTTTTCAGTTCGCTTTCTAAGCAGTCGGGTTTTTAGATTTTTTGAACTAATATTTTATATTTACCTGTAAAACACAAAAGAGGCAAATAAGTTATATTATTATTCAGGTAGTTGAAAATGTCAATAATAGACGTGTACAACATACAAATAATTTCACATATTACAATAATATTCTAAATTAAAAGGGGCAAAAAACTATTTGATTTACAGTAGCCACAGCGGATCTTTGTGTCTCTGAAGTTGGCTACAAGATCCTTCGCAGTAGCTATTTTTTTGTCAATGTTGAAGATGAAAAGATATAATTGTATAACTGCCTCTTCGCCTCGCATCGCATCGTCCTATTTCGCTTACTGTATGCAGTATACTCGATGACAAACTATTTCTTGCGCAATGGTTCGCAGAGCCTAACTTCAAAGACACAAAGATCCACTGTGGGAACTGTAAATGGATGTCAAAATTTATGAAAATAAAATTAAAATAAATAATATAATTGAAATAAATGAAATATGAAACAATTGAAAATAGCAAATTAACAAAAAAAACAGCAATTTATATTTCCTTTTCCCTTCCAACAATTTCCTTTTGATTTAATATTATTGTATTTTTCTTGATACCTTTTACATTGTCATGAATGAATTTATATCAAGACGTTTTTGTAAAGATAATGTGTTATAATAAATAAATATTAAATGTTTAATTCACGTGATTTTCGTCTCAACGCAAATCTTAGTTAAGACTAATAAAATCCTTCCACGAACTCACAAAGCCAGAACACCGAGAAAAAAAAACCGGCAAATCTACAATCACGGGATGCAAAGATGTCCAAACACTTTGGTTCCCTTACTCCGGAACTATCAATTTGCAATAAAACATAAGAAGCCTGTGGCTTATTGAAAATAACAGTATTTTCAATAAGCTCCCCATACAGAGGATAATGAAAAAAGTTTTTATAACCGACAATGCGGTACAGCTAAGTGGAATAAAGTATGATGTTTTTAACTTGTCCAATATGTAGGAATATTGTTTTATAGCCGGGATGTAAGTAGATTTGTACTTTTTCTTGTTTATTTGGATTTGTTCGTATGGCTGTTTTGAAAATACAGGCTGGAAGTTTTCTTTGAATTGAATGCTATAGGTCTTCCAGAATCTCATGGCATTTTTTATTTTTTTTAAATTGTGATTTTCATATGGCAATGTCAACTGTCACCTGTCAAATCAAAGTACTTGATGTGTCAACCGCTGCTCAAATTTTTTGATATTATCTTGAAAATTTGTTATTTTTGTGAAAATGTCGAAAAACCCACTTCGATCTCAAGCGAGACATATTGTTTTCAATGTGTATCGTAAAATAAGGGAAGAAGAAGGCGTAAATCAAACTCAATCTTTGATTTTAAAGTGCGTCGTAGAGTGGACCGGTAAGTTGGACTGGTTTGACTTGTTTTGATACTTTAAGTTTATTTTATATTTTTCTTACTTAATTTTTATTTCTTTCCATTACTATTATATGGTAAATCGTAGGTCAGAGCACATCAAATGATGGCTGGAAGGAAATGGCAACAGTAATGTAACTGTTACTAATTCTTCGACAAGATATTGATTTTAACGGCGATTGAGAATCTTTGACATAAGAAAAATATTAAGTAATAATCTGCGCCCTGCAGTGGGACGTGTATATAGACGGGAGTTTTTGGCGGGATTTTGTCGAGTGAAGTTCAGTGGCTGTTAATATTATTTGCAAATTGATTCCTAGTGGATATTGTGATATATTATTGGTGTAGTTTTGTGTCTCAACTGTCTACGCAACTGGACAATTTGTAAAATAATTGACAGAAGCGATCTCGGGATAGTGGAGCGGAGTATTTTATTGTAGTATTGACTGCCTCTGCAAAGCTTACTGGGAAGACTGACTCGATACAATTTGCTGCCAAATACTCCAAAAAACAATAGAATCTGTTACATCCGCATTCTAATGCATACTAAAGAATAAATATAAGAACCAAAACTCTTTCCAAAGACGTGGCTAAAAGGTCCTAGCAACCAGGCCATAAAACTTACATAAAAAAATTATATATAGACTGTTACAGACTCTTTAGTGTGCTTCATAGACATGTTTTCATAAAGAGTACTTTTCTATATAGTGACAGTTTTACGTTTTTCTTCCGTGATTCTTCTCTATTCTAATTATTCGTCCTGTACGATATAAATAAAATAACGTGATGTTTACTACACAAAGCCTTTATTTTATTGGCGACGAGGTAAATTGTGTTGTTCAATAAACACGATGAACGCGGCACAATTCGCGGCGTTCCTTACCGCGCAACAAGAACAACAGAAGGTACTAACAGTCCTACTACAGCAGCTTGTACAACAGCAACAACACCAGGGAAGTCCTTCAACATGCGACAGCACCAACAACAACGATAGTACCGAAGCACCCTCAACATCCAAACAAAACATTGTAAAAAACTTCAAATGCGACAAGTTTAACCCAGAAACAAACTCTGCTGACCCCAATTTAACACCTGTAGAATGGGCTACACCCACAGTCAATGTCTTGAAACCAACTGGCCAAGTACGAATATGTGGCGATTATCGAACGACTATCAACCCAATACTTATCAAACATACGCACCCAGTACCACTTTTTGATCAGTTAAGGCAACGCTTGGCACATGGTGAAAAATACTCAAAGATTGACCTTAAGGACGCTTATCTACAGTTTGAAATAGCCCCGGAATCTAAAAAGTACCTAACGATATCAACCCACAAAGGTTACTTTGTCTACAACAGAATGCCCTTTGGTATTGCGACGGCACCTTCAATTTTTCAACATTTCCTTGATAAACTACTGGATGGTATACCAAACGTCGCTGTATTTTTTGATGACATTGCCATTACCGTTTGGCTCAAGGAAACTGAAGCCTGCTGAAATTAAATACTCTGTTATAGACCGTGAGGCATTAGCAATATTCTATGGCATTCAAAAATTTGACCAGTATCTCAGAGGCACAAAATTTACGCTTGTAACAGACCACAAACCGCTGATTCACATATTGGGCCCTCAACGAAATCTGCCAAAAATTGCCAACAATAGACTTGTGAGATGGGCACTCGTCATTGGAAATTATGATTACGACATCATTTATAGAAAAGGTGAACATAACATCATCGCTGACTACCTCTCCAGAATGCCAAATAGCCAGGAAGAACCGAATGTTCCTGAGGTAGCAATATGCAAAATCACAGAGTTGTTACAACATAATAAAATGGATGGTTTGGCCTTAAGTGAAGAGCGTATCAGAGAAGAAACTATACACGATACCATACTAAAGCAAGTCCTACAATTGATTAAAACTGACTGGTGTGATTGCACACAGGCTGACCTGAAACCATATCTCAGAAAACGCAACGAATTATCAATAGAGAACAAAATCATCATGTGGCAAGGTAGAGTTGTTATACCGAGTAAATTAAGACTAACAGTACTACGATATTTGCATATTGGTCATCCTGGAACTTCTGCAATGAGGGCGCTTGCACGCTTCTATGTATGGTGGCCAACACTCGAAGAAGACATTGACAATTTTGTGAAACAATGCCAGAAATGCCAGGAAAATCGACCCAACAACCCAGAACTCCCAGTATACTCTTGGTCGATCCCAGAGAAGGTTTGGGAAAGAGTCCACGTTGATTTTGCCGGGCCTTTCGAGGGAAAGTATTGGCTAGTATTATCAGATGCATTATCGAAATGGATAGAAGTTAAACCGATGTCAAAGATAACCACCAAAACATTGTGCGAGAAATTAGATGGCATTTTTACAACTTTCGGATTACCTCAAATTATAGTGTCTGACAATGGACCTCAGTTCACTTCCAAAGATTTCCGATCATATTGCAAGTCGCAGGGTATAGTGCACATGACAGCTTCACCATACCATCCAAGAACAAATGGGTTGGCTGAGCGCCTAGTGCGAACCTTTAAAACAAGAATGTCCGCAAGTGAAGCAGACCGACTTAACCCAAAGCGAAGATTGCAAAACTTCCTGTTTTCCTATCGGAATACACCACATACTACCACAGGCAAGTCACCAGCCCAAATGATGTTCGGCAGACAACTAAATTGCTTACTGGATAATGTGAGACCAAATATGAGAAGGTTATTGCGCTATAAAAATCTACAAGCCAATATCGAGTCGGAACAAAAGACCCCGATTTTCCAGAATGGGGAAGAAGTGTACATCCGCACTAAACTGGAAAATAAATGGAAACCAGCTGTAATAGAGGAAAGGAAACACCGGTATTCTTATGTCGTGAGAACTCCAGAAGGAGTCTTAAAGCGCAGACACGCGGATCACATACGGCCCCAGGGGATTGTGGCTCAGTCACTAATCAATAAACGAGATATTGAGATGAAACCATCGGCCCCTGCTGGTTCAACAATTTATACACCACATGAACTACTACCACGTGCCAGTTCAACACCAATCAGTGAAGCCGCTTCCGACCCACCGCTAACACTTGATCAGACACCGGTGTTGAGGCGCAGTAAGAGGACCGTACGTCCACCACACCGCCTCATAGAGCAAATGTCTTAAGGCCGGGAGGAATGTTACAGACTCTTTAGTGTGCTTCATAGACATGTTTTCATAAAGAGTACTTTTCTATATAGTGACAGTTTTACGTTTTTCTTCCGTGATTCTTCTCTCTTCTAATTATTCGTCCTGTACGATATAAATAAAATAACGTGATGTTTACTACACAAAGCCTTTATTTTATAGACTGATGATGATGAATGACTATAAGTAACATACATTATAATATTTTTTACAGACTGTATACATAAAGAGATTGGTTTTGAATATGTTAAATGCCAATGAAAAAGAACCATTTTGATGGAGAGAGATGACATAAAACTACAAAGATACAAGTTTTTGAAATGCCAGTGGAGTTCATGGAATCGTATTCTAGTTTTCTAGTTCTGAATGAGGTTTTAAGTTATTAGTATGATTTAAATGATATATAATAAATTAGTACATACATTAATATTCAATTGATTTATTTTTCCTATGTTAAGAACCCGATGTATAACAACATTATTCATAATACATGTGAGTTATATACCTATTATACTCACAGTGGATCTTTGTGTCTCTGAATTGGTTGCAAGACCCCGCGCAGTAGCTATTTTTGTGTCAATGTTGAAGGTGAAGATAGCATTGTATAACTGTCTCTTTCACTCGCTTATGTATGTCACATCGTCCTATCTCGCTTACTCTATGCAGTATACTCGATGACAAACTGTTTCTTACGCAATGGTTGGCAGGACCAAGTTCAAAGACACAAAGATCCGCTGTGACTACTATAATATCATATATACCTCATGTTCATTAATACTAAAGACATAAATAAAAATTAAACAGTATCAAGATCGTTTAATCCAATTTCCCCAGTATTGCACACAACAAATTTTTATTTCCACATTTGTCATGAGATTCTGGTAGACCTATAATAATTATGGTTGCGAGGAGTAGGAATTTACTGATATATGACTTACAAGTATGAATGAGTAGTGTTAAATCTTGCACACACCGCATTACATAACATGACACTTGTTTTTCCCGAAGGGTTGAGCAATGATGCACCTACAGTACACCCACATTATAGCAGTTATATTTAAGTCCCAGTCAATAGGGCCGAGCCTATTGCCATCAAACGGCCACAAAGCCAGACTCCTGCTGCTTTGGCGAAATTCTAGATGGAATAACCCAGTTACACTTTGCTCTACCCGGGCATCGAGCCCGGGCCCTCTGCAGCAGAAGGACAGACAAGCAAAATCCCGGAATAGCAAAATCCCAGATTAGCAGAAGGACAGATTTGCATAAAAGCAGATAATGTACTGTCGCCGTCAAAAAAGTTACAAATTCTAGGAACCTTATTATCATTTTGTGACCTCTTTGCTTTATATATCTAAAGGTCATGCATGGAGTACTGCTCTCACCTCTGGGACGGTTCTGCCAAATACCAACTTGATGCACTTGAGTCGATTGACAGACGGGCGAAGAGACTGATCGGCAACGATGCGCTCAAAGCCATTTGTTCGCATTAGGACAGATTCGCTTTAAGACAGATTCTCTTTACGACAGATTCGCTTTATGACAGATTCTCTTTACGGCAGAAATTGTACAGTCTTGTTGAAAATATCAAATCATTATACCAAATTTAAAAACTAGAAATGCTATAACGGCGACGGTACCTTCAAAGTTATTCCCAGGATCTTTTTATCAAATAATTCACGTTACATATTAATGCTTCACAAAACGATGATAACGTTAATTTTGTACCCTTAATTTATATACTCGTACTTAATAAATACACAAGCTACTTAAGAATGATTCTGAGCTTCAGATTCGGTCTCTCCGGGAGGCCATGTATAAACGCTTGAAACTGTCCTTAAAGGCGGTCTCCAAATGGGATGATGCCAATCTGGTCAGTTTCAATGCTGCTAAGACCCAGGCGTGTCTTTTTTCCGCTAAAAAGAGCCAATTCCACCCGGCTCCATCTTTCCGTGGTGTAACCGTGCCGTTAATGGACCATCTCGAACTTCTTGGTGTTACGTTGACATCGACCCTCAACTTTAGTCCAATCATTGAGGCGAAAGCTCAGTTAGCTGCAAAAAGTTGTGCAAAGGTGAGACGGTACTTCACGCCTGGACTCAACTTGTATAAAGCGCTAGTTCGGTCATGCATCGAGTACTGCTCTCGCCTCTAAGATGGATCAGCCAAATTGGTATTTGGCTGATCCATCCCAGAGGCGAGAGCAGTACTTGAATCGATTGATAGACAGGCCAAGAGGCTTATTGGCAACGATGCACTGGTCGCGTCAAAGCTCCAGAGCCTTGAACATCGACGCCGAGTTGCCAGCCAGTCGGTTTTTATCGGTTACATTTCGGGGAGTGTGCGACGAAACTGCACCATTTGATTCCGCCTAGCCCTTTCCTTCATCGGCCAACAAGACGTACGGCCATGCGCCATCGGTACATGATGGACATCCCTCCCATAAGCACAAAGCGTTTTGCTAATATTTTCATTGTGCGCACAGCTAAGGACCGGCACTCCCTTCCGGAGTTTTTGTTCCCTGATAGCTACAATCTTGGGGTTTTTAAATCAAGAGTGAATAGGTTTCTTCGAGGCAAGCGTGCTTCACCGTAGACCACATCATCGCTTACCATCAGGCGAGATAGTGGGCAAACGCGAGCCTATAGATTAAAAAAAAACTACTATATTGCGCGATCAATTTTCATCAAATATAGATGTGATTAAGAGTTAGCAGAAATTAAAGAGTTAAAGCCGTATGTATATCCCAATGCCAAAGTTACCGATTGCTTCTACCGCTATTGGAAAGCGCTCTCATAAAAAGCTAAAAATAGGTCTGAAAAAGTCGATGGTGGAGAACGTAACGTATTACAGAAATGTATATGTAATTGGCATTGTTACCACAAAATTTGATCCCTGAAGGTATCTTTGCTATTCAAGAATTTGAAGAATATTCGCATTCAGGGACTATTTCTCAAAGCAATGAATGGGATTAATTACTAATACATTTAGTTGCTACAAAGAAGTATTCAGAACGAATAACCCAGATAAATATATAAAAATTGACATGAAATCAAATTTCAGTTCTGGAATGTGTGCACCTACGTTTCGATAAATTTCATTTTTGTTACTTGTTTTATTAATAAGTTTTACAGATAAAGGTATATCGAGTTCACTGTACTTCTGCCGTAAAGCGAATCTGTCATAAAGCGAATCTGTCTTAAAGAGAATCTGTCTTAAAGCGAATCTGTCCTAATGCGAACAAAGGCTCAAAGCTCCAGAGCCTTGAACACCGATGCCGAGTTGCCAGCCTGTCGGTTTTCTATCGGTTACATTTCGGGGAGTGTGCGATGGAACTGCACAATTTGATTCTGCCAAGCCTTTTCCATCATCGGGCAACAAGACGTACGGCAATGCGCCATCGGTACATGATCCCACCCATACGCACAAAGCATTTTAAAAATACTTTCATTTTACATTTTTTACATACATTTTACAACCTAGGTAACTTCAAGTCAAGAGTGAATAGGTTACTTCTAGGCAAGCGTGCTTCACCTTCGACCACATCATCACTTAACATCAGGCGAGATAGTGGTCAAACGCGAGCTTAGAACGAATAAAAAAATATTAAAAAAATTACTTTTTTTTTTTTTTTTTTTAAACTTTGCCCCACACTAGGAATTTCTTCCTGTATCTTGGGTGCGTTTAAAAACATATAAACTCACATACACAACACCCAGAGCCGGAACAACTATCTGTAGGTCATACAAATATTTGTTCCGTGCGGGAATCGAACCCACGACACGCAGCGCAGCAGTCAATCACTCAACCACTGCGCCAACCGTGCACCCAAATTGTAACTAAACAATTTTATTTTTGTTTTCTGTGTGGGTCTGTACTTCTGACTTTATGCAAATCTGTCCTTCTGCTAATCTGGGATTTTGCTATTCGGGGATTTTGCTTAACCGTCCTTCTGTTGCAGAGGGAGCCCGGGACCTGACCAGCAGTGGTTTCCAGTGAGGTAAACAGTAAATAGTTCAGATAGTTAAATAAAAAAGAAGTTATTTAAAAAAGAAGGTATTTAAAAAACCCCGACTGCTAAAGAAGCGAACTAAAAAGACGTAAACAAGAAGATAATCATGCTGTGCAGTCGTAAGATACATATTCGTAAACTGGCTGACCAAAACAGATTTATCCTCCTACACAGCATGCTTTTCTTCTTGTTAGTTCGCTTCTTAAGCAGTCGGGTTTTTTGATTTAAATAATTATTATCTGTTTTTATTTATTTTTTATATTTTAGTTTTTTTCGGATTAGGTACATTTAAACATATAATAAGTGTTATACGTTTTTGAAATCGCCTTTTAACATCCTTTAGTTCGATACCCCACAAGATGGGTAAGAAAGAAAAAATAAGATTTGTGGCACCAACTGGCACAACACTGGCGCCCAAATGCCGCCATTTTTCTTTTTTCCAATTTTAATGTAGCCAGTGGCACTCGCATGGATAAGATAATCTAATATATAAGATTGACGTAAGAATCATCAAAATCGGCCAACGCGTTTGGTCTCCAGAACGCCACATAGGAACAAACATACATACATAGACTGGTAAACACATAACCCTCCTTCGGCTGTCGGGTAAATATACACTCAGCGAAGATATTTTTAAGATACCTTTTTCTCCTTTTCTCTTTATTTTTAACCACCGACGGAAAAAAAGTGGTGTTCTAAGTTTGAGGTGTGTTGCTGTGTATCTGTGTGTTTGTTTATCTATGTATCTGTCTGTGGCATCATAGCTCCTAAAAGGATGAAACAATTTTGATTTTGTTTGAAGGGTGACTTTATCGAGAGTGTTTTTATGCTATGCTATGTTTGATTAAAATCGGGTTAGCCGTTCAAACGATATGCTCAATTTACTCTTTGAATATGGGTTTCGCAAGATATCGTGTTATAATTACGTGTTTCGATAGATTGTCGATTAAAGCGTGTCTACTACAAATTATATTATACGTAGTTTAAAAATGTCCGTAAGGATTGAGGAGCCACTTTTTGTATCTTAATCAAATTTATTTACTTATTTAGTAGTAAGTTTAAAAATTTTGTAGGTTCGATCCTCGATTTTGTAGTATAATACTTCAAAAGTTATATGGACATAAAGGTGGCTCCTCAATCTAAATGTTTGGATTGAGGAGCCACGTCAGAACTAGGAACATCATGGATTAATATTTATCATAATTTGGTATGATTTTGTAGTATCTGAGAGTATTTAGTACACAAAATCTGTGAGCTCGGTTGCATTAAAATTAAAAAAGTTATCCTACATTATATGTGGCTCCTCAGACCATACATACGACTCGCCATTTATCAAAGAAACAGTAGTTCAATTAATGCGCGATTTCTTCGTCATTTAGTAGTAAGTATATTAGATTTGTAGGTCAAGAATCAGCAATTAAAAATGAGTGCATTGGGAGATATGGCACATTTTAACTGGCTCCTCAATCCTGACGTTAGTGTACCTATCTGAGATCACAACGTTACTGTACCTTCTTGAGATTACAACGGAATCAAAAACCAGAGACACTAACATTTAGTATGAATGTCTACTTAATACTTAAGTAGAGACCAACATTGTATATATTCGGTATCTGAAAAACAAATTACTTTTCGATATTCCTTAAGAATTTGCTATTAAGGGTGACCATGTTATATGAATGAAACCAGGATGACAAGTTTTTTAAATTAAATTTTTAACAATCGACAATAAAGAAATATATGTACAGATATTCTTCATATGTTTTAGGTATTTAAATGAATTTCTACATAAGTTAAAGAATGGATTAATATTGGTTGGTCGGTGCTTTTAAGAATTTGACTGTGAGAATCATAGCCGTCGTAACAAAACATCTCATCCTTCATTGGGTAGTGACATTTATAATGCCCCATGCTAGCTTCGCTAATTCCAGGTATAAATTCTGTAACGCCCATTAATGTATATGATCTACTTGTAATCATTATAGATTCTGGTACCTCGTTTACTCGAAACTTCGTACAAACATTTGGTTAAGATTCATTTCGAGCGTAAACATTATTAAATTAAAAAAAATATATTACTTAGGATGTTATGATTTTTTATTGTATATTTTTACATGGTTCATAAACTTATATTTACTTTCTTTTTTACACAACCAACAACGTTATATAAGTAGAAATAGTTATTTATGCTACAAGTGCGGAAGGTAGGTGATTTCCGATGAGTGGATAAATCGACACGAGTCGGCAATCATCTTACGTACACGGTGTATCATACAACATTTTACTATGCATTGTGCGAGGAAATAAATAAATTAATAAAATGGCGGGCTTATTCAAGCGCGTTCAGCTTATCCACAGATTAACTAATAGTCCTCGGGCATATCTACTGCGCATGTGCAAATATCTGTCACATCGTAACGCAATAAGGCACGACCAAAATATACGTTCTGCCAAACATATTTAATGAATATTTAAAATTAATTTATTGATCAAAATATAAATCTAGAGTAATTAAAAACGCCTAAAACGAAGTATTAGTTTAATTTTACCTTTTATATGAATGATAATCTGTACATAACTAATTTGTAAAACTTTTCTCAAATAATAAAAACTCTATGCGTCGGGCTGACGTTGGAGTTAAAAATAAAAAAAATACAAAAAAGTAAAAAGCACTAGTGAAAAAAATTGACACTTTCCGCATAGTTTGGCTGCACGCTCTTTTCCAGGACATGCATTGTAAAATTACTTGTTAAAGTTGAATAAATAATAGTAGATTATTAACCAAGGGGATAAAGCAGTGTCTTCTGTCGCGGGTGACGATTTAAATCGCGAGCGTAACGAAGAACTCGAGGTTTACTCCCGAGCGTAGCGAGGGTGTTAAAAACACTCGCTTCGCTCGTGATTTAAGACGAGTCCTGAGTGTAGCGAGGGATTTAAGTTCACCCAAGACTAAGACAGCTTTATCACCACGGAAAATACTGTACTTTTCGAACCATTTGCGAAAAAAATAACACAATAATAATATGAGATAAGCATTTAATAAAAATAATGAGGATTTTTTTTTTTTTTTTTTTTAAAGTAAAATAAACTTAACTTTTATGTATTTGAAGAAAACAAAAACGCGGCAAATTTCTAGACTAATATTTTTTGGCGGAAAAGCAAAGGCATCAAGCTCATACGGCCTCGTCGGTTTTCGTAATTTTATTTAATAATCATAACTGCATAATAAATGCGTATTCCTTTTTCAAAAAGATGTATAATGCTTTATATACAAACTCAATGGTGTAAACACAGATGTAGTTCAGTATAAATTTCGGCAAGTATTCCAAATTTAAATCACATTCTCCCCCTAGAGGATGAATGAAATTCATAACGATTTTCTTTCCCTGTTTTTAACAGATTAAAAATGACTATTGTTATGTTCGCTTTTTGTGGCATAGAATGTCAATTTTTTGAGTAAGTGGTACGAAAAAATTATTAATGTCTTTTGTGCAAAAATGTTTCCTTTTTCAAGTTCATTTTAGAAGTTGTTCGACTATTATTCGTAAAGTTGTTAAGCCTACTTTCCTTTTAATTCCATTATATATACTACTGCCATGATTTTTTTCACTTATCAAAAAGCAATCATTTAGCTGGCAAGGGGGGACACTTGACTGTAACAAAACTTAGCAATTTAAAGCTTAATTTTACGCAAACAGATCCCTGAATAGAAAAGTGCTTTTAACAGAACAGTAAAAAATTTAAATTCATCGATATCCCACTTAAGGAAAAGACGAGAAAAAAAAATCCTTTTGTCGGAGTGATTAATATGTATATCCATTACAAATTATAGCTTTTTAGTACTAAAAGTCTCAGAACTAAGCTGCGGACGGACAGATGGACACAGCGAAACTATAAGGTTTCCTTGTTTTCATAATACACATTGAATTGGTGACCGTAATTTATTTTTAATATTTTATATCTAGTGAGAATGGAGACCCTAATTTGTAAATGGAATAGACAGGAAAATAAATAATATTCAATCTGTTGGACCGTCAACGATTTCAATAATGAGTTGAAATAAAATTTAATAAAACTTATTAGCAAAAAAATACTACCGACTTCCAAACAAAAAACTACAAAGTGAAAAATAAAGTTATTTTTCACTTTGTAGTTTTCTATTTGGAAGTCGGTAGTATTTTTTTGCTAAAAAGTTTTTTTATTTTTCCCTTTTTAGTTGTACCTACCTAAAATAGGCACCTCTAACAGAATGGATTACCCGAATAACATGAAACATGAACATAACCGGTGAAATGAGAGATCTGCGTACCCTTTTAGAGCGTACTGGCGTGATGTTATGTTATGAAATGGTATAAACAATAAACAGACATGCGATTGCATCAATCCTGAATGATTTGCCGTTAGTTATTGAAGAGTTCTGTTATATATCTCCGAAGATCTTCATCAGATCTTCACCAAACTAAAATGGGACCAATTTTTTTCAAACAAAAAAAGAATTTTCAAAATCGGTTCACAATTGACGGAGATATAGGTGGCCAACCATAAAAAAAAAAAAAAAACATACAAGAAGTCGAACATAGAACCTCCTCCTTTTTGGTAAGTCGGTTAAAAACACAAACAGATTTGTATTTTTAAAAGCCAGGAAACGAGAAAAAAAGTACTTTATTCATGGACACCCTACAAAAGAATATCATCATCATCATCATTTCAGCCGAAAGACGTCCACTGCTGGACATAGGCCTCCCCCAGGCGTCGCCACATTGACCGATCCCGTGCGTCTCGCATCCAGCGCCTTCCCGCAACCTTAACCAGGTCATCGGTCCACTAGGTGGACCAAAGAATATGATTGGAAATTAAAGGATTGCTAATAACTTCGTAGATATTTACTTTTTTTGTGGCAGGATTATACGTACATTTAGTATCAATTTATACAGAATAAGATAGGTTTTTATCAAATTTCGGCACAAGTATCATTATATTAGAGGAAAATCTATTTACCGAAGCATCTCAATTGAGGAGCCAGTTAAAATGTGCCATATCTCCCAATGCACTCATTTTTAATTACTGATTCTTGTCCTACAAATCTAATATACTTACTACTAAACGACGAAGAAATGCCGCATTAATTGAACTACTGCTTCTTTGAAAACTGACGAGTCGTATGTATGGTCTGAGGAGCCAAATATAATGTATGATAACTTTTTTAATTTTAATGCAACCAAGCTCAGATTTTGTCTACTAAATACTCTCAAATACTAAAAAATCATACCAAATTATGATAAATATTAATCCATGATGTTTTTAGTTCTGACGTGGCTCCTCAATCCAAACATTTAGATTGAGGAGCCACCTTTATGTCCATATAACTTTTGAAATATTATACTACAAAATCGAGGATTGAACTTACAAATTTTTTAAACTTACTACTAAATAAGTATATTATTTTAATTAAGATACAAAAAATGGCTCCTCAATCCTTACGGACATGTTTAAAATACATAAAATAAAAATTAAATTACAAATTTAAAAAACCCCCGACACAAGATAGATGCAAAAGGGTGAATATACAAAAGTTGGGTAACTTTTTGGGATATTTTGTTTATGATAGTTTTTAAGTCAAATTCCTACAAATTCGGGTTATAAGATAGCTAATCTAATGAATATATTGCTTATGATAGGGCCAGTCACTTTTTAAAGCAGATGCGAAGATATTTAGATTTTTCCGAATTTGACTGCCAGAGGACTGATGGGGGTGACAAAATACTGATAAAACACACAATTTCATAAGATAGGCAAGAAATTTATTAAGATTTTTAAGAAATCTCTTAGAAACTAATAGTAAACCTCTCTCTTTTTCACTTTTAAACTTAAGCAGCCTTTAATTAACTTTAGTTTACTTAACTTTGCTACATTGAGGTCGATTTACTTAACAATCTAAGTAATACAAACAATTGAAACAAAAATATGAATCTCTGCCTTAAATTAACTTAATAATAGTTACCAAGTAATACCACAGTATTCAAAACAACCTTCTGACATGTCTAATATCATAATAATAATGTAATCTAAGCCTTATAGGCAAGTAATAAAAATGAGATCTTTTTCCCAACAAAAAATAATGCTTCTAAATAGTTTAACACTAAAATAATTACTTTTCATAAACATCAATCTGCTCTTAATGTTGGTAAAACTCTCTATTACCTTTTGTAAACATATTTTTAACTACATGATCCATCGGAACATCTGCTATATATTTTTTATTCAATTGAATATAGTGGCATTCTGTGTACAAATTTTGAGGAAAGTCACTCTCAATTCAGCTTCTTCATCATCAACAGAAGAGCAGATTGCTGCATAACGATACTCTGCATTCCTTGTTATATATTTTACCAATACATAATAACCACTGCTATAAAGATTTCACTGTGAATAACCGCTAACTCCTGGTGTTGATAGATTGCTATCCAATTTGGAATGGTAATCCATGTCTCTCACGTAAGTGGATAGTGGTATATCATCATCTTCAGAGTCTGTAAATACGGCCACTATCTCTGTCTGATAATGAATAGATCCTAGCTTGAAATGATTGCATGCATCAGCGTCGCAGAAACAACTTAGTGACTTAATTGTAAGATGATTGGGAATGTAATCTGAGCCGGTCACCTGATGCACCAAGAGGGTTCCCTTAAAAGTGATCATTTGAGACGACTTGTCGTTAATCAAGGTGTTCATCTGCTCGATATCATAGCCTTCAATCACCGACACTTTTTTACCTGGACATCTCTCGCGGATAGCAGAAGAAAACTCCGTCAAGTTAGTTATACCACCTCCTAAAGCAATTACTTGATCAACAGTTCGCTTGCATGTGTCCCCTACACCATCTGGTGCCCTCTTCCCGTGTCCGGCTTCATGAAAGTTCCAGCAATATCCCACAATATTAGGGTACATGTTATGCAGTTTACAGCCCAAAACATAAATTTGTTCATATATTGGGTTACAGGACCATCGCCGAGAAAGTGAATATTTTGAATGTTTGATGGCAGTGATGTCAGCACGGTATAGCCATATTTGTTTTTTTAGGAGCCATCATCATGGCTCCTAAAAAATCAAATATGGCTCCTAAAAACATCTTGTAAACTGAAATAAGTTAAAAAATGCATAGACATGCTCAAAAAGTCAGTAACCTGGAAACACGTCAGTCCTTTGGCGCAATATCAAACAACGGACTGACGCCAACGGACTGACGAAACAAACGTGAATTTGAGTTAATCTTTAGTGATAACGCTTATTTTTTTACTTTCGAGTATCAAGAAGCTACATTTTAACAAATCAAAGTTAACTATTTAGAAGTTAAAATATAACACAGATTTACAAGGAAAAGCGACTCACCATAGGACTGAAAAATTGTCTGGATCGGCACGTAGTCACACGACGAACACAACTCTAGCACCAGCACAATTAATGGCAGCCGAACAGTGGCGCGGTCTGCAGCTAACTTCAGTACCAACCTTGATATTTAACGTGGATTTGAATTTCAGTCACCGGTATTTAGCGTGAAATTCAAATTCGAACAACACACAACGGACTGACGAATAAAACTGAACACAAAGTTCCTTATTATTTTTACAACAACTGTGAGAATATTATATTATGAAAGTTGTGATTATGTATTATTAATACATCACAGATTATAGTAAAATAGTAAGCTTTATTATATTAATAGTAATATTTAATACACAGCTTTTTGATTGCGCGTTTTGGAGGTTGTGACACGCCAAAGTACTGACGTTTTGAGAACACATTGGAAACTTTAAATATTTGTATTTAAAATTAATAGCTGAAATTGGGTGACCAAATAAAAGGCTTTTAGTTGTTTCCAAATTCATTATAAAATATAAACAAATATAATATTACATAGTTATATTGACTGATGACATCGAGTTACCCAACTTTTGTATATTCACCCAAAAAATAATCGTCGTACACGCGTCGGGCAACCTCCGGGTTCGACGCTTACATTTTCTTTTTAATTGTAGATATGCTCGCGCTTGACCACTATATCACCTGAGGTTAAGTGATGATGTGGTCGACGGTGTAGCACGCTTGCCTGGAAGTAACCTATTCACTCTTGACTTTAAAACCATGAGCAGCCACTCCTTAGCAGCTGTACGCATAATGAAAGTATTTCCAAAACGTTTAGTGCATACATTTAAACCAGATTAATAGAATATAATAGAATATATTTCTTTCGGACGCAAAAATCCATGGTGTTTGTAACATATAAAAACTTATTATCTTGTGTTAGTAGCAATCAACCTCCGCACAAACTGCTGCACTATCGAAGATCCGAAGCTGTCTGCTACAGTTTTCAGGATGCTGTTTTGACTGTTCTTCACTTTCCTTAGTAGCGACTCGGTATTTTTTTTGTATTATCGCGTAGAAACCGTCTGTACGGGCTTGCGCAAACATCTCCGACGCGCTACAGGACATTTAGCGATCTCTTAGTATAATTGACCCATAGATTGCCCGTGTACAAACTTTGGCAATAAGCCTTGAAAAGTGTTACTTTTACTAGGTCCATACACCGCGCAAATCTACGGGACAACATATTGCTCCAGACCGCTAGAGCCATATGCTCCCTCTTAATGTCCATATCGTCCTTGAGGTCGGCGGCAAGGTAAAATTCCCCAGGTATTTAAAAGTGGGCACCCTATTAATTGGATATTAATGCAATGGTAAGAGTATAAATATGTGTATGCTACAAGGTATATAATCCGACATTCCATTCACTATCACCCACGAAATAACTACATTCAACAAGTAATACAACAGCACATAAAACTCTAAACCCGAAGTCCCGAACACATCTAATTGCCTACACATTAGCCAAATCACTGACCTTTGATCCAGCTTAACACTTAAGCCAAGTAAATCTTAACCCAGCTATTGTAAATCAATTTGGTCTATTATAATAGCGGTGGATGAGCCATAATCCCGCATGAGAGTATTACGGGATGGCCGGGGTGGCCGTAAATTAGGCGAGATGACCTCTGTGCTAACATACGACTGTATGCCACGCCTACGAACATTAGCTGCAGTGAGTTTGGGTATTTTGTGATAGTTCGAATGTTGCCGCCTTTGTTTTTCGGTGGATCTAGTTTAAAGGTAAGATTTTTGCTGCAACGTAACCATCTTATGACTTTCCAAAAGTGTTGGAAATCTTAGCTTTTGTTTAAGAATTAAATCTACGTATCGGGTCCGTGCCCACTCGACCTGCTTAGACTCGACCCAAAGAATAATACTAGAGGTTAGAGTTTACTACCAATTTAGTGCCATTTGAACAGTCAAGCAAGTCATTTTAATTATTAATAACTTAATTGTACATAGAATATTTAAATTTGTTATGATACATAATTTATCCTTATAGTTCAGCTTTATAAAGATAGCCTCTACCTCGCTTAAAGTGGTTTTCTGGAAACAATAGATGAAGTAGCTCAGTCGTTCCAGAACTAAGTCCTAAGATTATCAAACGATTTTTGTGAGATTTATATCTGAGAAAAACTTTAATCTTTTAATTGTGTTGTTCCTACTTAGTTTTGTATTCTTTAAGATACCAAATGTTTATATTTTAAATATAATTAAATCAATCATGCTTTTTTTATATTGTAGAAGTTAGTACCTACTTGTTAACCTAATAATTATAATCACGTATAAAGACTGATTCAATAAATACTAATGTGCCACTAGTTAATTGATTGTAATGATAATTAACAATAATCTGTGATTTTTCCTACAAATACAAAGCGTATACTATATTAAAAAAGAATAAGTACTTACTTGTTTAATTATTGACTTATTTATCCCAACATTATTTAAATTTTAAACCCTGTGATGCAAGCGTTAAATCGACACTTTTCTGTCTGTCTATACATAGAGTTTTTACGTCTATAAAAACAGAAATATCCAGGTTTTATTCTCCGGGTCGAGTCTAAGCGGGTCGAGTGGGCACGGACCTAGTTATTCAAGTTTTCATAAAGTTTTATAGAAAGGTAAATCTTTATGAATGTAAATAGGAAGTAGAAATATTGAGTTGATAAAATTTTAAGAGGCATAACGTGCTACTAACGTAACTTTAATGACAGGCCGATTTCACTGGTTGGTATTTTCACAGCGGTCTCAACCAATCAGAACGCTGAATTTGCATAAACTGAGTTAAGTTGAATAAATCGCGATTAGTTTCATTGGTGAAATCGGCCAAAAAGGGTTATTCGGCTAAATCAAATCAAATATTTTATTAGAACGTTAAACATGTTTACAGAGTATTAGTGATCGTTAACAGCTACATTAGTGTGAAACTGTGTTGTAGCCATTAGCCACCTCCGAGAGAGTCACGTCGGCGTTCCAACATTGTTTATAATAAAAATAAATTACAATTACAATAAATGACAATTAATTGATATTTAGAAATAAATTATTTTAAAACTATCTAATCATTAAGATAAGATATATTTCTTTGCCCAAACATGTGTATACAAAAAAAACAAAAGAAACAAAGGTTCAGCCATGTTTGCCATACTATGGCGTGCAAATATTATTAAAAAAAAAAAATTAATTCCTCTTATGAATTTAAAAATAAAAAAAATCCAAATGTCAACAGTAAAAAGAAAACAAAAAATTATATAGTAAAAATGTCGAAAATCATACAAAATCATTTTAAAATATATAATGCCATAAAGTTTAACATCAATAAAAATAAGAAAAAATAAAAACATCAATAAAAATAATTAATAAAAAGTCAATAATAATAATGTAGAAATACAGCAATTACAAAATAATATGATAATAATTAAAAATTAGGTCAAGATCTCCAGTTCTCTTAGTGCATGTGTGTGTGTGTGTTTGCGTGTGTGTGTGTGTGTGTGTGTGTGTTTGCGTGTGTGTGTGTGTGTGTGTGTGTTTGGAAATGTGTTTATAAAAAGGTATATAATCAGTATTATGGAGGGAGATACCCAGGCCAACCGTGTATATATATATAGTCCATCATAATCTTTGGTCGTAGGTAAGTATCACCCATTCATCAGAATTTCTAGCTCCTCATACATTCGGCTTTGGAGCCACTTGCCGGTGACAACAAGCCCGTAAGGTAAGTGGATAGATATTTAAAATTTTAAAAAGGAACGTCCTCACTAGAAGCATTCTTTCGCGAGCATTTGTAAACAAGCAATCGTAGGCGAGCAACAAATGCTTCCCAGCGAGCCCAGCGTTCATTTTCGAGCAAAACTATGAACGTTCGAGTCGAACATTCCTTTGCGAGCTTGGAGCATTCGATTACGATTTCGTTAAATGTCAATCATTTCTAATACGATAATACGATTGACCAAGAAGGTCACAAACAATTAAGATCAAGGAACTGTTCCTTACTTTATAAGTGGCCATTATTATTCCTTCATACATACTCATCCATTTCATTATCTGAGTACTCGCTTTCAAGCGTTTTATTTGTGTGAAGAGATGAAACTCCTGGACTGCAACCGGATGCCAGTACATACAGCAGCAGAAAAACCTCACCCCCTAAAAATGTGTTAAAAGCGACATCTATGGGCTGGAGGATATTCAAAGTCAAAGTCAAATATATTAATTCAGTTAGTCTAATAAACGGCACTTTTGAACGTCACATAAATTAAAATTAAAATTTACAAGTAATAAAAAAAAAAAAAAATGATTCTATACTACGACTTTTACGTGCGCCGCGTGCGCGCCATCTCTGTGACCACAATAAAGTTAGTTTTCTGTACTTATTGTTTCGTAGTTTACGTGCGAACTATATGGCTTACCAAAAGTGCACAAGCAAAATGTCTAGCCCACATACTGCTCAGCCAAACACGTAGCTTCTGATCTTCAACCATTAGTTGGACATTCAACATCTTATGTAACAGACTCTCCACATTTCATTGACATCTTGCAATCCATCAATCTCCCAAACAAATGACGTAATGGTCAGCTTCGATGTTGAGTTCTTTTTTAACAATGTACCAGTGGCGGACTGCATGGAGGTGGTTGAGGTGAAATTGCAAGAAAATTAAATCCCTGTAGAATACCTGAAATTACTTCATCAAAATCAAAAATCAAAATCAATATTTTTTATTTCACATAGGCCTACATGGGCACTTATAAAACGTCGACAATGTGCACGGTTCGGGTTGGTCGATTCCTATGGAGAAGAACCGGCAAGAAACTCCATGATACTCTTTTAAAAAAAAATATTGGTTTTACAATATTTCCATGTTACAGCAGTACTTAGATGGGGGGACAACGCAGGCCCGATAATAAGTCGTAAGAAACTAAAACAAGAAATGATTATATAATAAATAAACAAAAGATTAAAAAAAGTAAAACGAGATAAAATGTTAACAATCTAGAAATCTAGAAGGCCTACAATGTTCACACATTTACAAACCAATCGGTAAAATAATCTATACAAAGTATAACAAGACTAAATTTAACATGTGGCACAAATGTTGTTATCAGTGCTGTAACTATTCTTAGCAAAGGGCTATAAAGATAATTGAAAACCATTGTAAAAAGTCTTATTAAATGAAGAAAAAATGAGATTGAGAATAGTTAGAGACATCCACATATTTGTGCCGTTTATGAGTTACCAGGGAAGCCGCATGTGCAGAAGGAGCTAAATACAAATATTTTTATCTTCAACGTAGTCCTTGATTTTATAATATGCTTTTTTAATAAGGACACGTTTGATGTGCTTTTTGAAGTTTCCATCGGTCAGTTCTATAACTGACTTTGGCAACTTGTTATAAAAGCGTATACTGTTTATAAGAAAAGACTTGCTAAAGGTCTACCAGAATCTCATGTATTTTTTTTTTTTAAATTTTGATTTTCATATGGCAATGTCAATTGTCACCTGTCAAATCTAAGTACTTGGTGTGTCAACCGCTGCTGAATTTTTTTGGTATTATCTTGAAAATTTGTTATTTTTGTGAAAATGTCGAAAAACCCATTTCGATCTCAAGCGAGACATATTGTTTTCAATGTGTATCATAAAATAAGGGAAGAAGAAGGCGTAAATCAAACTTAATCTTTGATTTTAAAGTGCGTCGTAGAGTGGACCGGTAAGTTGGACTGACTTGTTTTGATACTTTTAGTTTATTTTATATTTTTCTTACTTAATTTTTATTTCTTTCCATTACTATTATATGGTAAATACACAGGGTACATCGAATAATGGCCGGAAGGAAATGGCAACAGTAATGTTACTGTTACTAATTCTTCGACAAGATATTGATTTTAACGGAGATTGAGAATCTTTGACGTAAGAAAAATATTAAGTAATAATCTGCGCCCTGCAGTGGGACGTGTATATAGACGGGAGTTTTTGGCGGGATTTTGTCGAGTGAAGTTCAGTGGCTGTTAATATTATTTGCAAATTGATTCCTAGTGGATATTGTGATATATTATTGGTGTAGTTTTGTGTCTCAACTGTCTAAGCAACTGGACAATTTGTAAAATCATTGAGAGACGCGATCTCGGGATAGTGGAGCTGAGTATTTTATTGTAGTATTGACTGCCTCTGCAAAGCTTACTGGGAAGACTGACTCGATACAATTTGCTGCCAAAAACTCCGTAAAATATTAGAATCTGTTACATCCGCATTCTAACGTTGCTGATTCGTAGTCACACCAGATTATCACACCAGTGTTACAAACAGGATTTTTTTTCTCGGTTGTCACACCACTGATTTTTCCACACCATTTATTCCTAACTAGTGCTGTCCTAGTTATACTAGTTGGTTTTTCAACCTTACCGACTCGTAGTCACACCAGATTATCTCACCAGTATGACAAACAGGATTGTTTTTCTTGTTTCGTTTTTTTCAATAAGGGCGGGTAGATGTTGAAATTAAATTAAAGAAGCTGTGTGTAAGGTATTAACAAAATTATTTTTTATTTATTTATTTATTATTTATTTATTGTTATGGCACTCCAACGAATTGTTCAGAATAACATTGACAATAGATTAATCACAATTGACTAATAGACTATAGCGAGCTTTTCACTTATAGGTGTGCACAGCACTAGCAGTTAAAGACTATATAATGTCAAATAAAATAAATGTCAAAACAAGAATTAAAAAATTGATAGCAATATGATAATTGAGAATAATAAAAAGCAAATTGCAAAAAATCTATAAATAATCACTAATAATAAAAATATACAAAACAGAAATAATCAATAATAATTAGGAATAACAGGATACATGTCAAAATACAGAATTAATGGGCGATGGAATAAAACAAAAACAATAAATTAATTAATTTTTTCAACCTCGAGTTGTTTAGACAGATGTCTTTGAAATTGAGCTAAGGTGTTAGAGAAGATGTCAATACTATTGATGGGAGAGTGGCTCTCATTATACGTCCTCATCAAACGGTTCAATGGCGTTGAAAGCCCGAGGTTGGTTCGAGCTGCAGGTGGCACAAACAAATCGACCTTACGGTCAGGCCTGGTTTGACTACTACGGGGGACACGTATATTTATGTCATCCAGAAGTTTAGAAACATCGACCAAACCGTTGACAATTTTGAACAACATTATTTGGTCCATGTTTTTCCTTCTATTTTCTAGGGTAGTCAGATTAAAATGGCTTAGCCTTTCAGGATAGGTAGCTGTGTTAGGACAGCTGCTCGACTTATACCGCAGGAATCTGGTAAAGCCTCTTTGGACGCGTTCAATTCGGTCAACATGGACCCTATAGGTAGGATTCCACACCTGCGATGCGTAGTCCAGTACACTTCTGACAAGGGTGACGTAGAGAAGTTTAAGGGTGCGTACGGACTTAAAGTCTTGGCAAACACGCTTCAGAAATCCTAACATTTTGGTTGCCTTTTTGACGATGTTATCTACCTGTGGAATAAAAGTAAGTTGACTGTCGAGGCATACTCCCAGATCGCGAGTTGTAGTTACCTTCTGCAGCGTTAGACTGTTCAGCAAATACGAGGATGGCAGTGGATTCCGTTTTTTAGTGAAGGTTATGTGGTGACACTTTCCAGCATTAAGAGACATCCTGTTCTGCATACACCAGTTGTGCACTGAGTTTAGGTCCTCTTGCAGTAAATATATATCTCTGGTTGATTTTATCTGTTTGTAGAACTTTAGATCGTCTGCAAAGAGCGAACACTCACTGTGTTTGATGCAGTTCACGATATCGTTGACGAACACCAGAAACAGTATTGGACCCATATTAGAGCCTTGTGGAACTCCAGAAGTTAAATAATAAATTTAAAAGGCTTACTTGTGCCATTAAGTGTAGAATATGATATGACATCGTTCAAATTCCCGCCTCTGCTATTTAGTGGCACAGATCCGAGTGGTCCAGTTTTCAATCCGATTTGCCAGCCATTGTTGCTAAATTCTTTTACCTAATTCTCGTTTAGTTTTGAAGTAGCGTTTTATTTCAATGACTCTTCTGCATAGATCCGGCTGAATTTGAACAATGGCCATGACATCGGTCGATTGTGGTTTGTTTGCATAGACCTGCTACTTCAAAAAACCCTACAAGAAAAGGTCTAGCGGCGTCAAATCGCATGACTTTGGTGGCAAATTCACATCAGCTCTGCGAGAAATAACCATACGCTCAAATCGCTAATGGGTCATTTCACGCAGGCACAATTTTTTGCTAATTTCGGTGTTATTTTTTATTCGTAGGTTTTCGGATAAAAACATAAACTTGTTTTGTTCTAGAACACATTAGTATTCTAGTTATTTTAGTAGGAATTAAATAACGTTTAATATTGTTTTGAAAATATGACGGCCACCGAAATTACCAACCCACCGAAATTAAAAATTTTACACCGAAATTGCCAATCTTACACCGAAATTGCAAATCTTGCACCGAAATTGCAACATATCATCTGTGTATATTCGATACTGTGTCTTTTGACATGGATCATGACCACATTTAGTAGATTTAGTAAATTAACGTTACTTCTGCTAAATGTGATCCATGTTGAGGGTTATACTAAATAAAATTAAGTTATGATGAGATCTTCGTTTAATTCCTTTGTTCGCATAAGGACAGATTCTCAAAAAGACAGATTAGTAGAAGGACAGATTCTCATAAGGACAGTTTCGCATAAAGACAGAAAAGGTACAGTTCCGCACACTATCACTCTCACCGCCACGCGTATATACACTTTTCCAAAGCAGCAGGACATGTGGCCAGGCGGTACGAGTGTTAATAAGAATGTTGTAGCTACTGTGAATGTTGTTGACAAGTTTTTACTTAACCATTTATGTAAATGAGATTTTTTTTTTTGCAAAAGACGTAGGTAGTAGCACGCCTTGTACGTACTTTGTAGTAGTAGGCATACATAAATTCAATAGTACCTAATGGACTCCTCTGGATATGCAATTTGTTTAGTTTGAGATTAGATAATACTAATTTACTTGTCATTGATTTGACATTGTCATCTTGGGAACATTTCTAATTTTATAATGATAAGAGACGAGCCGAGAGACTTTTTAAAAATTTAAAAGAACACTGGCATGAATATGCGCTTGACGAGGTCGGTCCGTGGGTGGGTGACCATTTCAACATACCGAATTTCCTCCGTGCCTCGGAAAGCACGTTAAAGCCGTTAGTCCCGGATGTCATTAGAAGATTTGTGACAGTCGTTACGGGTGGTCAGAAGCCTGCGATCGAACACCAGTCTTGACAAGTGGTATCGTGTTACCCATATATTCAATGTACTCTGTGGTGTTACCCAGTTACTGGGTAGTGGAAGTCAGATAGGCAGTTGCTCCATGTAAAACACTGGTACTCAGCCGAATTCGGTAAGACTGGAAGCCAACCCCAATATAGTTGGGAAAAGGCTAGGCAGATTGATTGACTTTGGCATGAATATAAGCAAAATATCTATGAAGGGTGGCACAAAAGGATTAATTCTAAGATTATTACAAACAAAAGAACACCTTTATTTTAATTCATCACGCTCTTGAAAGAGTACCAAACTACAGTGACTAGGTTTATGCAAAGTATTTTTTTATGAATTGAATATAGTACATTAAAATCATTTTTTTTGGTTTAGTTTAGAAAGTAAAAAAGAAAATAAATATATATATTCTTTTCAACTTAACTGTACTTTGTCTTTATACGAAACTGTCCTTATGAGAATCTGTCCTTCTGCTAATCTGTCTTTGTGAGAATCTGTCCTTATGCGAACAAAGGGTTTAATTAACACTTCAGCATATAATTATGGTTTTCATAAAAAAATCTTAAACAAACATAAAATAGTAAACTTTCAAATAAAAAACAAAAATCTAAAAATATTCATATCACTGTCAGAGTCATTTTCAATATTAAAAACAAAAATCTAAAAATATTCAAATCACTATGAGAGTCATTTTTAATATTGGAAACAAAAATCTAAAAATATTCAAATCACTGTCAGAGTCATTTTCAATATTGGTTTTATTTTTTGCTGTAGAAGATTCAGCTAATCTTGTTTCCTTATTCTTTTTAGTTTTGTAATTTTTCTTCCAATTAGTTTCAGGTATTGAATTTTCAAATTCCAAACACATTGCGCTGTCAACGTTTTCAAAAAACGACGTGGTATAATACAATACTCCAAAGCAATGTAGCTAGAGCAATGTAGCTAGAGAAAAGTAGCTAGAGCAATGTAGCTAGAGCAATGTAGCTAGAGCAATGTAGCTAGAGCATTGTAGCTAGAGCAATGTAGCTAGAGCAATGTAGCTAGAGCAATGTAGCTAGAGCAATGTAACTAGAGCATTGTAGCTAGTGCAATGTAGCTAGAGCAATGTATTAATATCGGTGTAGTAATATCAGTGGCAATGAACTTACCACCGAAACCACCGATATTGCACCACCGAAATTAGAAATATGAACAAAAAATTAAATAAAAACAAAACTATTTATTCTTTCGTCACTTAAAATGTATGATTGCCAAGGGTACCTAATAACATATAACATATTCGCGAAAAGTAACGTAAAAAAACAACATTCATTTGTACAGTAACCCACCGAGATTGCATAATTTCGTATTCCCTCTTAGATTCAAAAAGTACTTACGTATTGGCGCGAAAACTAAGCAGGATCGGACACGTCACTACTGCGAGAACGCAAGAGCACGACTGGGCCTCCGTATGCGTAAGGAGATAGTTCGTTAAAATAGACGTGTTTACGTTTTGGCGCGGACGTTCCTTATCACAATGGTCTTGATGTCTGCATGATAACAGAAGTAACGGAAGTATTAAATATGGTTGCTTTATGTATTGACCAACATAATAATGTTTAATTTAAGAACTAAACTTGCCATCGCAACTTATTTAAAGAGGTAAATGCGCTTCAAAGTTAATCACGGACATACCACCGTTATTGAGAAACAGACATATTTATTTTTTTATTTAATTTATATTTAAGAGAAATATATTTAGACTAGTGCCTTCATATGACCTAGTTTTCTTATTACAAGAAAAAATATAGAATGGTCATAAATAAACATTTTATATAGTGATTTCACGCGAAGAACCTCTAAAAACGCTGTCGGTGAAACCACCCTAATGCAGATTTTTGATCATTTGAACGTGCTGTTCAATCGTGTAACTTGCCATGGTGATTTGGCGTAAGTAACTGAATAATAAATTATTAACACTATTATTCAATCAAAAGGAAATTGAAATCGAAAAAAAATAAGGTTTGACCAAACTGATAAAGATAATAAAAAAAAACCCTTTATAACTAAGTAAAGGGTTTTTTAATGGGCGCGGGTAGATTTTTGGGGGGCGTGGGCGAATTAAAAACTTCAAATTCCGTTTTTAACGCAATGTTTCAAGAAAATCATCGGTCCTTCTTTTATTTCGATATCAATTTCCGTTTGATTTAATAATACTGTTAATAATTTTAGTATAGTTAGATAAGGTTACATTATCATATGAACCACTGGACATAGGCTATAGCTTGCACTACTTACCACAAAATATGATATATAATTCCATTTGTATTAGTTTTGTTCTGTCCTAAACCGAATAAGCCGTTTTGTCTTTCCTAAGAAATGAATACACTTTGTACCTTATTATGAAAAAGTTGGCAGAAATATAACTAAAAATAGAAAATCTAAATAGTCGGCAAAGAACGAAAGTCAGCAAACGCCGATCAGCAAATCCACTTTATTAGAATATATAGTTACTGCACTAGCAATTATCGTATACATGGTGTGGAAAAATCAGTGGTGTGACAAACGAGAAAAAAATCCTGTTTGTCACACTGGTGTGATAATCTGGTGTGACTACGAGTCAGCAACGGCATTCTAATGCATACTAAAGAATAAATATAAGATCCAAAACTCTTTCCAAAGCCGTGGCTAAAAGGTCCTAGCAACCAGGCCATAAAACTTACATAAAAAAAAGTATATATAGACTGATGATGATGAATGACTAAAAGTAACATGATAAATTATATTTTTTTTTTCAGACTTTATACATAAAGATATTGGTTTTGAATATGTTAAATGCCAATGAAAAAGAACCATTTTGATGGAGAGAGATAACATAAAACTACAAAGATATAAGTTTTTGAAATGCCAGTGGAGTTCATGGAATCGTATTCTAGTTTTCTAGTTCTGAATGAGGTTTTAAGTTATTAGTATGATTTAAATGATATATATTCAATTAGTACATAAATTAATATTCAATTGATTTATTTTTTCTATGTTAAGAACCCGATGTATAACAACATTATTCATACACATACCTATAATACTCACAGTGGATCTTTGTGTCTCTGAATTGGTTGCAAGACCCCGCGCAGTAGCTATTTTTGTGTCAATGTTGAAGGTGAAGATAGCATTGTATAACTGTCTCTTTCACTCGCTTATATATGTCACATCGTCCTATCTCGCTTACTCTATGCAGTATACTCGATGACAAACTATTTCTTATGCAATGGTTGGCAGGACCAAGTTCAAAGACACAAAGATCCGCTGTGACTACTATAATATAGGTACCTCATGTTCATTAATACTAAAGACATAAATAAAAATTAAACAGTTTCAAGATCGTTTAATCCAATTTCCCCAGTATTGCACACAAAAAAAAAATATTTCCACATTTGCCATGAGATTCCGGTAGACCTTTAGTTTTCGTAAATCTGAATTTGGGTAATACAATTTCGTGTTTACTGCGTGTATTTAAATTATGGAAGTCGCTTCTAGTTTTGAAAAGCCCTCGATTTTTGCGGACATTCAAAATACATTCTAAAATATAAAGTGAAGGGTAGAGTCAGTATATCGATCTCTTTAAATTTTTCTTTAGAGGGTCTCGCGAGGACCCATTTTATAGATCGCGCGGATTGCCCTCTTTTGTATTATGAAAATTGAGTCAACGTCTGCTGCTGATCCCCACAGCAGAATGCCATAAGACATAATACTGTGGAAATAAGCATAGTATACCAGCCTAGCTGTGGCTACATCGGTTAACTGCCTTATTTTCCTTACTGCATATGCAGCTGAACTTAACCTACCCGAAAGAGTTCTAATGTGCGCGCCCCACTGCAGTTTTGAGTCGATAGTAATCCTTAAGAATACAGTTTCAGCTATAACTTCAAGATTTTTGCCGTCAAGATTTAAATTTAGGTCACGTTGTGGTACATTTGGTAAAGGGAACTTAAGATATTTAGTTTTTTTCGCATTCAGTAAAAGATTATTAGCTGCGAACCATTTTGAGAGAATAATTAGACTTTCGTTGACCTGTAAGACATCCGTATCTTTCCTATCTATTTTAAAAATTAGCGAAGTATCATCAGCAAATAGAATTATATCCGATAATTTGGCCCATCATAAAAGGGAGGTCATTAATGTAAACAAGGAAGAGGAATGGGCCGAGAATTGAACCTTCAGGCACACCCATCTTGACTAGAGACCCGGAGGACGTCGCCCTATTAACATTTACTTTTTGCTGTCTGTTTGATAAATAGGAAAGCACAAGATCAGCAGCTTGTCCTCGAATTCCGTAGTGGTGTAATTTACAGATCAGTGTGTTGTGGTCGACGCAGTCGAACGCTTTTGAGAGATCACAGAAAATGCCAATGGCATCCTGGGACTTCTCCCAAGATTCCAAAATGTGACTGATGAGTTTTACTCCCGCGTCCGTTGTCGACCTACCTTTCGTGAAACCAAACTGCTGACTATGCAGGATCCCATTTGAATTGAAGAGAGACAACATCTGGTCCAGCATGATTTTTTCATAGATTTTACTAAATGCTGGAAGCACGGATATAGGTCTATAATGAGAAGGATCACTCTTACAGCCTGATTTGATAATTACTACTTTACTGTGTTTCATTAAGTCAGGAAACGTGCCGCTGTCCAAACATTGATTGAATATGCCTGTTAGGACAGGAGCAATTGAGTCAATTATATCTCCAAGAACCCTAACGGATATCTCCCATAAGTCTTCAGTATTTTTTATATTGAGACTTTTGAACGCGTTTTTAATTGTATCAATACATATTGGTTTAAATCTAAAGGTTGGTAAGTCTTTAGTAAAGTTTTCCTTAAGAACAGCTTCAGCTAATTTAGATGAGGAGGGAAGAGACTTCGTAACCTCTAACGGAATGTTGGCAAAGAAATTTTCTAATGTCTCAGCGACTTCTTGCTTATCAGAAATGGTTTGATTAGTTATTTTCAAAGACAACTCATTCTGATCGCGTAGTTGTGTCTTTCCGGTTTCTCCATTAATTACTTGCCACATAGTTTTTATTTTATTATTAGAAACAACAATTTTGTTAATTATTATTTGAGAGTTTGCTTGAGCGCAGACTCTTTTGAATATTTTGGAATAGTTTCTAACATAAGTGTGGAAAACTTGATCGGAAGTCAAAGATTTTTCGTAATATAAATTACATAAGATATTTCGGCTTTTTCTTATGCCCACAGTGGCCCATTCACTAAATTTTGATTTGTAATTGTTTACGTTAACTGTTTTTACAGGACACGTTTTATTGAATTCTTGGCAAACTGTAGAAACAACGTTCCGTAATTTATATTGGGGTCTTTTGAATCAAAACTGGCGTTACATAGGTTGCTAAAAACATTATTATTAAAATATTTTTTATTTTTTTTTGTAAGGGGTCTTAATCGAATTGATTTAGCTAGGTTATTATTGTTTTTATCTGACTCAAAAGATACTAGTTGACCAGTATGGTCTGACCTAACGCCACTAATTAAAAACGAATTTTTTACTTTACAATTAGTGAAAACATTATCAATGCACGAAGCTGAAGTTGCTGTTATTCTTGTCGGTTCATGAAATAAATATTTTAAGTTAAATGATTTAAACAATGATATGAGCTTACATTTTTCAGGTGAATTTACTAATAGATCTAAATTTAAGTCACCACAAACAAAAACTAATTTATTATCCCTGAAAATTTTACTTAACAATTCTTCCATTGTAATTAAAAACAATGACCAGTTTGATGCTGGTGGTCTGTAAACATACAAGATAGTATGCCCCTCGACCTCCGCACATGCTACCTCACATAAGCGATCAACAGAGTAAGCAGTGATTAAGAGCTTGCCTTTAAAGCACAGAAACGTTGCATTCGGGCTATGTTTGGTTTAAAATCAACAGAGAGCTGTGTGCCTTTCTTTAAAAAGCACAATATTCTACCACTACCGTCACTTTATATATTTGAAATAGCTACTTTCGTTAAACAAAATCCTCATTTATATACCTTAGCATCTGTAGCTTCCAATCGAACCCAAAGGGACGAAAGTCGTCTGTGTGTACCAAGAGCGAATACTGCCTTAATGTATAAAAGTGTCTTTCACATGGCACCAGTTATATTTAATAAACTACCGAAAGAGCTTAAAAAACTTAATTTTAATCTATTTAAATAGAAACTGAGAGGTATGCTGTGTCAAAAGTGTTATTATAATGTATCAGACTTTTTATCAGATAAATTTTGACATTCTGTAGGCAATTGCAATTGCTTTTCTTGACGATATTGTAATTACAAATCATACTTAATTTGAATGCCGAATTATTCTGACATTAACAAATTGCTTTGACTTGATTGTTGTAACATTGTATAATTTGATTATTTGACAATATTAAATTTATAATTCATATTTTTTTATTTTGTTAAATGGAATTATTTTGACATTTACTTACCAAATAGTTTTTTAACTTAATCTTCTTCCTTGACAATAACTTAATTCTTTTATTTTTTATCTTTTGGCATTTTGACATAATTGTACTTATAGAAGTGAAATAATGTAATCATTTATGTAATTAATTTTTAGTTCAGTGCGAGTAAGCTCTGTTTATTTTATTATTATTTGTTTTTATTACTTGCTGAGTGTAAAAATTGTAATTAATTCTTTTTGTATGCCTATAGTTGGCAGATCATAGCGAACTTTAATAACAAATATGACCAACCTCTGTACCTATGTATCACAAATAAAATATTTCTGATTTCTGATTTCTGATATCCTTCCTTTCCTTATATTTGAGATGACTATTACAAAGTATCAGGGTACCAGCACCCATTGAGGATCTGTTGTACGCGCTGGCAACTGAAAGATTATTTACATTAAACAACATCCTATCTGGTTTTAACCAAGTTTCACAAAAACATAAGATATCCATGTGGTATTTATCTACTAACAATTCCACGTCTAAAATTTTGCCGGAGAAGCGATTTATATTTTGATGATATATTAAAATATTACTATTCGTCTTTTCTTTTGTCGGCTCTAATAGTTTAAAGAATCTACAGTAGTATTATCAGAAAAATAATACTGTTAAATCACTAAACCTAGTCTCAGTTAAATCATCAATAACTGCGTGTATATTAAAAGCTAACAATGTAGCTAATAAATTTCGACTATTTTTGGGAAGAAACATATGGTCCCGAATCAAAACAAAATCACTAACAAAATTGTTGGTGTCAAAAAACAATAAACGGTCACTATGACGACAAGATAAAATATGCATCAAGTTATTTAAACTAGAAATATATTCATTTTCCTGAACAAGTAACTTGTCAGAATAGGGCAATGCACAAAACTGATGCTGCTGGTAGCTGGTGCTTATAGCACAGGAATCCTCCTAGTTTAAGCCCAGTTGCACATATTTTGTATCTTGCCACTAACTTAATGATTCTAATTTAAGGTACAATCATTGTAATTAGGTTTAAGCCTTGAACAAATAAATATTGTTTATTGTTTGTTTATTGTTTGTTTATTGTTTAATTTGCCTAATTTTAACTTAAGCAGGGTGTCAATACCATTAACTAAGTCCCTTTTTGTTACACTAAGGCTATTTCCAAAAAGAAGTACTACAGTAGTTACATCACTATTTATCTAGCAGTTACTTCATATACCAAGGTCAATACTACCTGCAGATTGATGGTGTAGCCATGGGTAGTCCGGTGGCTCCAGTGGTGGCCAACATTGGGATGGAACATTTTGAAGAGTTGGCGGTCTCCACTGCATCTACACCTATTAAATAATGGAAAAGGTATGTTGATGACACGTTTTTGGGATCATTGAAGGAGACCGAGAATTATGCTTGGCACACCTTAAAAGCATACATGGTAAAATCAAATTTACGTACGAGATGGAAAATAAGCGGGAAATTCCATTCTTGGACGTAAAAATAGGGGTCCGGGCTGACGGTTCTTTGAGTCATACAGTGTATAGAAAATCTACTCACACGGATCGATATCTACACGCTTCTTCTCACCACCATCCCCAACAACTGAACTCTGTAGTGACTTCACGTGACTTTACTTACCAACCGCGCATATGATCTATGCGACGAGGAACATTCACGTGCTGAGCTAACACATGTGCAGAGGGTCCTACAGAGAAACGGATATACAGGGAAGACTGCACGACCTCATCAAAAAACTGGTTGTAAGCATCGTAAGTACGAGGTTGACAGGCAGCCAGCATTTTTGCCGTACGTGAGAGGAGTGACAGATAAGGTTGCTACCATTCTTCGGAAATACGCCGTAAAGACTGTCTTCACTCTTTACAGAAAAGTGTCACAGATGCTACGTTCGCCAAAGGACAATTTCCTGCTGGAAAAACCCGGTGTTCACAAAGTAGATTGTAGTTGTGGCAAGTCATACATGGGTCAGACGAAGCGTACGGTTGCTTGTCAAATTTCAGAGCATATCAGGGCGGTAAAGAATAATGACACCCAAAAATTGGCCATAGCTCAACATCTTTTGGAATCAGGAGTGAACCACTGGATTGAGTTACATAACCCTCTGGTCATTTCGACAGAACGCCACTATATAATCCTTAGACTGGTGAGAGAATCTATCGAGATTACCAAATATAATAATTTCAACCGGGAGGATGGGTTTCAACTGTAAAGAGCTTAGAATCCAGTGGTTCAGCTGTGCAAAACCCTAAAAAGTGCCGAAAGAAGTTCACGAGCGGACACAGTAAGTTTCGTGTGTACAGGATCGAGTTGTGAGTGACAGTGGTAGCGGTAATGAGTGCAAATAACGATCATGAAAGAGGGTAGACCGATTTGTCTCCTAATAAACACCCACCAGCAAGAACTTCAGTTTATCCGTGATCATAGTGCTTGCAACAGCACCGAAATATCGGAAACTCGCAACAAACAGTAAACATGGTAAATATCCCGTTTTGAATGTTAATGTTAGTGTTCTGCCGTCCGCAAGCTAAAATGCCGTTATCCAACAAAATCATATTTCGAGTTATGGACAAAAAAGCGCGGGGAAATAAGAAATGCGTGCCGTTTCATAACTATAACTCATATGCGAGAGTTACTTGTATCAAAAAATTTATCTAGATTTGCGCTTTCAAATAGTGATACTTTCACTTCTTAACAATAACTTATTTTTAATAAAAATAGGTATTTTGCGTTATAGTTTAGTATTTTTATAATTTACAGCTTATCCAACCACGACTATAATGCCACTAAGTATACCTTAACGGCATTTTAGTGTTTGATTTTCATTTAAATTTATTGACATTTAAAAGTCTTAAAAAAGTCTCTGTATTACTATACTATAATGCCGCTAAATACTTTAACGTTGTTATAGCTAAGCATAAGGACTCTGAGAACAAACTGTATGCTAAACCTTAATGCAGCTAAAGCCAGTTTGCCGCATTTAAGTCTAGTAACTTGTAAGGATATTTTTCCAGCATAACTTTTTTAGGTTGATTACATAGCTAAAATGCCGCTTAATACAAAACATTAAAATGTAACGGCGTTTTAGCTTTGAAACTGGTACAAGATACTTTAGGAAATCCAATAAAAACGTAGTTACCTATAGAAATAAAAGTGCTTATTAAAAAATATAAATCAATCACAGTCTTCTTTAATTTTAACAAATCACTTTTTGCGCACTTATGATAATTGAAAATGAGATCTTAGCAAATAAAAAAAAAACTATCTTCATTTCAACTAATTAAATGAAGTAATGAGATCTTAAGAAACAACTATAAAATATTCAAATAGCACCTGCCTGCTCTCTGTTAATTAAAAATACAAAATATTTAACAAAATCACTTTGTGATAACTTACTTCAAAAAAAAAACTTGACTTCTAATGATTGCAATTATGATCTTAATAATAGCAAATAACTAAAAATACAAAAAAAACATCATCGTTATAAAACCTTTACCCACCGTCATTTAAATTTAAAGTCTATGCTATTACCTGAATTAGATGGTGAGTAAGTACTTAACATAAAATATATATTTTTACTTTAAATTGTAATTATTATACTAGGATATATTTTTTATAAAAGATAGAATGCACTGTATTGTACATCAAAATTCTAATAATTTAAAAATATTTAAGCAACTAATGTAGTTTTATGTGAGGTAATTATTATTATAAGCAGTCTTATTGTTTACAAGTTATTATTTCAGTCTTGTTAAAGTTTCTCTTATTTCTAGTATAATTGCACAAAAAAATAAAATAACAAAAGACCATGAGAATGCCACTAGGCTTCATCATGGTCCTTTATTGGCAAATTTTTCCAGAATATCTGTTTATGGACAGGAATTATGCTGGAAAGTTTTTCAATAATGTCATTTTTTCTTGTAGAATCTATTCCTTTTGGCTTCGAGCGGAATTTAATTTGTAAAAGATTGGGGTTCTTTAAATACTTGTTATTCAAGAATCTCAATGTTTTATAATCGTCATCAAAATCATTCTTGTACATTAGGTCATAATTATTACGTGTAAAACGTACCTGACACATGTTTTTTAAGTAAGCTCTTGGATTCGAGTTTTGAACTCTTCTGTCAGATATAAAATTTGGTATATTAAGGAAATGTGCAGGTGACAAACTCTTGACAATGACTTTTGATTTGTTAATTGAAGCTACTGCTTCTTCGAAGTCCCCAAAATCATAAAGTTTTACTTTTTTCTTCATGGCCAACTCAACTTGATGGTGCACTTGATCAGCACTCATAAACGTATGCCCGGGTTCAAAATAATGCAGTGTTATCTGTTCGGCTAAAATAATTTCACAGTTAACTAAATGGACAAATAACGAGTATAATAACCAATTTTTATTTTGAGCACTGCAGTTATCGAGCCATATATTGACATTAGTAACGTCACGGTTACATAAAAGAAAATGGTAGAAGGCCGTCATGATGTCCTCTAGTTTTCTGCCTGCAATAGCATCGTGCCAGATGACTGTTAGTGGCTTTAAAGTGGAACTGATTTTGCCTACTGGTGCAAATGACTGATTGAATAACGTAAGGCGTTGGCAAAAAATTGCAGCTTTGAAGGTTTCTAATCTGGGCAACATAATTACTTTTTCTAGGTCTGCACTATAATATATTTGGGAATCATTTTGTGGTATGTTTTTGTGTTCATTATAAAGCTCCCTTGCTTTTTTATACTTTTGATGATGCTGGGCCCACTCCACACATAAGGTACAGTCTGCGACAATTTGGTTACCGGCATCATGCGATGTTTCTTTTTTATGCAAAGTGTAAGCTTCACACATTTCACACTCTTCATTACCTAGACGAGTAAAAGAAATATTCATTTTTTTTACGTGTTGCCTGTATAGTTCATATGAAACGATCTTATCTGGGTATTTTTCGCAGAAATGTTTGTGCATGTTAGATACATTAATATCACTTGATAAATACCGTCGCAGTGGGGCATGTTCGCGCCTGTAGTGGGGTTCTGATGGATAAAACGATTCAACGTGCTGAGTCAGCAAATCACGATCATATGCAAGTGTTTTCTGGTGCTTTCCTCTTTTATCCGTAAATTGGGGATAGGTAAAAGAGTTATGCAAGATCCTGTCGTTTGTTTTAACATAACCTAAGGTAGTCAAAAAAAAGATTTTGCATACCTCAACTCTGGTGTTGTCTAATTGTTTAAATGTAATGCCCTTTTTGGTTTTCTCTTCGGGTCACTGGTCGTTTTTCTCTTTGGAACTGCTACTGAAGTGTGTGCATTCACAAATAAATGCTTTTCTCGCCACGACAAGTCCCAATACATTTTATTGATTGCTTCTCGCTGATCTTGGTTAAATTTAGAAGTACATTTTTTGAGACAAGTTTCACTGCATCCCGTTTTAACATTATGTTCTAATCTTTTTTTATTTTTGGTATCTATTTTTCGCTGAGGTAAGGGAATGTTATATTTTTTACGTTTTCGTGTTGGTTGTGATGTTTCAGGTTCCAAACTGAGTGCAAGAGATTCATTGGCTTGATGCACTGATTGATAAGCACCAACATCAATGGTGTTCCTACGATTGCGTGAAAGTATTGACGCCGGCGTATTTTTATCAACACAAGGAAAATTAATTGAGCTTCTGCGTTTATTCTGTAAAATGTTGCTTTTTTGGATAAAAGGAACGTTGTCAAGAACATCTGAAGTAAAACTCTTCGTGACCACAGCGGGTGTAACGGGTTGTGAAACCTTTTTCTTAGATCTTCTGTTTGCTTGCAAAACTTGGGACTTCTGGCCATTCGGTTGATCTGCTTGAAAATCGTCACTTGAATCACTACTTGAATCAGATGGGTGATAGTCTTTATCACGCACAGAGTCGTCGGAATCAAAATCACATTGCAAGTTTAACTGCGAAATTGTAGATGTATTTTCCATTGTAAAACTAATATCCAGTTCAGTTACATTAAATGAGAGATCTTCTATCGGCATCACATCGTTCCAGGTTATATCAATTTGATCTTCTGATGATGTCACTTCGTTGCAGGTTATATCAATTGGATGTTCTGACGGCATCACTTCGTTGCAGGTTAAATCGATTTGCACAAGATCTGGACTTGTTAAAGCATCATATCTCTGAGCAGGACAAGAAGTAATTCTAAAATCTTTATTCAAATTATTTAAGATCGATGAATGCACATGTGAATTATAAGTAATTTGCGTATCACAAAACTTTTCAAATATATTAGATGTCATCGAATAGGGCCTGTTATAGTAAAGTGTATCAAAACGCTGTAGTTCGGGATTAGGACTTTTATTCCTTCTTCTGAAAGTCTCAAAGGCAACTGGCTTAATTTTGGTGTCTGTACTATTTTTCTTCTTAATCATGTCTAAAATGTTTTTGGATCTTTGTGAAGAAGCAGAGCGCCTGTAACAATAAATAAAATTTAGATAAACGTAACATAAACACTAAATCTCTACGGTATCTTCAATAAATAGTATAAAACAAAATGTAAGTAGTTTAAAAATATATCAACTAAATAGATGTAGAAATTAAAAAGGCCTACAAAAAAATCCGTGGTAGCATGTGCCTATCTTCTAAGGTCGACTCACAGAACCATTTTTATTATCTTTTTATTTACTAAAAATAATTCGTGTATATTATAGTATATTATTGATCCTTATCCAGTAAAATATGTTAGTTACCTTGGGCATTTAATTTAGATTAATATTGTAATTTACTTCATATTATTTAAATAAAAACTTTAGAAGATATCACAGATTTAAAATGATGCGAAACCATAAAAATAAGTAGCTTGCGTAACGAGACTTAAACATTTTGGACCGACATATAATTATCGTAATTAAATATGGTTTTTACCTGGAGTTGTTGTTAGCCATCGTAACAATTGGCGGCAACGCGCGGAGCAAGACACGTCCTTCTCCTTCAAACTTTTGTGGCGCACTGTTTCATCAATCAACGGATGCGGGGGGGCCGCGGGGCAAGCGATCGAAGGTAGATAACCGCATTTTAGTGTAGTAATGAGGGATAACTGCATTTTTGTGATTGACGTCGTAAGCAAAATATTTATATTTCATACTGAAAATGCCGTTATTGGAGTATTCACTACAAAATCTCCTAATAAAAAACATCTAAATGCTACGCATAAATGCCGTTAAGTGACATTAACGACATTTTTGTCTAGTGCTTTCATTTAACGGCTTTTTAGCGTTGGATTTAGAATACTGTTTTTTGAAACAAAGCAGAACTACAAAACCGTTAAAGTACTTTAACCTCAAAATAGAGTAGAGAATTCTGATAACGGCAATTTAGTTAAGCAACTGATGATAAAATAATTTGTAAAAATGTAAATTAAAAGCCCTTACTCACTTTTTAGTTTAGTAATGTTGCTAACCGGCGTTTTAGCGTAGTAAACATAATCAAACAGGGCTACCTAACGGCGTTTTTATTTTTTATATTTCTGGATCCATAAATAGTAGAAAAATACTGCTTAAACAGAAAGATAGAGATTTTTTTTCTGATTATGGTGGCATCAAAAAACGAAAATCGACCAGATGCGAGATAACGGCATTATAGTTTGTGGACGGCAGTGTTAGTGACCATGACAGTTTAAAAACTTATATTGTGAGTAACATGTTGGTTCTCTTTTGAAATATTCAATCAGTTTTTTCAGTAAATAAATATTTTTTAATCTTAATTGGGTTACTATATTAATTAATACCATAAGAATAGTAAATAATACTGTTCTGTTTTTTTTATCCCGATACCAATTGGCTACTATTTTTTATATTTTACTTTTTGTCTTTTATAAAAATATTTAAAATAAAAAAAACTAATTAAATGAAGGACATAATAAATAATATTACGTATATAAGTGAATCGCCTTTATTTTTAAAGACCGCCTTTTAAGCACCTGTTTTTTTTTATAGACCTACTTGCTCTCAACCCGCAACAACCATCTATAGCCATACAGTGCTGCCTAAATATGCTGATGTTTTGTGTGTTTGTGTTTATGTTTGTAGTTTGTGTGAAATATGATGTGTTTTGAATTTTGTATCAATAACGTAAATAATTATTGTTAAATCTTGCACGCTTACTTGTAGAATTGATGTCAATAACTACAGAAAACTAACTTCATTGTGGTCACAGAGATGGCGCTCACGCGGCGCACGTAAAAGTCGTAGTATATCTTCCTGCCCTTAGATGTCGCTTTTTATACACTTCTAGAGGGTGAAGTTTCTCTGCAGCTGTATGTACCTTTATGCCATAAAGCCTTTGCCTTTTTGATTCACACTAAACATTGGATATATAGGCGTATATATAGAGTAAATAAACCATTAAATATTATTTTATTACCGAAAAGCAATAAAAATTTACGATTGAAAATAAAACTGGGCTCCTTAATAGCTATTTCGCTCACGTATTGTTTTAAAAATTTATTTATTTTTAAGGGAACCTTCAGATGTAATTACTAGATCGTTACGAAATGCCGATGCGAGAGCGGAATTCTAAATCATAGAAGACATTGGCTCTCCTGTTTAGTTAGCCACTTATTTTTCATTAATAGATCTAGATACTTTGAGATAACCAATAAATATTTAAGTTTTTGATTTCCAGGAATGAGACGAGGTTGGTTCAATTTGCATAAAAGAAATTAACTTGGTTAACAAAATAGCAAAGCGGATGAATCCTTATCTAACTGATTAACAAATCTTTACCAATGTTTTGGATAAATTAAAACCATCAGTTTGGTATTGTAGGTAATGGTTAGTTTGGGTTTGAACCCAGGCAGGCGCTTTACTTTGTGTAAATTATTTCATTACCACTGCTCTCAAAAATAGTGAAGGAAAACATCGTGAGGAATTCGGCATACCTTAGAACCAAAAATTCGAAGAGATGTGACATCCACCAATCCACATTGTGCCCGCGTGGCTTACGACCCATTCCCTCTCATATTTTATTTCTTCTCCGGAAACATTAATGAGCTGATGATGAAGATGATGATCAGTTTCACATTACAGAATCACATGGGACTTAAACTGCAAATTAGGGTATACTACATTATGTAGGTAAACCTCTACCTCACTCTTCGGGGAACACCTGGATGGGATGGATGTGTTTAACTTTACAGAAATATAGCTTATACATCAGAATAATACATAGGCTATATAGCTTCTGCAAGCGGCTTCGCCCGCGTGAATAGTTTTTATCATACCGAGGGAAAGTTAGACTGGGATAAAAAGCATATGTGTTAATCCAAACTATAATCTATCTAGGTGCAAAGAAGTAACAAACATACAAACACACACAGATACAGTCACAAATTTTCGCCTTTATAATATAATGTGTGATAGTGTGATTGGGAGAAGGACTAATAATATGCGGCCGGAGCCGCGGGCGGCAGTTAGTCATAATTAAACTTCTTCGTATTTATAAAGACGCAGTAATCTACAAAATATAGTAGGACAATAATAAAATTATAATCTGCGTTCATCTAACAATCTTCTTTTGCTTTGTCCTTCTCATACTTCTGATTTTATTCATTCTCCCTTTCACATTCAGTCCATTCTTCTCTGGAATGCGCTTCCTCTGGATATCAGGACGGCCACCAGTCAATATGCATTTAAGCGGATGTTGCGACATTATTTTCTACACCATTAGCAGAGTCTTCTCAATCACCTTTCTATTAATTTATATATGTATATATATATAAAAAGGTATTTATTATAGAAAATATATATGGATGTTTATTTTAACTACAATATATACATTATTATTCAATTTACTTCAGTATTTTTTTAAATTTTTATGCACCTGCCATGTTATCTCTCCACCACCCTTGGTTGACTGGTAGAGAATGCCTCAGGCATTAAGTCCGCCTATGTATCTGTATGTTGCATGAAGTTTTAAATAAATAATAAATAAATAAATACGAGAGTATTTTAGCGAGTCATTCTAGAGTTAAAATGGAAAGTGAGCGCAGATTGCTTCGGGCCACACTGTCTCAAGGGCCAACTTAAAGAAATTGGGTTACTTGGAGAAATGGCCTCACAATCTGTCAGATTTTTTATTCAATATTCCTTTTTTAAGGTTTATTTTGCTTACTTAGAAAATGTAAATTACAAGTTTGATCAATATTGAGTGGTTTATAGAATCTAAACACGTTGAATATAAGTTGGACGGGCAAAGCACGTAGCTTAATCTTAAAAAGACAGAATTTTCCTTCGTTCTTCAGTCTAAAAATATAAAAAGGAACTGCGGGTACTAATTGTACCTACCTATGTCTAGTAGGTACTACTTTTACCCAACTACGGCGAAGAAAATGGAAGCGTTATGTTTTTACCAGTATGAGTGCATGTTTATAATATCTATATATCATAACTCCTAAAATACTTTTCATAATTTGACAAATGAGGTGTCGTTAAAAGCGTCTTGTTTGTCCGCTGGTTATATGCTAAGTGGCGTCACATTAAATTGAATATGGTGTCCTCTAGGGGCTAGGGCATGAATATCGGAATCTCGGAATATCGGAATCTCGGAACGAAATTAGTGATATTTCAATTCCGATCCTGAGTGATCCAATATCGGAATCTCGGCATTAGATAAATGCCTTATTTTAGCCCCTTGTGAACCGTCGGGCGAGAAAGCGCGGTTAAGGCCGTTGACTATGGTGATTAACAGTGGTCGGATAATCTGTTTAGTAAACGGACGTTTATTTACTTGAACTTCACTTCATGAAAAATAATATGTGCCTTCACGAATTTACAGTATAGTACAGAATTTACAGATTTAAAATCAAAATCATTTTTTTTATTTCATATAGGCCTACATGAGCACTTATAAAACGTCGACAAAAGGTGCACGGTTCGGGTTGGTCGTTTCCTATGGAGAAGAACCGGCAAGAAACTCCATGGTTACTGTTTTAAAATTTACAGTCCCGGATTGCTAAAAATGTTACCTTTGAGAATACAAGTAAATATACAGTTTCATAGAATCCGTTGTAGCAATGATATTTTCATTGAATAATGATTACGGGAATCCGCTGGATTTGAGACGCACGGGATCAGCCAATGTGACGACACAAACAAAACACCCTACCCTGTCGTATGTGGTATCATTGATCAGGGATTTTAAAATAAAGATAGGATTAGGTACATCATATTTTTGTCAAGCTTACCGTTTGCCAGGTATATCCCGTCAAAGTCATGAAAACTATTTTTACCCAACTGCGGCGGCGGCGTCGCAAAGTCCACTCTTGGGGTCCATATTGGCTCACCTAAAGTTCTTTACCCGAAATTGATCTTCCTAACGATTTGTAATCCGAATGATCACTCTTCCTAAAAATTTTCATCCTAAAGTTTTCATTCATACTATTTGTAGTGCTACGCCCGATGTTCATAACACTCGTGTTTCCGAAAGTTGTTATTAATAATATCATTAATGTAAATATATTTAAACCCTACTGTTTTTTATCATAACGCTTTTATTCCAAAACATAATTACCATAATATTTTCACTCATACTCAAAAAGAAACATTTACCAAGTGTAATAAAAAATATATTTGGGTAGAAGATGATATTTATAGTTTTAATTTGAGGGATGATTATTATTTGGGGTATGCTTTACATAACGTACTGAGTTGTGTCTATTGTTAAAGTTCATGTCGGTGTATTATCATTACGTGCATGTTTGTGTTAATGCTTTATTAATATAGAGAGAAAATAATTTAAAATCATTTAAAACCAGCCGCAGAGGATTAAAATTAGACGTACATGGATTTACATATGAAAAAACAACCTCACTGTACCATCCCAACCCCACGGAACCCCATGGTTATGGAAGATTTAAGCAACTAAGTCGACGGAGCCCCGCTGCGCGGCGCTCCTATTTCTGTATGCAGGGTCTAAAGTAACCTAACATGAAGGAGATGACGGGAGCTGCGTTCGCTCGCTTTGCTCGCTCACTTCAGCTTCCGTCATCTCCTTCGAACCTAACCTATCCGTGTCGGGGTGCCCTAAGTTCCCGAGCTCGCTTCGCTCGCTCTTGGACTAATTCTCATTTTTTTACCTCACGAAAAACATACAAAAAAACATAACATTGCCGAGTCTTGAAAATTTTTATAAGGTTTCTATTTATGAGTACTACCTACAAAAATAAAATGAATTTCCAAATCAACGGCAAATATGATAAAATTAAATATATATTTAAAGCAAAATACACCAATAAAAGTGATTATTTGAAAGCTATAGCCGCTAATATTAAACTAATTTAATTGAAATGTGTATATGAAAACATGTATTTATTTGACTACTTGTACCATGGTACCTGTTATTCTTATATGTTATACATGTTATGTGAAAATAAAGTTACGCAAAATTAATGTATATAATACTGATTATAATGAATAAAAAGAAATCTAAACAAAAAAGATATGACTTTGAATAAAAGTGTAAAAGATAGTTATGTTGAGAAAATATAGGTAAACAAATAAAAGTATAATAAATGTTTATTGCTACTGACATTATGAAGTTAAATGTTCTGAATTATGAACATTAGAGACAGAGTAGTTAGGAATTGTGATTGTTAGGATGAAAAATGTTAGGAAGAACATTTTCGGATTTCCAATTATCGGAGTTGAAAATTTAGGTGAACTTTGGCGCACCCCCACTCTTGTAACTGCATTATCAAGATACATGTATGTGTAAACCCTACACAGGAAAAATGTGATGTGGCTCTGCAAAAACCCAATACTTTAATTGAAAAATAAGTTCAAAAACTCATCGTAAACGTTAAGTTCATAAACGGTCGTATGTCACTTTGCAGAATGTATTGTTTTGTTACGAGAGGTGGATGAGAGTATTTTCTTGTTTCATACTTTTTAGAGCGTGATTTTTGAGTATTCGGGTTTTAGTTGTTGAACTTTTTTTTATATTCCACGGCTTCGCATCTGTGGTCAATCTCATAAGATAACAAAGTAACATTATGGTGGAGCCTCAAACTAGTTAAAAAAAACGTAACCGGATTATTATTGCTGGAGATTACTCTCTACAAATACACACAGAAACCACCAATGTAACCTGTTCCTAATAAGTTTAGACAGAACATACGCAGACTAATATTATAACTTTGGCTCTGATACTCTGATACTTAAAAAGTCTGTATAAACGCCTATTTTCTTGTTTTTATCTTATAACTAGCGGATGCCTCGCGGTTTCACCCGCGTAGTGCCCGTTCCAGTGGGAATATATGGATGAAACGAAGTAAGTAGCCTAATTCACCCGGGGATAAAGTAGCTTCCGAACGGTGAAAGAATTTTTGAAATCGGTCCAGTAGTTTTTAAGTTTATTTGTTACATACAAAAATACAAATGCTTCCTCTTTATAATATTATATTATTAGTTGTATAGAAGATAGAAGTATAGATAATAACACACATAACTCGATGACGTGTGGCAACGCTTGGGAGAGCGGACGTCGGCTGAAATGATCATGATGATACATAACTCAGAAAAGATAAGTTCTTAACCATACTAATGCCATACTTGTACAAAATGTAGTGCAAGGACGCATGTCAGAAAGGTAAACCGCGCTGTAGCCGACATTCTTTAGACACAGACCCACAGTATACAAGACACAGCAAGTCAGTACTTATCTTATCTTATCTTGTGGAGGGGCCGAGAAATAACTCGGACACTTCGACCCATTGGATTCTATTGTGGTCAGTACTTACTCAACTATACTTTATAACATGGATTCTCCTAGAAATGCAGAAACTTAGATTGAAAGAAGATAGAAGTAGTTTTGAATTTTTTATATAATATTTAAGTAGGTGCAATGGATGGAGAAGGAGAAGAAGGCCAAAGAAAAGATGGATAGACTGTGTGAGGAGTGATATGAAAGATAAGGAAGTCAGTGATGGCGTGAAGGGGGACAGGGCGATATAGAAGAAGAAAACGTGCTGCGCTGACCCCAAGTAACTTGGGATGAGGGTAGGAACATTATGAAATAGGTTCATTCACCTAATGGACCTAATGGACCTATGTGATCTAACACCGGTTAATAAATAAAAATAATATCTGCTGCTAGATGAAGTTTAAGCAAACAGTTTTTTCCGATAACAATATAATACAATAATAGATAACAAGAGCATTAATTACAAATTACCTTATTCATTACCCGACTACGGCGAAGTAAAAGAGCTTTGTTTTTGAAAGGTATGTGTTTATGCATGTATGTTCATCTGTTCCCTCATTCCATTCCGCTTAGTTTTATGATCTGTAGTTCAACCAATGGTTAAATATGCTAACCATTTGGTTTAATATTCCGGTAAAATGCGTTGCACTGCCTTTTGTAAAAAATAGTGTGTGTAAGGTACTATAGTGTCATCTCTACTGTAATTTTCATCTTCATTCGGTAACTTCTAAACAGGAAGCGTCTTATTTGTCCGCTGGTTATAGGCTATGTGATGTCCCATTAAATATGACCCTAAGCATAGCGCCCTCTAGAGGCCACGAAGTCAATAACATTTTTTTTTTTCTTTAAAAAAAACGTTGCCCCTCACTAGGAATTTCTTCCTGTATCGTGGATGCGTTTACAAACATATAAACTCACATGCACAACACCCAGAGCCGGAACAACTATCTGTAGGTCATACAAATATTATAATATAATAATATAATTTTTGTTATCGTCTCGCCCCTTTATTTGTGCTATCATTGAACAGGGATTTAAAAATGAGGGGAGGATGCATCATACTTTTGTCAAGCGTACCGTTTGTTATATATATTCCATCAAAGTCATGAAAGCTAATGTTTTACCTGACTACGGCGTCGCAAAGTGTTAATTGATCGGTAATTCGGTATATTTATGTTCATTTGTTCTCTCACGCTCTGCAAAAACACCAAAATTCTTTAAATAAAAAATAAGTTCAAAAACTAAAACCCAACTACTGAAAAACTACGCTTTAAAAAGTATGAAACAAGAAAATATTCTCATATAAAATTGTTATGTACAAACTATTCGAAATGTTTTGGGTATTAAATAAACAACTGTGCTATTTTTCAGATTGTATTGTTTTGTTACGCTGGGGGCATACAACCACCGTTATCCTCTGAACACCATTATGAAAAACAATAAAATATGTATTACTTGTAAGTTGTATAGGTAGTACCCGATTTATTTATTTTTTTCAATAGGCTCGCGCTTGACCACTATCTATATATATATATATATATATAAATATCGAATAATGTGTACATAACAATTTCAGATGATTTTCCTTTAGTCGGGTTTTAGTTTTTGAACTTATTTTTTTAACTTTAGTTAGAGCATTCAAGTGAAAAGCCTCCCGTTTTGGAAACACTGGTTAAAATAGAATAAACTGACTTGCACCACTGTTTACATTTTACTACACTCAAGATAAACATACCAAGGCGGGTGATGTATATTATTATGAAACCACGACATGTGGCCTTAACTGACGTCATGTCAGACCAATGTCAAGCCAGACCCTCGCACCACCACGCAAGCAAGTACAGAAGGCCTAGTTTTAAGAAATGGGATAAGAAAACTTTGTGAATAGTTGTATGGTTTATAATACATTCCACGCAATAGTACACAATCACTGAAATAACAGATTTGAATTTGAGAGTCAATTACTGAGAAAGTACCGATACATGCTGAGACAATACATGAAACTTTCACCACCTTTTATTCCTTTGATTTTTTCTCAATTAAAATTACCCCAAAATGATACCTTTGTCTAAACATTTATTTAATCACCTTCCGATAAGTTCCTGATGACGTACCCGGCACATGGTAATAAATACATAAATAGAAAAATAACAAGTTAATAATAGGCCACGGCTATCCTTTGAAAACCACTATGAATATGAATGAAATACAATAAAATATTTTATATGTAAGTTATTTATTTAATACCCGATACATGTCAAATAGTTTGTACATAACAATTTCAGATGAGAATATTTTCTTGTCTTATACTTTGTAGAGCGTAACTTTTTGGCTCGCGCTTGACCACTATCTCACCTGATGGTAAGCGATGATGTGGTCGACGAAAGTAGTTTGGGATTTTTGCAGTGCAAATGGCAACTGATAGAAATCCGAAAATTGACGAAACGCGAAGTTAGCCGAGGGGCATTAAAAAATAGTTGTACTCTAATTACCATTTCGTTTGTCATTTTTTATATGTAAGTACTTACTGTCGTTCGAATGACAAAAATTTATTAGATCATGACTTTATGTTCTCTGGAGGATGTCAATAATAGTGATATTGAATTTAATGAGACGTCAGCGATAGCCCATATCCGGACAAACGGCGCTTCCAACGATACCTCATTTGTCAAATTATGATAAGCATTTCAGAAGATATGAGGGAAGAGATGAACTTACATACATAATACATATACCCGTCAAAAACATAAGCCTCCCTTTTTCTTAGCCGTAGTCGGGTAAAAATGAACTGACTTCAAAAACAAAACACTAAAAAGTTCAAAATAACTTTCGTTTCGGAAGTCGGTATTGAAAACTATAAAACATGAGGTAGGAATGCACGAATGTTACTGACTTCCGAAACGAAAGTTATTTTGAACTTTTTAGTGTTTGGTTATGACCTAAGTTGAGAGATACTTACTAAACTAATAAAAAATAAGGATCACGATTCGATTACTAGTTTCAGAGAAAGACGTGGACAAACATTCATACACATATGAAATTTAGCAGACAGGTTTAGATACCCACATAGACTAACATATAAATGTGAATATTGTGCAATTCCAACAATATTACAAACATGCATTTGCTTTTCCTATATAGTTTATGGTGGTTTTCACAGCATACGTGGGACACTCAGAAAGTTTTGCGAAACTAAAAAAAATTGTTCTATACGTACATATATTTTTATTAAATCTTTTCAAAGTACTTTCCACCAGCCTCTATACAAAGATTCATGCGCCTAAACCAGTTTTCAAAACACTTTTTCCAGTCCGCCGCAGACACCTCGTTTACAGCCTGCTCGAACGCAGCCAGCGCATCTTCCGGCGACGAAAATTGTATCCCTTTGAGCTGATTTTTTATTTTTGGGAATAAAAAGAAGTCACACGGTGCTAGATCAGGGCTGTAAGGAGGGTGACCCAGGAGTTTGACTGGCGTGCTGTCCAGGAAGTCCCTCGTTTTGAGTGCGGTGTGCGCAGGTGCATTGTCGTGGTGGAGCAGTAGCCCGCGGAGCCCTGTGTTTGGTCGCTTGTTGCTTATAACAGAGAAAACTTCTGGCAAACATTTGGTAGTATACCATTCGGCATTAATGCTTCTTTGATCCCGTAAGGGAATTGATACCAAGTGGCCAGTCAAATTAAAAAAGCTAGCGATCAAAATCTTACCCCCGCTTCTAGATCGCTTCACTTTGGTAGGCGTTGGCTCATTTTGAAACACCCAAACAGTCGACTGGCGCTTGGTTTCTGGGTCGTATTGATAAATCCAGGACTCATCACCTGTAACGATGTCGTAAACACGCCGAGACGAGCCTGCTTCAAATTTGTTAAGCATATCACGGCACCATTCCACCCGGGCCTGCTTCTGAGCATCGGTGAGGTTGTGCGGCACCCAGCGTGATACTATCCTCCTCACGCGAAGATGGCTGTGTAGAATCTCGTGAACGCTTCCCGATCCAATCTTCAATATGTGTTGAATCTCCTGATATGTAATTCGCCTATTGTCTTGGATTAAATTTTTCACTGCTAGCACGTTTTCTTCGGTAACAGCCGTCAAAGGGCGACCGCTTCTTTCGTCATCCCCCAAAGTTGGTCGACCGCGCTTGAATTCGTTATACCAACGATACACGGTTGCCTTGGAAGGGCCTTCATCCATGAATGCCATTTGAAGTCTATCGTACGATTCATCCGGTTTCAGGCGACACTTGAAATCGTATAAAATCATAGCTCTAAAATGTTCCCGGCGCAGATCCATATTTCAGTGAGACACAATACTTTGAATTAACTCGCAAAAAATGTGGAGGGAAATTTTGAAATTGGAACTTACTTATTTTTACTTATAAATAATCATATTTTCGAAAAACATTATAACTGGCCAGTCTCCCATATATAAAAACTTTTTTTCGCAATACTTTCTGAGGGGCCTGGTATAAGTAGAAAAGTGTTGCTCAGTTAGGTTAACTCGAGGCAACACCTTAGGCTTTAATTGTTTACTTGCACTTTTCCAAAAACTATGTATGTCAAACAACCCTAGCCTTTTGCAACTTTTCTGTATAGTGTCCAGACCCAGGAATGTAATATTCAGATAGACCCTCTGTACGTTGTAAATCTTCGCTAAGTACACGCTAAGTATTATTGTGACGTGAAAAGCCTATTTGTTAGGCGCAGTCATTTTTGAGGGCTGCTGTTTAGCGGAGTGATTATGTCGTGTTTTGTGTGACAAGTGTCGCGTTTATGAGATGAAATAACATACATGTTAAATGTCTTTTTGGGGTTTGTTTTGCCACAAGTGTTGTTGTGTTTAGTATATTAAAGAACCTACTTAAACGGAGTGATTGTTATTTCCTTGGTTGTATTTCAGGGATCAAATCACTTATGAATATAAAAAAAACGCTATGGGATAAAACTGAATTAGGGTGAGGCCAACGAACGTAATTTTGTGCGTCGCGGAATTTACGCTGCATTCGGTTTCATACTAAAGTCCTGTTTGTACCACACGGCGACGCAAAATGAGTTGTTTGCTGACTCGCGTACATTATTTCAATCGAATGGCGCTTGAGGTGAGGGAGGGGGGTGAGTAAAGCGTCAGCGCTCCGCACAAACGTAGAATAGCAACTGAAATTACGCCCGTACATCTGGCAGCCTAACCGAATTTCAGTTGAACGTAAATTTCGCGACTCATTTTAGGCGACTCACAACTCACAAAATTACGTTCGTTTGGCATCACCTTTATGAATAAAAAATAACTCTTCGGTACATTTTATGTTCACGAAACTGATAAAATATAGGAAAAAGGTTTTTTCGTGATTTCAGGGTCAGTCAATAAGTAGAAGTTGTTCATATTGATAAGTACTTTCAGACCCTGTAGGTACTAAGGTAAGTACAGTTAAAGTTCAAAAGTGCAGTCACACTACCACAACAGCAGCGGTTTTTTTTAAAGGCAGACAAATTTCATCTTTTCACGGTTAATCTATACATTAATATCTATGTTTATTTATTATTTATTTATTTATTATATACTTTATTGTACACCACTTAAAAGTTACAGGTTATTATTATATTAGGTTAGGTTTATTGGTGCAAAAAAGGCTACATTACAGTTTATAATAGTTACAACGGATCCTTGCGTCTCTGAAGTTGGATCTGCAAACCATTGCGCAAGAAACAGTTTGTCATCGAGTATACTGCATAGAGTAAGCGAGATAGAACGATGCGACCGTAAGCCAGTGAAAGAGACAGTTATCCAATGCTATCTTCACCTTCAACATTGGCATAAAAATAGCTACTGCGCAGGTTCTTGCAGCCAATTCAGACACAAAGACTATTATTGAGTATTATACGTACAGCTATATTGCAAGAATTACATATTAAATCAGTTATGGATAATTTAACTTCTACAAAAACTAGCCATTTGAGTTTTGGGAGAGTAAGACTGCACTTTTGACCGTTGACTGTAGCTGATTCCGCTGACATAAAAAGTTTTGGATTCGAAAGGCACTCTATCAACTCATGATAGGACAATTCAAAGATACACATTCATGAGTTTTAAATAATTATTTTATTAAATCAATCACTATCAAATACATAGCCTTATAATACGAACTAGCTGTATGAGATCGCAGAGTTTATTTAACGCATGCCTTTGAATATTAATTACTAATTAATATTTAACAATCATTGGAGCTACTTTGTTGATCATCATGATGAATTCATTAATTTACGAGTTGGACAACATTGCAGATACTCGTTATAGGAGATTGAACTAAACGATAACTAATAGTAGTTTTTGCAATGGTCATATAAAGGGGGTTATTAAAACACGAGCGTGGGTTTATCACGCGAGTGTTTTAATACCTAATGCCCAATGCCGTTGCATACACTATTTTATCTTCACTCATACAGTTGAAATAAAATAAAAGTGGTAAAGGAAAAAAATATGCAGTATGGCGGGCAATTTAGATTCTCATTGCACCATGACTGTCAATGCCCATATGCGCCAATAAATTTAAAAGTAAAAGTGTGCTATAAAAATTAAAAAGTTATTATATGATGCAGTTGTTTGAAAATCGAAGGAAAATGTTGAACTGTAATAGTTTATTTTTATTTTACCTATCCACGAATATAAAGTACGTGTTGATGCAATACTTTTTGAATTCATAATTGGAATATTATGTTATGAGTGTACATAAAAATTTTTATCTACACTCACAACGCGTAATGTTCCAAATTTTCTAAATTCCAAATATTTTCCTTCGATTTTCAAACAACTGCATCATAAAATAACTTTTTAATTTTTATAGCACACTTACTTTTTAATTTATTGGCGCTTATGAGCTAGTGCCACTGTCTATGGATGCGCGCGCTGCGCTGTCATGGTGCAATGAGAATCTAAATTGCCCGCCATACTGCATATTTTTCCGTTTCCACTTTTATTTTATTTCAACTGTATGAGTGAAGATAAAATAGTGTATGCAACGGCATATAATTAGGTATTAAAACCCTCGCGTGTTATAAACCCACGCTCGTGTTTTAATAACCCATATTATATGACCATTGCATAAACTACTATTTCATTTTTAGTCGCAAATTACGTAGGTAAATAACAATCCAAGACAATATAGGGAGAGTATCTGGTGTCCTAAAATACAGGTTACGGCTTAGTTCAGGAACCAATCTCCCGAAAGTGACTATGTGGCATATCTTTATTATTATTTTTCCGTTTTTAGTTAATAAGTGTTATTTGTGGCAGAAAACTAAACATGTTTTTGATCTTTATTTTAGTTAAGTTATGATATACTAGCTGTCCCACGTGGTTTTGCTCCCATCAACTGGCTACCTACCAACCCTACATACATGATTTTTGCGTAACTTAAACCGTGTACGCAGCGCACGCAACGGAAGCTCTCAAAAAGGAATATTTTTTCCCGTTTTTGGAACATTTTCATTTATGCTCCGCTCCTATTGGTCGTAGCGTAATGTTATATAGCCTTCCTCGATAAATGGACTATCCAACACAAAAATATTTTTTTTTTAATTCCAACCAGTAGTTTCTGATATTAGCGCGTTCAAACAAACAAACTCTTCAGGTTTATAATATTAGTACCTACAGATAACAAATTCTGCTGAGATTAACTAAAAGTAAGCTGTGTTTCTACCCCCATGGGTAAGCCGTGATAGATATGGCTATAAGATGTGTGCTAAAAATATACTCCTATCCTAACATGACGTTCAACAAAATGGCCCCAGTATAATAATACTAAATTGACACAAACATTATCGTCTAATCCGCCGTAATGAGACCACTTTCCCGCACCACTTGCTCCGTCGACACCGGATTTAAGAACACTGGAAGCAGAACAAGAAAAAATAATGAAAATCACAACAAAATAACAGGCAGAGGTGTAAGGTACCACCAGGTTTTAACATATTATTTTATTTGGCCTTTTTTGTCCCAGTTTTGGGCAAAGACCAATATTCCCCGATATTCTGCCAGCCAACTTTGTCTCCTGCCTTCTCTGGCCAATTTGGCAGGATTCAAATTCCCAGACGTTGCCAGAAAATTACATGCTGGCTTGAGGGAATCGAAAAAGTGACCCCGTTAAAACAGCCTGCGGGCATACTATTAACATTAGCTAGACCAATGGGAACAGTCGTAATAAATCTTATAAGTAAAAATAACCCTCTCTCACTCACTGACTATGTCACCAACGCCCAGCTAGAGACTAGACTGCCCTTGGACTAGAGAACAAAAATTTGGCACAAAATTTTCTTTACAGTGAATTAGGTAAAATTTTCCGGAATTCCCATTAGAAACAGAATATATTGCAGACGAAGCCACTAACAAAATGCTAGTAGGCATATTTCCAAACTAGGTCCGAATAATGGACAACATGTTTAAACAGAAATATAATGACACTCACTTGTGCTGCCAGTAAATAAGTCATGGTCTGGAATGATGCTAGCGGCTGCAATCGCTGCCTCATCCAGCACAATCACCTGAAAATTATAAACAGAATATTGTCAATTACTGCTAAAATGAATATCATCATCATTCCAGCCGAAAGATATCCGCTGCTGGAGATAAGCTTCTCCTAAACGACAACACATCGACCAGATCTGTGCTTCTCGCATCCAGAAGACTCCCGCAGTCTTCACCAGGTCATCGTTTTACCTTGTAGAAAGTCTACCAACACTGCGTCGTCCAGTATAAACATCTTTAACCGACTTTAAAAAGGAGGAGGTTCTCAATTTAACTTTATTTTTTGTAATTTGTGTTACCTCAGAACTCTTTACTAGGTGAACCGATTTTGATGATTATATTTAGGGCTCCATAGTCAACAAGGAACCCTTAAGGTCTATCCACACATATCAGGGCCGTAGTGTTATTTTGGAAGTCAGTTGTATTTTTAGTTAATCAAAGAAGTTCAAATAAACCAAAATATAAATAAAATTCTTTCAACTCAAAAAATAAATAACGAACAAGGCCTGTGCCATGTCCTAAAAGTTGAAAAGGTCACGTTTATGCTATAAGAATATAATTTCCTAGGTATGCAAAATGAAGGAGCGTATGATGGAGTGTTTTTGTCAAGATATCACATTATTAGTTACATAAACATCTGTTACGAAAAGCAGCATAGTTCCATGTTATGCGAAAAAAGGAAAGCCTTTTCAGAAAATGTTTTTGTTTTCTAATAGACAAACTTGTGTTCTCTGAATAAAGGCCAAGGCCTTACATTGTCTACGTACAGATTTTTTATGTTTTTACGAGTATATAAGAAAATAGAGAATACAATATTTATACAATATTAGCTTTTGCGTGTTGTCAATTCCAATATTTTTTAATCCTGAATGAAGTTTACATGCAAAAGGTTAAATACTTAGTTTAGTTTTAATAGAACCATGGATTAACAAAGTTGATCTTATTATAGAACTATTGATAGAACTTGATTTGCCCATGGTCCAACACTTGACTTGATAGACCAACGAAAAGAAAAATACCCTTGGTCCTACTAGTATGATTACGCGATCGAACCACAGGCAATAAATGTGCAATATAGGGTGATTTGCCCATGATATTATATATTGATAGGCTCGTGATTCGAAGGAGGATGTCAAGAGGGAGATAGGGACATCACGGACTAATTAAATGACAGATAGACTGGGATTTGACCATTGTCTCACCAGATGGTAAGCGATAATGTGGTTAACGATGGAGCAAGCTTACCTAGAAGATACTTAATCAAGCTTGTCTCAAAGACTCACTGAGATGATAGACAATTACATCAGTCAGCTTCACAGTGAATTGAAAGACCGAAAGTATCTAACGAAGAAGTTTAAGAAAATAGTTCTACTACATGTACCTTAGGGAACCCGAGGATCCTGGTCTTCCCAATCACATCGACAGTCTTCTTCTCTTCAAAGATAGGGTTCCTGAGTGGCAGCAGGTCAATCGCATTGGCAGCCAGGGACCAGAGATGACCAGCACCCTGGGGGGCTCTGGCGCCCTTGCGAAAGTGAGGGTTGATGGACAGGTTGTGTCGCACAGAGTTCTTCCAGCGCTCGTCATTGGCTTTGTAGAAGGGGAAGCGGTCCCTGAAAACGATAATGAAAAGATTGACTACCTTGATGGTCTAGTAGTGCATCTATAACGCACCTTATTTAAAGAACTTGCTCATTATGTACCACAAGTTTTTTACATTGGAATACAACCGACTTCCAAAATACACTACAAAGTGAAAAATAACTTCAATTATGGAATCGGTGTCAAAAAACGAAAAAACAAAAACAAGAACACCGAATTCCCCAATTTAAATTATTTTTCACTTTGTAGTTTTTTTTGGAAATCGATTGTATTTTTTAGTTAAACAAGTTGAACTATACCAAAATAGAAATAAAAAATCTATCTACTTAAAAATAAATAACGAGCAAGACCTGTGCCATGTCCAATGCTGCGCTACTGCTGAACATGATGTCCTTGGTTCGAATCCCGAGTCAGGCAAAGTGTTATTGGGTTTTTTCATTTGAATTTACTCAATAACAGCCCGGAGTTTCTGCCCAGTTGAAGGCAATAGGCACGGCCTCTATTACATGGAACTTAAATATAACAGGTGAAATGTAGCTGTACTATATGTACTGCATAATCCATCGGCATACAGGCGTGATGTTAAGTAAAGTTTATTAGAAGATTATATCGATAGTTCACAGTAATACAATCACCATCATCATTTCAGCCGATAAACGTCCACTGCTGCGCATAGGCCTCCCCCAAGTGTCGCCACATTGCCCTGTACGTCTTGCATCCAGCGGATCCCCGCGAACCTTTACCAGGTCTTCGATCCACCTTGTGTTGGTTCGCGGTCGCCACTCCAGAGCTTTTCAGCCCCATCGGCCATCCGTTCAGCGAGCAATATCCCTGCCCACTGTCATTGAAGTCTGTCGATTCTCGGGCTATATCGGCAACCTTGGTTATCTTGCGGATATCTTTATTTCTGATTCGATCACGCAAGAAAACTCAGCATAGCCCTCTCCATTGCCCTTTGGGTGACTTTAAGCCTTCTGAAGAGGCCCATTGAGAGCGACCACGTTTCGGTCCCGTATGTCACTAATACATTGCTAATCTATAACTTAGTGTGTAAATATGTACGTAACTACGTATTAACTTAGCTGATTCGCCAGTTTTCAAAAATATATATTATTAAACTTCCTAATACATCCCTAACATCAGTATTTTTGATATATTACAAAAACGTACGTAAAAATACAAATAAACATATTTCCAGCTTAGTCTGAAATCCCACAAAATGAAATAGGATTAAACAGCTTTTCTCCTGATTGACAGATTACAGACACTGCTTAAAAATAAACGATGTCAAAATCTGGCTATTATATAGAGAGATATAAACTGGAGATTTATTCAAGCTAACTTGTTCTCTAATCTCTTGTCAAATCATGATGAGTATGTTGTTATTTTAGTAAAGTAATTATAACAGAAAATTAAGTCGGATATTTCATCAGGCTTTCATAAGCTAATTAAGAAAGTATAACTTAGAGGTAAATCATATTTATCTAAGTAAATTATGCTTTGAAAAAATATCTAATAATATTGTGAGATCATGTATTTGATCACCCTAATACGTCCTAAACCATCATCATCTGAGTATTGACATTGCCACAATAGCTCCAGAAAACTGGAAAGTGACTGAACTGCCTAATAAAGGTAGCTCAGTCACTTGATAAGTACCCTTAGTTACTGCGATATGATGTAGGACGTCTTCACTTTAGGTGGAGCGACGACGTTCGCAGGGGATTTAGAAGCAGCTGTATGAGAGTTGCCGAAAAGAATCGAAATTAATAACGTGCGTTATTACGAGGCCGATATCTTGGGAAAGGACTGCTATCGGCTGATGGCTTATGAGGTCATTCTCTAAATGTCTTATAAATATGTGAACCGTTACCAAAATCCCAAATAAAAGCAATAAACGCCTTGTAACCCTCAACTCCAGTATACCACCTGCTTGCTACCTTCAATGTTTACAAGAGACATTGGAGCACGCGACCTCGTAGCTAGGGCAGTCGTCCCGTCCCGAGCTGGCACGGAGATCGATTACTCTACCAACCGAGACCGACCCATGCCCGATACAAAAATTATCTAATACGAAGGCTTGTGCACCTGCTTATTGAATATTGAGGATTAAAAGGCGAAAACATGCACACAAATTAGGGGATTTTGAACCCTATCTAGCTGTATTGAAGTTGGTTTTCTATTGAGGGTTCCAGATCAGCAGGTTTATGGACGGTTTAAAAACAACCCTCTATGTCGAATTTTGATGAATATTTTGTTATGCACCTGTTTGTTAATTGATTTAGGGATTAAATGTAAAATTAGGGGGAGAATGAATATGGAAGCGATATGTTATAGTGCCTACTTTCCTTTCTGGGATACCAAGGGAAAGCCTTAGAATTGATTTAATACTTTATGCACACAAACGTACAGAGGCGGACTATGGCTCGCATGATAAACAATGGACAGCAATACATATCTACAACGCCAATGTGTGAACTGTCTAAGGTAAATCTTAAAGACAAAATTTAATTGGTCTTGCTTCTATTTTCACCGTCACCTCTGGAATACTGTTTAATATAATAATAAATAAATAATAAACTCTTCAGAAGACTGCGGGTGAGACTCTTACAGACCAGAAAAGTATGGCACTATAGGGTATTATTATATAGAAAATTAGGCTACCAACAATGATGACTTCGAGACGATTCCCACGACGAGACTTCATGCAAATAACTAAGTCATGGAAACTGGTATGTTCAGAATCAAAATTCGAAGACATGTGAAATCCAGCAACAAGCACAGGGCCCGCGTTGTGGATTAGGGGCCGGTTCCTCAGTCAGAGAGGCCTTTATCCCTGTAGTGGGAAAATCAAAGGCTGAATCAACCATGGGCTTAGGCTTAGTTCTTCGTAAAAACTACTTTAACTGTAGCTCGCCTAGCTTACGCAAATTTAGAAACCTCAACTATGCGATCTTAGAGCTGAGCAATATATTCTTCTCCATAAATCCTACAATCTCCTCCAAATCGCCTACTAGAACTAATCGCCGACGATATAATTACACTATCAGCGATTGCCGACATGGTTAACAGCAGGATCGCGATGTTTATCGGCGCGTAACCGAGGGGGAGCGATATTAATTTATTATCGCGATAATGTTTACTACCGTTTAGAGGGGAGCTTTGTGATTCGTGGTAATCTGTTCGATTAGCGGTGTTTGTTCAATGATCGTTACGGTTGCTTTGAAAGGGGGTGGTAGAGGTTTAAAGAATCATATTTTGGGATATATCAGCTTAAGGTTTGATATTGACGACCCAGTTTCAAAACAAAAAGAGATTTTTTTTAATCCCTCTAGGCTTATTAATGCTTTTTAACCGACTTACCAAAAAGGAGGAGGTTCTATGTTCGACATTTATGTATGTTCACCGATGTCTCCGTCAATTGTGGACCAATTTTAAAAATTCTTTTTTTGTTTGAAAGAGTATGTTTCGAAATTGGTCCCATTTTAATTTGGTGAAGGTCTGATGAAGAACTTCGGAGATACACAACAGAACTCTTCAATAAATAACGGCATAACTCTCGGGATTGATGCAATCGCATGTTTGTTTGTTGTTTATACCATTTCATAACATAACATCATGCCAGTACGCTCTAAAGGGGTACGCAGATCTCTCATTTCAACGGTTATGTTCAAGTTTCATGTTATTCGGTTAATCTATTCTGGAGTTATAGGGACCTTAATAAACAACTTGCTATTAGGTAGGTAAAACTAAAAAGGGAAAAATAAAAAAAAAATTGCAAAAAAATACTACCGACTCCCAAATGAAAAACTACAAAGTGAAAAATAACTTAACTTTTAGAAGTCGGTGTCCATATCGCAAAAAAAATGGTTCCTACGAAAGACACCGACTTCCAAAAGTTAAGTTATTTTTCACTTTGTAGTTTTTCATTTGGAAGTCGGTAGTATTTTTTTGCAAAAAAGTTTTTTATTAACTACAGAATATATCTAGTAGTTAGACACGCTTCGATCGAAAATCCATCGAAACACGTTACTATTACATGATATCTTGCGAAAATACACCGCTTCAAAGAGTAAAAAGCGCATAACTTTTAAACGGCTGAACCGATTTTCATCAAACATAGCTAGGAACACCCTCGATCAAGTCACCTTTAAAAAAAAACTCATTTATCCGTTTAGGAGCTACGATGCTGTAGACAGACAACTACACAGCAATTCATCAAACTTATAACACCTCTCTTTTTTGTCGGGGTTAAATAAGAGATTTTAGAAAAAACCTATGATGAACATTTTATAACTCTAACTAGATTTTTTTCAGGGTGTTAGAATGTGGAAGCACGTAAGTGGAGAAGGCATCGGTGTTGTTCTGCCTTCTTCCAATCAACTACCGAATTAGGACAAAAACCCACATGTTATATTCTAACAAGTAAAATAAAAAAATTGCAATTCCCTTTTTTTATTTAATTCCCTTTAAACTACATAAATGTTTTTAGTAGTAGACATGCTTCGGTCGGCAATCTATATTGAACACTTCATTATGACAAGATATCTTGCGGTTCAACAAAAGTTATGGGCGTTTTACTGTTGGAATCGGGCGAAAACTCCCATAATTTTTGAACGGCTGTACTGATTTTCATCAAACTCGATAAAAACTTCTTACAAACTAAAAAAAATAAAAATCGGTTCATCCGTTTAAGAGCTATGTTGACCACAGACAGATACACAAATATTTAAACACAGAGGTACATCACACATCAAACTTATAACAACCCTCTTTTTCCGTCGGGGTAAAAAAAAGAATTCAAAAAAATATGATCCTACCCTCTTTTGTCATCATTCTCTGTCATTCTCTAGGGTTTGCTGTAAGAGAACTCAACATTGAGTTAAGCTCGCCTTTGTACATGTACTTTATTATCACATTGTATTGAATATTGTTTTTGGTGTACAATAAAGAATTAAGAATAAAAAATATGCTAAAGTAACCCTGACTGAAAGTCTGCCTGTTTGTTATCTTTTCACGTCTTAACAGCAGAACAAGTTTGGATGCAACTTGGCACACAAGTAGTAGATGGTCTACTTATGTTGTTAAGTACCTGTATTAGGACATAGGACATTTTTTATTCCGGGAATATCGTCTCTTGAAATAATTATGAGACTTGAAATAATAATAAGACTGTCACACAGCCAAAGCCAATGGCAGCAGCTAGGCTATATAAACAAACCTGCTGTGTGCGTTATTATTAACCTTTTCACTATGAAAGGGGAACGTTTTTATTAGATTGTTAGTAGGTAATCTTGTTTGATTAGTGAACAGGTATATGAGTAAACATGACAGGTTAAAGCATACATTGTCGTATCAGTTATTGCTTGTTGATATACGTGGTTTATGAATATGCCTTTTAAATAAGATTTATTATAATATTTTTTTGTTTTATTATGTCTAGGCTAAAATAGGCAACAGCCCAGCAGCTAGGCCAACCCTATTAAAGAGAAAATGTCACAAGAATTTGAATCCTGGTTGTTGCATTGTGAACCTATTTTTGGTTCCAGCAAGGCAAAAATCTCACAAGCACAGTCAACTAGGTCAACCACATTTAGGGTTCCGTATATCTTGGTATTTGTTAGTAAAATATACGTTAAGTACGTTATTGGTAAACCTATGAACGTGGTACGTTCATAGGTAAATTGGGCAGTTAAAAAAATCTTCGGTTTTTTTATTTGTGACAGTTGACAGACGGAAACGCGAGAGATAGCAATAGGGGTCCTTCGGGTACGGCACCCTAAAAATAAATATTCCTGGAACTACAAAAAATATGCATATTTATTAATTTTTAGGGTACCGTACCCAAAGGGTAAAAACGGGATCCTATTACTAAGACTCCGCGGTCCGTCTGTCTTTCTGTCTGTCTGTCTGTCTGTCACCAGGCTGTATCTCACGAACCATGAGCTAGGCAGTTGAAATTTTCACAGATTATGTATTTCTGTTGCCGCTATAAAAACCAAATACTAAAAACAGAATAAAATTAATATTTAAGTGGCGCTCCCATACAACAAACGTTATTTGTTTGCCGTTTTTTGCGATAATGGTACGGAATCCTTCGTGCGCGAGTCCGACTCACACTTAGCCAGTATTTCTTTTTAATTTATATTTATATACAACTAAGAATGGGTTCCTCATCATTATCATTTCCACAGCCCAATTTTTCTCATTGTTGAGCATAGGCCTCTATTTTCTTGTGCGAATCTCCACGATCCTGTATTAACTTCATCCAGATTCTACCCAAGATGGCAACAATATCGTCTGCCCATTCCAAATAGGTACATGTTTGGTTTGTTGAATTTGTATACTCACTGTTTAATTAAGCTTCTAATTAGGCATCTAACAGAAGCAAGCACTGGTAACAATAAACCCAAATCAACTATTAATCCTCCATACAATACAATGACCAAACAATGAACCAGTAAATTAAACTATAATACCGACAAATAGAAATGACACCCCTCACAGAATGGTACCAAGTAACATCGGGACATTTTCTTTTGTCCGCCTAATTCGATATCCATCCTTTGTTATATGAAATTGGGTGAAAAAGGTTTTGAATGGATTGATTGGAAAATAGGTAAAATTTCAAGTTATTCCATTCTTATAAATTATCCTAGACTACTTTTATCTTTCAAAGTATTAATTGCGTTAAGAACTGTGTCTTCAGAAAGGCAAGGTGTAGTACTCATAACTGGCGCGCGTGTATGATTAGATGTATGAAAGTAATTGAACCAAAAATAGTACGTAAAGATCGTAAAAAAAAGTAGGCGTTCTGTAGTTGCCTATCCCATGGAAAAAGACGTGAGCTTGATCTTAGACCAAATTACGCTTTGTTATGTTTTCCCTTTAACTACGAGTAAAATCCATAATTGGAAAACAGCTATACTAACAAATCAGCGACAGAATTGTGTTGTAATTAGAATAGGAACTGAAATAAGTTGCTCCATGTCCTCTTAAATCACTTATGTAACATCCTATGACTCATAAGCAAAAATGCACCTTATTCGGCTAGATGCTACTGCCTATTATCATCTTGATTTTCTCTAGTTGCAGACCAAGAAGCAAGGCTAAGTTAGTTTTAGATTAGCTCACATAGCTGAGGTTGCTTTTCATATTTGTGTGCAGACCGAAGTGAAATAAGTAAGAAGAATATATAAAATCCATCAACTATGCGAATGCTAAACATACTTAGCTATTAGTCTGCACCTGGCTTTAGTTACAACATAGATTACTTTTAAGACGACGACAGTTGCCAACGGCTTGGAGGGAACAAAACGCGCACAAGATTCACACCCGCGCGACCCAAAATTCAGTAGTTTTTTGTACTTTCCTAAGAACTAAAAAAAAGCCTTTGAATCAAAATGTAGATAATTTCTTTGAGATGGTGAAAATTTCATTAGAATACGCCCGGCAATAGGTGCGATTGTCGTTTAGATACAACTTTACAAATTATTAATAAAATGATCTAATGTAACACATATTTTTCCAAAATATTACGACAAGCCAGCCGTTCAGACATTAATCAGCTATTGAGAGGTATCTGCGCCTTAAATAAAGTGCTAGCCTAAACACTGAATACCATCGGGCGAGCTAGCAAGTACCAAAATTCATATGAAAATGTATAATGTAATGTATTTCTGGACACTACTGACCTATTAAAAAAGCGCACAGTATGACATCAGAAAGCCTATTTGACGCAGTGTTGCGTCGTACCGTGCCGCATCGCTTTACGTAAGCGCAGACAACTTGTCAAGTTTATAATCTAAAGTTTTTTCTGAATTACATGAACGCAGCTCAAAGACATTTTATAGAGTTGATGATATCAAAAGAATTACTAGAAACACTATTTTTTCGAGAAAGACTACAACAGAAAGGAGCTTACAAGTCATGAACAAAGAACAGCGCAATTTTTCGCAAAGACTTAATCACGAATCATTATGAAATCATAACCAACTTGATCACTCTTAAAAATCTACAAAAGCACGATCGTCATAAAGTAATCTAAAAAAATCAAAGCGTATAAAACTACAAAAAAATCATCTACTCACGAGATCCACTGGTAAATCGCTGATACTGTCAACTCTCCATTCTCCCTCAAAGCCTTTTCAATCAGCTCAGGATATGTGTACGGCGGTTTTTTCAGCGCTGGCGGCGTTTCAGGAATATCCACCTTCGGCTCTTTTAACACAGGCTCGTCATCCGGCACTTTGATGTTCACGAAATCGTCCAATCTGAAGTTAAGCAGCCACGCGAGGCTCGCACAATCATTGTCATCCTCTGTAGGACTTTTTGAGCATTTTCTTCGTCTCCATTTCGACCTGTCACATGTCCTAGACGCCATTTTGGTTGGGTACGATTGGCAGCCACGACCGCACTGATGCCGTTCGAAATTCGAACGTCAGTGTGGTGTTTCGTGCCAGTCCGTGCTATCTCTGCTACGCTTGTAATCTCTTTAGGGTGCATGGAGGTGGTATATCAGTTTTATTCGAAAAGTTTTTATTGGATGCTTTTTAAAATTGCATTTTGAAAAACGGTTTTTTATTTTTATTTGTGTTTTATCAGATTTATTTAAAACTATAAAGAACTGCGAGGAGGCTATATTTTATGAATATCTATATTGTTTTTGCTATTCAAGTCAAGGATAAAATACTGCAAAAGACATCATGCCGAGAAGAAATCAAAATACAGGCAACTTTTTATTTTTACTGATAGATTTTCATCGCAACTCTGTGAAAAATATGCATGCAAAGCTACTTCAAGCCACTGTACATCTAGTTTTAAGAAAATGATTTTCAATACCGATAGCTTTGTAGGTATATCTGTATGTGTGTGTATATAACCTACAACCCCGCGATTACTATACACTATAAACGTGTGGTCACTCGGTAATCGCGGGGTTATATCAGAACGAATATGAAGTTGCTCATGTAAATAAGAATCGCTCGGTTCCGGCATAGCAAAGAATCTGCGCGGTTGCCGCCGTGTCTGATTGCACGCTTAAGGCCCACTAGCACCAAATACTTAACTCAGAGTTTAGTTACTAACATGCAGTTATACCTTAATATTATAAATATGAAAGTTTGGATGGATGTGATACACCTACACACACAAGCACTCACATGCTTACACGCCTAAACAATCTAGATATGTTTTGTATAAATAATAATAAAAATAACTATTGTATAATAACTATATTGGGCGCACGGTTGGCGCAGTGGTTGAGCGATTGACTGCTGCGCTGCGTGTCGCGGGTTCGATTCCCGCACGAAACAAATATTTGTATGACCTACAGATAGTTGTTCCGGCTCTGGGTGTTGTGTATGTGAGTTTATATGTTTGTAAACGCTCCCGCGATACAGGAAGAAATTCCTAGTGTGGGGCAAAGCTTAAAAAAAAAAAAGAAACTTATGTCCAGATGCTGCTTCAAATTCCACTTTTGCACTTTTATACTACTTCTATAATAATCCGCCAAACAGGGGATCGGCACTGTCTCTCCTTAACACAGGCAAAATTTTAGCCTATCTAGGAGAACAGTACTTCACCCGTCTTTATTGTATTATTGAACCTTAAAAATATATAAATGCAACGTTTGTAAACTTTGCAATCCCATTATGAAATAAACTTTTTTTTATTATATATTATTATGTGTGTGTGGATGAATGTTTGATGCTCAATCAAGTTGTTCACGACAGAATGGCTGAACGGATCTTAATGCTATTTGGCTCAGAGATAGATTATATCCCGATATCCCGGTATAGTGATCCCTTGGGATAAGAAAACTCTTTTCACGCGGGCGAAGCCGCTTGCAGAATCTAGTAACAAATATGTCATTCATAATTGGCAGAGTTAGCTTCTAACTCGGAGTTAAGTAAGTAGTAAGGTAATCCACGGTGGCGCATGTGACCTAAGAAAGTTTGACTCTGTCAAGAAATTAGACTGCATAGATAAGCTCACATTGAAAGTAGAATGTAGACAAAGCCTTAACATTTTTTTCTTAAAATAATTGTTTTCAGATTCAATATTTGCACAGTTCTCCGCCCGTGTGAACTGTGTTTACAATATCTTTTGTTTACTACGAATGTTTGCAGAAGATTAGGTTTTATTTGTATGCAATTTAGGTTTGATAATGGCGTGTTAATCTATTTTGATTGCTGAGTGCACAAGTGTCTTTGAGGATTATTTTGTTTGTGTTGCTTTTGCTTTCATTATTACAAATTTTCAACATTTGATTGGGTATAGTTTGCTTTTCATCAGGCTTTTAAGACAATATGTGAACAAATTAATATTACATGTATTTTTAAAGCTCAAATGCTTCGATGAAGAATACACTTAGATAAAGGATCCCATACAAAACAGATCTTTAAAACTGACGCCAATTGTGTTTGGGTAATTCTAAGAATTCTACTTGGAATAAATATACATTAATGCAAATTCAACCTTAAATGCAATGTTTAAAGTTGCATTCACAAAACGATGTACAAAAAGCAATAAAAAAATTCTGAGCTCAATACTAATTTAGTCTTACAGGCAAGTATTAAAGACTAAATTACAATGAGCCAAAAAAAAACAATTCGATATTCGAATTTTAAAAATTTATGTTCGAGCTTGGACAAGGAATGAGTGGAGTCCAAACGTTCAATTATTTTTTTAGATCATCGATCTATAAAAATACTAGATTAAGAATCAGGAACGAAAATAAGTCGCTCAAATGGCCACACACACTTATTTACCTATCTTTCTATATTATAAAAATCAATTGCTGTTCGTTGGTCTCGCTAAAACTCAATAAAGGCTGGATCGATAAAAAAATATTATTCAATATATTTTTTTGATTTGTTCGCTCGAATAAAGAGACGGTTTAAAAAATATATATATTCGTGGGCAGGTACTTTCCGTTACTTTATTTTTTTCCGTTACGTCTTTACTTTTCGTTGTCACTTTCCTGCCGCGTACAATTAAGCTAGAAAATGTTTCAATAAAGTTTTTCCACTTGTAAGAAGAACATTACGCAGATGGTTTGTTAGTATAGATCACAGCCTGGTTTTACTAACGAGTCGTTGTGTGCTTTGAAATTCAAAAAAATTAAAATGGAAAAGGAATTAATTTATTCTTTAGTAATTGACGAGATTTCTATTAGACGTCAAAAAACACGGATCACTAAAAAAAAAGCTTTACAAATAACTCCATGCATTCTCTGTTCAGAACAGTCGATGTTTGTAACAATAGTTGGCGCGTTCGCTTTTTCGAAACGTTGGTCAAACAATCATAATATTTGGTAATTGATTCACATTTTCTATTTAATTCGGTTTTTACTTTATGAAAAACACTTAATGACATAAACTTACCGAAAAAAAACCGGCCAAGTGCGAGTCGGACTCGCGCACGAAGGGTTCCGTACTTGGTAAATTGCGGTTTACGATTTATGACGTATTAAAAAAAAACTACTGACTAAATCTCGTTCAAACCAATTTTCGCTGGCAGTTTACATAGTAATGTACATCATATATTTTTTTCAGTTTTATCATTCTCTTATTTTACAAGTTACACACATCTTACCACTTTAGAAGAGTCTCTCGCGCAAACTATTCAGTTTAGAAAAAAAATATATTAGAAACATTTATATCATTTTTGAAGACCTATCCATAGATATCCCACACGTATGGGTTTGATGAAAAAAAAATTTTTTAGTTTTAGTTTCAAGTACGGGAACCCCCAAAATTTAATGTTTTATTTTTATTTTTGTGTGAAAATCTTAATGCGGTTCACAGAATACATCTACTTACCAAGTTTCAACAGCATAGTTCTTATAGTTTCGGAAAAAAGGGGCTGTGACATACGGACGGACAGACAGACAGACAGACAGACAGACAGACAGACAGACATGACGAATCTATAAGGGTTCCGTTTTTTGCCATTTGGCTACGGAACCCTAAAAAAGATATTCCTTCCAAAATCAAGATGTTACGGTGGTTATTTTCACAATTTTTGAACGCACATCGCGGTATTTTTAAGGTATTAATGTTGGCTATGATTGGACTATACTAATTTTGAAATAGGGCCCCAAACGTATTTGTGGCCCAATTTTTCGGCCCGTTTTTGAAGCGCTGACCGGGAATCTAGGTGTATTCTTCATCGAAGCTCAAATGGTTAACAATTTCAAATAATTTTATGCTTTCTAATTTAAAAAACTTAGTCACGAATGCTGTTGAAAACAAACATTTCCTTTGATCCTTCAAGATTTGTTTAAATCAAACGACAAATAACCTACCGTAACGTTTTACACCATCCGCTGAAAAACAACTGCATAATTAAATTAGCTGAACAAGAGTGAACAAATTTAAGTAATCCTGCATACAGGTCCTCAACACAAAACACCCTTTGTGTCGCAGATAACAATCTGCGACGCAAAGGGTGTTTTGTGACCAAGACCTGTATAGGTGATAATTTAGTAGCGATCTATTAATCACTATTAAATTATCACCTCTCACATATCAATCAATCAGCCTAGCCTTTTCCCAACTACGATAGCGTCAGCTTGGACCAACTGCATATCTGACCTCCACAACCCACTAACTGGGTAATACGATACCCCTTGATAAGACTGCTGTCAGATCACAGACTTCTGATTCCCCGTAACGACTGTCAAATCTCCAAATGACAGCCGGGACCAAAAGTTTAACGTGCTTTCTGAGTGGAGGATCTATGGAGTACCGAGACTCAATAATCAGTTTGATTTTGTTCATTCTTCCTTTCATATTCAATCCATTCTTCTCTGGAATGCGCTTCCTCTCGATATCAGAACGGCCACCAGTCCGTATGCATTTAAGCGGAAGTTTCGGCATAATTTTCTAAACGAATAGCAGAATCGTCTCAATATGCGCCTTTCTATTAATTTATATATACATATTATTTTATATAGGATTTATTATAGTAAATATTTTAAGTATGCTTATTTTAACTATATACTTTTGTACTAATTTAACGTTTATGATATTATTATTTCATTTTTTATGCACCTGACATGCTATCTCTTCACCGCCCTTGGTTGACAGGTAGAGAATCCCTCAGGTATTAAGTCCACCTACGTAATTTTATGTTTGCATGAAGTTTTAATAAATAAGTATATTACGTATCAGAACGCTCATGCCTTCTAATTCAATACACAAGCAATATGATCCCAATAGCTTTGTTTAAATCAAATGACGAATAGCCTTCACGAACATTTTACACCATTCCGCTGAAAAACAACCTCCCCTGAACTGCATCATTCAATTAGCTGAACAAAAGTTTACCTTCCAATCCGGAAAAAAGGCAAGTAATCCAGCATACAGGTCCTCGTCACAAAACACCCTTTGCGTCGCAGATAACAAGCGCACTATTAAATTATCGTCGTGCACATCGCTTTTTCAACCCGTTCCGTGCGTACACATTTTTAAATTCAATTACTTTTTCCAATTTACACGGGGTGCCGCGGATTTCGCCCAATAAGTGAGACCGGATTGATTTGTTACAAGTGTGATGTGTGAGCTTTTGTTTTTCGTATTGCTGAGTTTTGGGAGTTCGGAAAAAAGGTTTTAAGAGTTTCGTTTTTAGGGTTCCGTACCCAAAGGTTAAAAACGGGACCCTATTACTAAGACTCCGCGGTCCGTCCGTCTGTCTGTCTGTCACCAGGCTGTATCTCATGAACCGTGATAGCTAGACAGTTGAAATTTTCACAGATGATGTATTTCTATTTCCGCTATAACAACAAATACTAAAAACATAAAAAAATAAATATTTAAGTGGGATTCCCATACAACAAACGTGAATTTTTAGCCGTTTTTTGCGATAATGGTACGGAACCCTTCGTGCGCGAGTCCGACTAGCACGTGGCTAGTTTTTCTGTGTGACTTGTATTTTTGCTGACGTGCTTTTTGATCCGTAGTTAACTCAACCTATCAAACTAAACACTAATATTAAAAAGGGGAAAGTTTGTGATTGTATGTATGTGTAGGTGTGTGCTGGTTACTTCTTCACGCTCAACCCAGACGGATCTAAAAAATTTGGCACAGAGATAGTCAGGCGTAATACATAGGATACTTTTTATCCCGGGAATATGTTCCCTCGGGATAAATTTTCACTTTCAACTGGCGAACCGCTAGCAGAAGCTAGTGGTTAAATATGCTATACAATGGATTAAAATTTTAGTAAAACGCGTTTATTTATCAATTGTTAGTCTAACAAATGGTCAAATAACTAACTCTCCAAGTTATGTGAGTATTTTGTTATCCTAACAATTAATGAAAAAACGTCATCACCATAATTTCAGCCGAAAGACGTCCACTGCTGGACATAGGCCTCCCCCATTCGTCGCCACATTGACCGACCCCGTGCATCTCGCATCCAACGCCTTCCCGCAACCGTAACCAGGTCATCGGTCAACCTAGTGGGAGGCCTTCCAACTTGGGCGCACGGTTGGCGTAGTGGTTGAGTGATTGACTGTTGCGCTGCGTGTCGCGGGATCGATTCCCGCACGGAACAAATATTTGTATGACCTACAGATAATTGTTCCGGCTCTGGGTGTTGTGTATGTGAGTTTATATGTTTGTAAACGCACCCACAATACAGGAAGAAGTTCCTAGTGAGGGGCAACCTTTAAAAAAAAAAAAAAAAAACTTATCGTCTTCCGGTTAGCGGTCGCCATTCCAGAACTTTTCGGCCCCAACGCCATCCATTCTGTGAGCAATGTGCCCTGCCCACTGCCACTTAAGTTTGGCAATTCTTCGGGCTATGTCGGTAACTTTGGTTTTCCTGAGAATATCCTCATTTCTGACATGATCACGCAAGGAACATCCGAGCGTAGCTCTCTCCATTGCCCTTTTGGTGACATAAGCTTTCTGATTGAGGCCCATTGTGAGCGACCATGTCTCGGTCCCATAGGTGATCACTGGCAACACACACTGGTCATCGACTTTTGTCTTGAGACACTGCGGTAAATTAGGCGAGAAGAAAAAACGAAATTTGAAACTTTTGTTCATATTTAACGATTGGTTGAGTTCACTACGGACTAATAAACTTGGACTAGTGGTAGTTATAAGAATCACCCAATCAATTCTGTTAAAATGCCACCGTGATAACTAAAGTGAAATGAGTCTCAGATGGAATCCCAAGAGCTCCTTTCAACCTCACTTATCCATAATTATCAGGGCGAAAAGTTTACAATAAGCACTGCAGAAAATAAATTAATCTCTAAGAACTAGGTTTTACTATCATAATTATTATTTTATTGATAAAACAATTTAAAAAAAAATATATTAAAATAGATTATTTGGATTAGAACTTTTCAAGTTTCTATCAACGTTAGTTACAAAAAAGCAATTTGGAAAAAATTCAACACTTACACCATATTTCAATAAAATTAACCCTCACTCAAAATACATCACGAATTAAATCTTCATTACTGTCTCAATTTTAATGTCTCCAACTTTGCCCAAATCCAAAGGATCTCAGGGTCCCGTTCAAACAGAGCCCTTTTCTTAAGGCTGCCGTTCTACAAATAGAGTGTCACCATCTGACATTTGGCCATTTTTAACTCTGTAATCAGCAAAAAAACCTCTATCGATCTCTCTGAGCAGTATTTTCCTACTATCATTAGATTCCGAAAAAAAATATCCCTAAATTGCTGTGTTTGTCATCAAAAACGCACGCATATGACTTATAATTGTTGAACAGGGGTGCGTATAAAATTATTTGGTACTAGCGGACGCCGCACGGTTTCACCCGCGTAGTTCCTGTTTACGTGGGAATAAAGGGATAAAAAATAGCCGATGTCACCCGGGGATAGTGCAGCTTCCCAACGGTGAAAGATTTTTGAAATCGGTCTAGTTGTTTTTAATTTTATTCATTACATACAAAAATACAAATCTTTCCTCTTTATAATATTAGTATAGAAGTATAGATATTTTCATTTCAATAACGTTCAGAAGTTGAATCGTGAGATCTAACAACTTTTGATATAATTTCTTTACATATAACATTTATATAACTAAAACTTATTTCGTATAACGTTATTGGATAAAACGTTTATTTAATCGAAAATCATTAGGTATATTGTTTAAAATTTATATTGTTACCGGTGTCCAGTCAGTACGGTGTGTTTGCCGCCATTTTATGTGTCGGTGACCTGATATGACATGTCATTCATTTCGTTTCTCTTGTAGTTCATGACACTTCATGGTTAAAATAAAATAGGCCGAATCTGTTCCAAAACCGAACCGGGGTATCCAGACTTCACGTAGTCTTTTAGCTGCAGCACCGTCTTTTTTTTTTTTAGTTTGGAGAAATACTCATGCATACTGCACCACCATGGAAAGATAGCGCAGTTATGACGGGAACACAGGCACGCGTAAGCACTCACCGCGAACCCGCCGCGGCTTTATATCACCCTCCCCTGGGGAGTAACCCCCATCGCCTGCGCACCAGAACACACTGTACGCCGTGACCACCCAAGGGACCAAACCAGCACATGGGCGTCAGACGACTCCTTGTATGGCACCCTTGGTCCCCTTGTGACGGGTCAAAGTCAATGACCCCGCCACCTACTATTGTTCGGCCACAGAGGATAGGGAGAGCGGCCAACGCTAAAATGACACTCCTCCTGCCCTGCGGCCCCACCGCGTCCGCCATCAGACGGCGACAACCACGTTCAGGCCGTGAAAGGAAGGGAGAGCGGCGCACCGCAATACCGATACTCATCTCCCGCCGCGGCCTCCAACCCTCAGACACAATATCGTATGGGTATGGGAGACCCCACACGACATCGCGGCACGCCTCAGTTGCGATGTCGCCCAGACGGCATCGCATCCTACACGTTGGCCGCTACGTTGTTGGCTTATCGGCAAAAGCCCTGAAGAGCGGCCCCTCCTCAGGTCCATCTTCGCTCCACCGTGGGCGACGAAGCCACTACTACTGAGCCCCCCCGCCTCAACAATGCGGAAACCCACCGAGGGTTGGGCTGCTACCTCTAGAGTATATACATAATAACCGGAGGTGCGAAAGGATAGACACCCATGCTCACCTCAGCAGCTTCAGCGTGCTGGCCCATGCTTTGTTACGTAAGGGCGAAGGGGTTGTACTGCCCGCAGCGCCGGCGAGGATGCTGAAGTAATTTTAAAATTCAATAAAATTTTGAAAAAAAAAAACCGTCGAGATCACTTTGTGACTGGTTTAGAAAATGTATTATAAAATGATATATCGTATAAACGTCATCATCATCATCATATCAGCCGAAAGACGTCCATTGCTGGACATAGGCAACCCCAAGCGTCGCCACATTGACCGGTCCCGATCGACTAAGTATGACTAAGTTATAATGTGTATATATGCAATTTTGCTTTGTGTTTTTACTAGGCGTTTTTATCTTTTTATGTATAAAAGATTTTATGTTTTTAAATGGTATATCTATCAATTTTATAGTCAATGTATGTTAAGCTTATAAAAATTAGTTATTTTAAAATTATATCAACCGTTTATATATTAACTGATCATTATATCAAATAAAATTATAGATTCAGTTGTTATATCTTGTAAATATTAGAGATTTTTGTAATTATATCATACATTACTTTATATATTATTTCGCGCTTTTTTGTTTTTTAACCTAAAATATATTTTTTGTCAGATAGTTACACTTTAGCTATAGGACGGCAGAAGGTGCCCTTGAACTAGTTACACCCCTTTGTTTGACAAACGCCTGGGGCCTAACAATGCTCTAAAGCCCAACTGTGGCCAGCATCAATGCTCATTTAGAAGAAAAGAATGTTAATGGATAAACTTTGTTATTTTGTAGGGAATGAGAAAAAGTTTGCAGATGGTTGTTTTAATTTGATTATGTGGGTTTCAGTGGTTTATATCGGTTTGTTATTGCCTTGAATTTGAACGTAAATTTGTGTTGCCTAAACAATGAATCATATCTCATCAATAGATTACCATTGACATTTTGGGTACAATTTAATGGCTTACGGGAAAATTCCTTGAAAATTCACATCACAAGTTGGCGCTTTTTTGGCATAAGGTTCTTTTCTTTGCAAACGCAAATTATGTCAGCAACGTGACGTTGACATCTATTAATTTAACAATAGTATGAGAAAACACAAGCGTTTTGACGGTTGCCTGGCCCTGACGTCCTAGTGCCGCCACCTAGTGCACAAGCACATCATATTGTAAAGGGTTCCATAATAAGTCTAGTAATACACGAGAAGAGTTAACGCTAGAGTACTCTAGCAGTTTCAGTAGAGTAACTGTCTACACGTAAATTTATATTTTATTAGTAAAGTAACTAGTGTTCTTAAAACGCCACGTACGTCGCTCGAATATCGTCACTCAATATACTCTACTATACGTATACATGGGTCGAGTAGGCGGTACTGTGTGCGGTAGAGTAGAGTGGGTGCTGTGGTGGGGGAAGGCAAGTGGTAGACTAGCTTGCCCGCGGGGCTAGTCACTCTACTCTACCAAGTTTTAGTACTCCACTCTCCCAATGCTGTCTACATTGACATAGTTGGTAGCATTGTTAGTACTATACCATTATACTATACCGTTAACTCTACCCGTGTACACCAGAATGGCTGTGAAGATTAATAACACAACAATAATATTCACAATAATATTTATCACTCAATAATATTGTATGTATATTGTGCAGTCGGAAGTACGATACTATAGGTATGTGCCCGACCCAGTCTCGAAAATGGCAATGTCACGCTGTATTGGGATCGGCCTATCATCACTGAAAAGACTATTGTTGCCAATAAGCCTGACATATTGGTGATAGACTGACTAGAGCGTCACGCAATGATTGTTGATTTAGCGGTCCCCCATGACGATAACCTCGTGAAGGCTGAGAGAGATAAGAAAAGTAAATATCTTGATCTGACTTGCGAGGTTGTCGATATGTGGGATGTGAATACTGCAGTCATTGTGCCGATAGTAGTGAAGGCCAATGGCATCATTGTTAAGGGCCTCGACGATCATCTGAGGAGGCTTTCGTTGGGCAGCTGAAACAAGAGCTTGATCCAGAAAGTGTTACTCCTGGACACGGCGCGTATAGTCATGAGGTTCCTTTCTCAGGAGCCCTGACCACCGGTAGCTTGGACCCGTTCCCGATATCAGTGGGCTAAATTATTATTTTCTTTTTATTTAGAATAATATTTAAAAATGCAAAGTTAAGTATAGATAATAAATAAATGAAATAATAATATTGTATGTGAGGAAGAGAGGAGGCCTGTTTCCCGGCAGCGGGTACATTGAAAGGCTGATTATGATGATGATGTGAGTTAGTTCAAAAATGTTATTCAAATTATGAAACGTTCTGGAAAATTCGAAATATGGTAACAAAATATGCGAACGTAAATGAGCAAAATAAGTGTAACTGTGATTTCATTGAACACAGACGCTTCTAAAAATACAAACTGTGCAATTTAATTTATTCTACAAAACGGTTTTACCATACGAAACTAATTTGTATCCAATTAGAAAAATAATTACAAACGCGGTACGAAGCGGATATACATTGGCGAGGAAAAATAAAAAGTTCGTTTGGGTCCGAGTGAGATCCGATTTAATTCGATTACGAGCTTCGCATTGAAACGTTTCGAATCGAATCGATTTCTAAGTGTTTCGATTTAATTGAAGCCCATGCTGTTCTCGTATCCGAATGCAATTATTTACCATTTACCGGCCGATGCCCGCAACCGTTATAACCGATGGTGCTTCGTTTAGACGATTTATTATGATCTCATTAGTTGGTCGAGTTGCTTGTTCCTATTTAACGAATGGAAAAGATAACAAAGCTTTTTTTGTCATTTAGGAACAATTTGATGTGTATACCCATGGTGTAAACTATTTGACTTAAACCCGGTTTCTTAATTGAGAATTTGAAATTTTGTTCTTTCCACACTTCACTTTAATGCTAAAGTTGATCAATAGCTCACGGTTAAATAAAAATTGAAAAGTTCTCAAAATCTAATTAATTCTCAATTCAAAAACTAGCGGTACACCATTAAGAAGAGCACAAAGTAAATAATCGAACTTTGAAATGTAAGGATCATTGCATATGCCTTCTCTCTATGGGATAAAGTCTGAGTTTATGTATTTCAACTAGGATATATCACTAACCGTAACTGCCCAGTTAAACCAATGAGTTAATGTTACGTTGATAAGGTTAACATTATGCATGTCAATGGTAATTGGTGACGCGTAATCTGCTAATTAGGATCAGATCGGTAATTTAATATGCTTGATACTACAGCATTCACAGATCTATGAAAACAGTGTCATATATAGTTAAATGATATTTATTTTTTAAAATTGGTTAAAAATATCAATTTTAGACGATAATTTCAATAAGATTCCGCCGCTGCTTCATAGCTGAGAAAAACACTGAATACACCGAAAACCCTCCATCTGGGTATCACCACTCAATCAATCCGCCTAGCCATTTCCCAACTACATTGGGGTCGGCTTCCAGTCGTACCGGATTTAGCTAAGTACCAGTGTTTTACACGGATCGACTGCCTATCAGACCTTCACAACCCAGTAACTGGGTAACACGATACCCCTTGGCAAGACTGGTGTCAGATCACAAGCTTCTGACTACCCGTAACGACTGTCAAAGATCTTCAAATGACAGCCGGGAACAACGGCTTAACTGGTTTCACCACCGTCCAATAAAAAAAACTCTAAGGTCTCTTTTAAAATACATACAGCATTAATATTGGTAATTTATTAACTATTATTATTACCAGCTTTTAATTTAAATTGGTGGTAAAAATGCAATTATGGATTGTTAAATTGAACGGTATGCGAATAACTCTGGCATGTTATTATAACTGCTAATGGGAAACAACAGTTATTAACAAAAAAATAAAAAAGCTTGTTTCAAAAATAGGTCACAGATATTGTGTTTCATATTTTTGCCAAATAGTCCAACACTAGGTATAAAGCATACAGTGCTAGTAATACAACAAGACAAAATAGGAATGGTAATATATAAAAATATTTAGTTCATTTGCGGCATACCATAAATAAAGTTTTCGATTAAAAAACCTATTCTAAAAGAAGTTTTTTAGCAAATCACGTTTATTCATCCAAACCAAACGTATAGAGCAAAATTTCTACTAAATTTTTTTGGAATAACTATTTTAAAATTCAGTTTCAAAATCTAGCCTAATCAACTAACTATCAAGGCAATGTTTATAAAAGCTTGTAAAAAAAACAAACAGGACTATTATACGTCACATACGTGTTTTAGATTATTAACATATTTGAGAAAACACTTTGATACATATTAACTCTAACGTGTTTACCTACAGGCTGTAGCAAAACATCCACATTTACGATGTGTCCCGAAATTGGCAATTGATGTCACATCATTAGCGGCTGTCACGTCTCGCGTGATTTGACGGTGTAATGTACCTCCACAGGTACCTACGTACTTGCGAGTTGCGTTGCCTATCAATCTAACCTACCATGATGATTGACGCCCCCATAACTAGCAATCAATACCAGGAAACATTTTAGAGGTACCTTTTTTGGAACGGAGTTCCTTATCGTACGTTATAGTTCTGATTTGTTTGCGGGCTGAGGGGCTCGACCGAAACAAGTGTAACAATGAAAAGACCTACACCTTTTTGAAGTAATTTTTGAGGCACTTACCGATGACCTTTTCCATCGTTTCAGCTTCCCATCAATTTTGATAAATTGTGCGAGGCGGTGCATGCAGGATAGTAAAAGCGAAGATCGGAGGCGCACGAAGAAAAACGAAGACATACGAGCACGCGCTGACTAGACACATACAGTACCTAAGCTAGCAACCACTATTGTGAGTCTACACTAAGCATCAGCTGTGTTGTAGTTATTTCAATTTCGTCATATTTTACGAAACTGAAAGACTGTAAATTTAATTAATCGAACTCCGTTCCAACCGGGTGTCCATAAGACACTTCTCAATGTTTTTTTGTCGGGGATAAACCTTCAAAAGGCGCCTGAACTTTTGTGGAATAGACCAGGGAGTATGGGATTTTTACCTCACTAAAACCGCCCCGGTGATTATTATTAACTTGTTTTTTTTTGCATCTGTGAAAAGTTGTTAGTAGGGTGCTTGTCGGTTTATTACAGAGACTTGCAAAACGTGATTTCTATGTAGATTTTACTTGTAGGTATAAAACTTTCCATTGTATAGTTTTGTGGCATATTTTCTTGCAAAAGTTTTACTTTGTACCGACTTGCAAACGTGCTTTCTAATAAAGAACTGAAATGAAAATATTTTGAACATACGGTGCTTTTTCCTGCAAATGCGTTCCAGGAGCCAATTCCGCAGAAACCTTACTTTTTTCGAGGTACAAAGTAGTCTAAAATGCCCAGCGATTGCGTAAATTCTATCAGTAGGTAACAGAATTTCCTTAATCGGATCAGGACTCTCAGTCCTTTTAAAAAGATGTAAACAAGCAATGTAACATATTCACCTGCATAGATTGATTGATAAAAATAATAGATACAATTTTAAAAATACTATATATGTATACTTTTACCCGACTACTTTCTTCTTCAAATTGCAATTCAATCAAAACTTAACATAAATTAAAAACCAATAGAGTAAATAAAAAACAGAAACATTTTCTATGCGCGGTGAACAAAACCAACTCACGGTGTTACTCTACGTTTTTTTCGTGTGAACGCAGCACAAGACGGTTCGTACTCATTGTCATCAAGTGGCTTTAGATTGCAGGAATCCATTAGAAGCAGATACTGTGAATTAATAGCGAATGGTCCTCACTCAATATACACTTCGATAGGGTTTCATTGAGTTCCTTGTGTTGGTGTATCGTCAGGATTTTATTCTTTTGTAATATTTTGTTAAGAAAATTGTTGGTAAATAGTGAATACGGGGCAGTGAGTAAAATGTGTCTGGTGGTTTTTCAATGTTAAATGCCCAATATGCTAAACTACAGGTAGGTTGCTGATGTCATGATTATTAAGAAGTTTTTTTATTTTTATCTATAACTCGACCACAAAAAATAAATATCTGAAAAGTATAAACCAAGAAAATGTCATATCATGCTACCCCCGCAGGTAGCATGATATTTCTTTACACAGATATTGGCAATTTTTTTTTCATTTCGTAATCAAATTACACACAATGAGCAGTACCGCTCTAGAAATGTAACTTTAAGGCGGTACCCCGAGCAAAACGCCGCGCAAGCCGTTTTTTGTGCTGTTTTTAGGAGCTATCTACTCGTTATTTAAAAAGAAATATCAATTAATAAAAATACAATAAATTTTAACATAATATTGATTCTAAAATGGTAGATTTAGTTTTTTTTTAAATGTTGTATATATTTCACTAATCTACTTCCAAAAAAACATGAAAATGAGAAATAATTATTGATATTATGCATCTCCTCGTAAAGTCTTCATTGATTATTTTTTGTACTAACACTAATGGATAGACAATTTAATAACGAACATTTTTGTAGATTTATTTTTTTCAAAAGACCAAAATTCGATTTTATAAAGATTTTATTCTAAAATCTGGGCGTATTCACTACTGTAATTCATGCGCCACCAGTGCCGCTAGACCAATAGGATTGCTCATATCTCATGCCGATTTTTTGGTCAGGGTACCGTCTTAAATAATTTCGTCGCTTGAATATGGATTTTACACATGATATCAGCCTAGATGTTCCTTCGTTATGGTTTTATTCTGTTTCTGATTAAGATTTTTATTGTGGTAGGTGAACCTTCAAATTCGTGACCATTAACATATCACGTGAGTACGTGACACAAAACAATAGCATTACGTCCTATCGCAGCACCTGGGGTGTGACCATAACCTCTTAGAGTAAGGTTATTTTGAGATAGAGTAAGTGACAGATGTATACACGTCATATACATCTGTCCCTTACCTTACTCTAAGAGCTTATGGTCACCCCCCTGTTGTCCAACCACCATTACATCGCACCACTATGCTAGTATTATTTTATCTGTGGCACTACAAAACATCGAAAACTCATTACCGACCGTTCATAATAATAGGCTTCAAACAACGCAACGCATTAATGCCTTTTATTATTCAAGAAAAACTAATTCTGAACTTTAAAGGCACTTCAATTAACATTCAATCTTCTCTACAATTAGCATGATGAATTAGAGTGCACTAAGTGAACTGGTCCTTCGCAGGAAGACGTGAAGTGCATCTTAATTCGATTGACCGGTTTCTGTTATGCAGTTGCTGAGTCGGGCTACTGTTGCCCCACTGTTGGGAGGTAACAGGATATCCCGTACTAACAGTTTTGTAGTAGGTAGAAGTTGTTTCATTGCTTTAGCGACGTAACATAGTGATATATAACCTTGTTAAAAGTATCCTATGAGACGGTCACCTAGATCTATGTCTGTAAGTTGAATTGTGGCAATATTTTCTTTATTTCTCCAGGATCTCCAACGAAAGATATACACAAAAACACAATCAATCATCAATATAAAGTAATGACAAGTGCATTCCCTCAATTATAGGAGGCCACAGCATGCATTTAGATTATCGACTAAATAGAAACTCTTATTACAAGGTAATAGTAAAACATATAAAAAGAAAAACAAATTATAACATGACATACTTCTAAAAAAGACTCTCCTTATACATAATTAACCTTAGGATATACCAACATTATGGCAAACCAGACCTCGAAATCTTCAATAGTAATAAAATACAAACACTATTAGGTTAAACAATTTTAAACTAAAAACAATGACATAATGTTAAACTGAACTGAAAAAAATAATTAGTTTTAGTACTTATTAGCACTTTAAAAAAAAAAACTAATAAAAAAAAATTGTAGGTGTCATGATATTCCTGCCTTCATGGGAACATGGGAACGTTACTTGTGGTCAGCGCAACACGTTTTCTTCTTCCAAACCGTCCTGCCCCCGTCACGCTATCACTCCCTTTTCTTTCATATCACTTCTCACACAATCTATCCATATTTTCTTGTAGATCATTATAGCTTATCAACTGCCCTACAATGAGGGTTCTCAATCTGCCATATATTCATTATACTATATACTTGTTAATTGTCATAGTCAAATAAAATAATCAATTCATCTAATACCTTTAAACGAGCAATCCTTGTGTATATCTATATAAATAAAACAAAGACGGGTTTGTTACAACACTTATAACTCGAGATCTGCTGGACCAATTTTCATGGTTTTTGATTCGTTGGATTTGTCTCCGCCCCGAATAGCAGAATACATCTTAAAAACGTTGGGTAGGTAGGGTAGGGTAGTTATGGTAGTTAGCCAGTTGACGGGAGCGTAGCCGCGGGGGTCAGCTAGTATTATATAAAATCTGAATCTCGAAAACAGCTCCAACGATTTTCATGAAATTTTGTATGCAGGCGGTTTTGGGGGCGATAAATCAATCTAGCTAGGTTTCATTTTTAGAAAACGTCGTTCCATCTATTTTCACCCGAGCAGAGCTCGGTCGCCCAGGAAGGTACTAAGCTTCATTAAAGATAGCTTGATCTCTGCGACATGATTATGTCAAACTGACGTATACGTTATTGATAAGGTATTGATACTGATCAAGCTAGCTTTTATGAAGTATATTAATGTAATTATTATGATTGTGATCAAGTTCATAATAATTAAATTATTTTACAGTTAATTGCACCCACTTTAAACGACACAAAACTAAACCACTGACCCATCTATTAACCTATTCCCCTTATTGACCATCAAATCCAACTACCTTCTAAATTTCTTAATAGATACAATCGGGCCTTATTAGCCGTGTCGACAGCAACGGCACCTATTGCACAAGCTCCTAAGTGTAAGCAATTCAACAGAATGCGATCCGTCGCAGTGGATTCAATTATATATAGCTCATATGTCTGCGGAACGCCACCCTGACGTAGTGTGGTCGAAATTAGAAGGTAGTTCGCAAGCCTATTGTGAACGGCTGTATGCATGGATTCCTGGTAGTATTATTTGACATGATACGGCTGGGTTCTGGGCTAGGATAATTAAATTAGCTGAGAAGGTAGGATACGAAGATGTTTATCTTAATGACGCAGACAGAGATAGAGTTAAGATTTAAGGTTTTCAGGTAAAATAAAAGTTTAAATAACACTCAACTTCAATTCCCCTTAGACGACCTACTTAAAATGTTTAAGCTATTGCATAGCTTCTATCGCGAGCCTTTTTTAGGGTTCCGTACCCGAAGGGTAAAAACGGGACCCTATTACTAAGACTCCGCGGTCCGTCTGTCTGTCTGTCCGTCTGTCTGTCTGTCCGTCTGTCTGTCTGTCTGTCACCAGGCTGTATCTCATAAACCGTGATAGCTAGATAGTTGAAATTTTCACAGATGATGTATTTCTGTTGCCGCTATAACAACAAATACTAAAAACAGAGTAACATAAATATTTAAGTGGGGCTCCCATAAAAAAAACGTTTTTCTTTTTGCCGTTTTTTGCGATAATGGTACGGAACCCTTCGTGTGCGAGTCCGACTCGCACTTGGCCGGTTTTATTAAAATGCGTAGTCTGATTTTTCAAAAGACATCAAAACTTCTAAATTATCACTAAAAACAAGGAAAATTGCTTGATTATAGGAGATAATCTCTTTAAGTATGTATTATGTGACATGATACAGCTGGGTTCTGGGCTAAGACAAATAAATTAGCTCAGAAGGTAGAAGACGATAGGCAGATGCCAACATGACGTAGACTGAATACCGGCTTTTGAATTGACAACTTGGTGTAAAGAACGCAGGTTTTCAGCCTTAGGTAGAATTTACAAATACACAAATTATTTTTTATATTAAATTCGGGGTTAAGATTTTCAGAGACATCTATACTTCAGAAATTCTACTTTTGCTAGAAAGCTATACAAACTTGAGTGCCATTTATAATATGCTACTTTCCGACCACGGGAGAAAAGCCGCACGGAGAGGTTCTCAATTCGTCGGAATCTTTTTTTTATGTATATGTTACCCGACTACCCAAAGACGCCTGAGCCGATTTCAATAAATCTTCTTTTGTTTGATATGGTATACTTCCCAGGTGGTCCCATCGTCATCAGGTCAGGATCTGATGATGGAATCTAGGAGAAATCGAGGGCAATCCTCAAATATTATAGGCATACATATAGCGATTTTGGTATTTTCATCAATAATGCAATCATTTGCACACAGAAAGTAACATTTGGTGAAGTGAAAGTGATGAAGAAGACCACAGATAGCTACTGGAACTTCTTAATGCCATATATGTCACGGGTATAAGATAATATCTTGAATATTTAACCGACTATGATGAAGCAAATAGGTACATAGAAATAAATGGTACTGATGAAAATGGTACCATCGAACTGATCTGATGATGAAGCCAGAAGGTATGCATTGGGACTCCGTCATAAAACAATGTATCCTGGTCATGTTTGGGCTTATTGGAATGTCACGAGGTGTACTTTGGCTACATTTTTTTTTGGTAATTGAAGGTACCAAAAACTAAAAACAGATAAATAAAAAGTTTTTAACAAAAAAATCAAACCGAGTTCCAAAACAAAACACTAAAAAGCGAAAATTAACTGTCTTTTCCGAAGTCAGTGTCGAAAAACTGAAAATAATAGGTACCAAAGACACCGACTTCGGAAATGAAAGTTATTTTTCGCTTTGTAGTGTTTTGTAAGTCAGTAAAGTAGGTAGCAGCAAGCAATGACACGATTAGCTTCAAATATACGTATATAGTTCTGATGATGCCTACTGAACAACATTAAAAAAAAAAAACTAAATTGACACCATAAGAAATATTTTCGAATTACGAAATTAGAAGGCTTCATAATTTTGCAGGTATTTCAGTCTAAATTAAGATTAAACTACTCAAAATGTAGGTTAGTCGGTCTTCCAACGTAGATATCGGATGTAGATCCCCAACCGGTGCGATTCAATTATAGGTATCGATGCTCCTAGCGACGGTTATGTAGGTAGGTAGGAGGTACTCAGCGCTGAAATGCAGCGTTGAGTGTTGACAGAATTAGCACTGCATACGAGATAGGCAAGTGAACACGATTTAAGATAGAGTTGCCAATGAGACGTATAGATATCGTCGTAGATAGACAGATTAAGTTTGTTTCTTCGTCTTTCGTGTGGATTAACTCAAACTATGGTGTCAACTGTTCAGATTTTGACCGAGTATGTAGCTGGGTCTTTTTTTTTTTTGGGTGGGAAATCATCCAATGACTTCTCCCGCTCTGGGTGAAGCGGGAGGGCATGTCAGACTTTTACGGACTAAAACCCACCCGTGTTCCTTCAGTTGCTTGCGACAGGGCCGCGGTAACTCTTTTTCAAATTTATCCGCGACCCAGACAGGCATCGGTCCTATCAGGCCCCGTCACTTTTGCTGACATCTCTTTGAGGCGCGCGTGGAACACTACGCGCCGTAAACTCGGGCTTGGTCCTTATCGGACGGTAAGCTACCCATAACTTGCCGTCCGCAAGCCCGTGCCTACGGTGGCCGGGAATCGGCTTGCGACTCCCTACGCCCGGGGCGTCTCTTGCGGTGGCTAGGGGCTTGAGGGCGTCTCCTTTGCGTCTCCCTCACGCGTTCCGCCTCCTCCTTTGCGAGCATTACTGCTTCGCAGAAGGAGGAGACAGCTTCCCATGCCCTCTCGCTCCGTACCATGGCCTGGACCAGGGCCGGACGCGAGAGGTCGCCACCGCCAATCGACTCCACGAGGACACGGCGGTGCTCCGCCCAAGCGGGGCAGATCTCCACCGTATGCTCCACCGTGTCCTCTGGATGTAGCTGGGTCTAGCTGACAAATCATTTCACCACGATGACTCAAACTCAATATGTTTGCTAACCAAAATTAAAACATAGGTCTGCAAACTGTATTTTAATGTAAAAGAGGATTTGCATCTGTTTAATGTAATATTTTATAGAGATTCATTGTTTGTTTGGGAAATAATCTTTAGAAGTATCAAATATCCGATTACGAAAATTCATTATATTATTTTATTATGTTTACTGATGTGACCCAGTGGCAACGGCCCTGACTTACGTATCGTAGGTCGAAGCAAGCAGGCGCTATACTTAGGGTAAATCATTTCATCCCACTGCTCTGAAACGGTGAAGAAAAAGTGAGGAAACCGTCATGACCTGGAAATTTTTAAACTTCTGACATCCACCAACCCGCACTGGGCCCGCGTGTTGGATTAAGGTCATTCCCTCTCTCACAGATACGCCTGTGTCCCAACAGTGTGAACATTAAAAGGCTGATGATGATGATGATAATGATATAATAAGCTACACTATAATAACCTTGAAAAATAAGTAGGATAGGCTAAAGAAACAAATTGTGGTTTATCTATAAGTGAGTGGTCCGAATGAACATGCAAGTTAACAATTTCAAATCCATTACCTTATGCATTACAAGGTAGACAGGCACATATCTGCCTAGTGCTTAAAATTGTACATTTATAAGATTCTATTAAAAGAAAAAGTCCTTGATAATAAGCTTGCTCCCTTATTAAATTTAGGACAACCAATTCAAAAGGGGAATTTTTAACTGCACCTCTATTTAGAAATTTAAGCAAACAAAATATCTCCACTAATAACCTACTGCAAAACAATATTACTCACCGTAAAACAAAAATACTGATTTGCACACAAATTATTCAATTAAATATAAAATAAATGTGAATTAGTCCAAGAGCGAGCGAAGCGAGCTCGGGAGCTTAGGGCACCCCGACACGGATAGGTTAGGTTCGAAGGAGATGACGGGAGCTGAAGTGAGCGAGCAAAGCGAGCGAACTCAGCTTCCGTCATCTCCTTCATGTTAGGTTACTTTAGACCCTGCAGACAGAAATAGGAGCCCTGCGCAGCGGGGCTCCGTCGACTTTGTTTCGTTTCCCCCCCTCCCTTAAAACTTAAATATTTTGTTGCACTCGAAGAATTATTAGATTTACTTTTAGTTAACAGATAGTTATTCAGTAAAACAGTTAAGCTTTAAAGATCTAGCAGTATAGTATAATTAATTTATTTGATGAGCAAATTTAGTGTGCAATTCAGTATTTTTGGTAGTAATTTCGAATATTTTGATTGAAGAAAGGGGAATTACAGTTAAAGTATTAAATACCACCCAATTCAAAATAACACCAAGCTTGCACATTCTAGAATTAATATGGGCACGTATTCTAAGCTGCGCGAACATGGATCACGACGGAACATTGTGTAGTGCGCTAAGATACACTAATCTCCGCCCAGATACCACTTCTAGACAGCTAGAACATTGTCATGTCTATTTCTGAGAGTGCTCATATTTCGGAATATTGTGTGTATGTGTATTTGTAATGAAATTAAGTCTGCAGTACGAATATGTTGAATGGTAATGCATTGTGTTTGCGAAGTAAAATATTTTAGTGCCTGTAAAATCACTTACATGAACAAAACAAGAGGAGAATTTGATTGATGGCAAATCAACATTTTTGCATTACACAAGCATATTTTATTTATGACTGAATCTGATAAGTATTCTTGTAATATTCTCTAAGTGACTTAAACATATACGCTAGCACCTAATTGTAATTTTCGCAACAAAGATATATGTGTAGTTTTAGCTACTATTTTTATATGGAACTACCTCAATATATTTTATAGTTTTCCATAATAATTGTTATACACAAAACCCCGCTATATTTTTGGGTCATGTCACATTATATTCTCTACAGGCCAGAAACTAATTAGGCTCGCTGCAGGCCGAGTTGTCAGCAATTGACCGCGCGAAGACATACAACTTGCCAACTGGTGGTGACGCCGACCTCCTGCTGCCGCCTAATAACTGGACGACTTCTAATTTGATTGGTTTAACAGCTGAGCTACACTACGCAGACAAATACGACAAATGGCAAACAAACGATGTATGATCATAAAGTTAAAGTGAAATGTGCTGAGATTAATTGTTCAAATGGCTTTGAAAATTCCGTAGCTACCTCAACTGCAATGTTACTCAGGTTAGATCTACATTTTCATCTGCCCATTAAACTAAAAGTGCTATAATAATTTATATAAGTGAAGACTTTTAATTGGCTGACTGTCAAATTTACTGCTCTTGTTCTGTTTGTTTTTAGCTGTAAGTTTTCCATGTTATCTTAATAAATAAATAAATAATAGCGTTGACAAATCCGAGGGTTGAAGCCAAATAAGTACCAGTTCGATCTTGTATTGAAAGAAAGAAAAAAAATTGACTGAAATTGGACCACTCCACAAAAAGCTATGCGTCATACATAAAAAGAATATTTAAAGTTATTCGAGATTTTCTCATAATAGTTTCATTTTAGTCAAACAGTATAGCAGTGTAAACATTACTTAAAACAGTTATATCTTACTTTGAAATGTCAAAGAGTCGGTCAGTTATTCAGTGGAAGTTCGTCGTAATTGCCCGTTCCTAAGCGTAAATTCCTTCGCAGTTTGCAACAATCACCTCACAAAATTGAATCTGCTCATTTTTTTTTCCTCTCGGGACTAAAATAAAATAAATTGAAGTGATGGAACTACTATACCATACCTACCTTCCATCCTACTAACGTGAAGAAGTTAATATTAGTGGAGTGTTCTGCGAATATTGATTGCTGGTCACCGTGACAAGGGTTTAGCAGTTTCCGAAGGTGCGAAGCTTTTATCTATTGAGGTCAGTATTCTGTTTCCCAAGTTAGATTTAATGTGATTTAAGTTTTACAATCTGCTCCAGAAATTAGAATACAATTGTTTTAACAAGCAAGTTCTGTATTTGGTCTTTGTAGTTATGCTAGTGAGGTTCGTTCAAGCGATTGTTCAGACTGAATAGCTAAAAACATGCATACATATAAGTATTATATTTAAAAGCTTGGAAAAGATCTTTTACTACTAATGAATTACTTAATTCTACAAAACATAGGTACAGTACAAAAAAGCTTCAGGCTCTATCAAACATTTATTCATCTATATATAGGTTTACTCTTAACTCTAGTCTAGGTCAGAGGTGACAGAGACAGAGTCTACGATAGAGTGAGCTTACCCAGAAGACGCCTGTTCACTCTAACTTTGAAGAGATTCGGGTTGAATGCGTTCGGAAACACAGACGCAGGTAGCGAGTTCCATTCATTGCTGTGCGCATTATAAAGGATGTTTGGAAGCGCTTGGTGCGAATTGGTGGAATGGCAACAAGGTAAGGATGGTAACTTGCAGTGCGTCTAGATGTCCGATGGTAGAAGGGGGCTGGTGGGATGAGGTCGTGGAGCTCTTGAGCACACTTACCGAAGTACAGTCTGTAAAAGACCGACAAGCAGGCAACCTTGCGGCGATGAGCCAAGCTATTAAGCTTGGCATCCACCAATTCAACGTCGCCGATGAGCCTCTTGGCTCTGCGTTCCACCGAGTCAAGCGCGGCAAGCTGATACTTTGCTGAGCCATCCCAAAGGTGGCTGCAATACTCCATGCAGGATCGGACTTGAGCTTTGTATAGGGTTAAAAGCTGTCCAGGCGTGAAGTATCGCTTCACTCTATTTAGGATGCCCAGTTTAAAAGGTAATTTCTGAAAGTATCTGCTTGATTACGAAAAGTCTTTCACTTATAGAAAACCACTCAGCGACAGCTGACTAATTTTTATTTTGGGATCCTACAGGTAAGGCCACGGCAGGGCAGCCGCTTTAAAAAGCATCACCATCGCCTATTTACCTCTGGAATAGATAAGAGATATAATTCATTTATTTTCATATAAAGTAGTCCATAATATTTCATTCAACATTACATAAAAATAACCGAACAATGTGGCGGGCTTGGGGGAGGACTATGTCCAGCAGTGGACGTCTTTCGGCTGATATGATGATGATGATGACATAAAAATTGATCCATTCGAATGTTAAATAAAATGTCATTCATTAATATACTAAAGAAAAATGAAAATAAAATAATACATAAGTCATTAAAATTCAATCCATCAAATTTAAAATTTTAGTGTCAGTAGCACTGTCATAATAATATTAACATGTCAGAAAAAATTTCATAAAAGAAAAAAAAATGTCAGAGAGTTATAAAAATTGATAAAAATACAATTGTAAGCAATTGAAAATGTCTATCATAAAAATAAAAGTTCACCTGCCCCATGCCCGATATCCCTCCTATAAGTATAAGTTACATTGAAACTTCATCGCTACGCAACTCTCAGAATACTCTCCCAATGGATGGGTCTCGGAATTTCAGTGGTTTACAAAGGTATTGTTTGTTCTGGGCTAAGATTAAATTTGTTGCTCCACTCTGAGGGAGGCCTGACGTGTCGCTAGCCCAAACTATTTCTTTATTGTCTCCGAGTCATTTTAACTTCGGTCTATACTGTATAGGTTGTCTTCGTGATAGAGTGGGGTGTGAAAGGATATTGCTGAGTCATTGTTGGATGTTGGGTGGAAAAAACCAATCATTTATTTTGACAATCGAAAATGATACGACTGTGAACTTCACCACATCTTATTAAGTGCATTTCTCTGTTTTCTCTACGTTTGAGATAAACTGAGAACCAGGTAATTTAATTATTAATTTTTACAGTTGTTTAGTTCTTGCCACGGCTTCGCTCTCGTGGCCATCACAGTTTCATTCCCCAGGATCTGGGCGTTCTTCTGTATTTATCGGCGATTAGAGCAGTTATGGCCCAGTGTTAACGGCCGCGACTTACAAGTTGTGGGTCGTGTGTGGCAGGCGCTTTACTTTGTGTAAATTATTTCATCACCACTGCTCTTAAAACGGTGAAGGAAGACATCGTGAGGAAACCGGCATGCCTTAGAACCAAAAATTTGAAGACATGTGACATCCACCAACCCGCACTGGGCCCACGTGGTGGATTACGGTCCATTCTTTCTCACAGAGAAGAGACCTGCACGCACAACGGGCCAAATGGGAGTCTAATTGCGGAAACGGGGGTCCATCTATCCTATCCTATCCGTATCGGAGATTAATACAATTCATCGAAAATTACAAACTTGACCTCTTTATAATAATTAAGTAGCTTAATTAATACGTCACGACTGAGTATCTAATAAAATGCTACTATTGTTTCCAAAACTTTTTCAAAGATGGCCCCAAACCCCTCTTCTCCGAAGCCGAGTTTCACCTCCGTTCGCCCACTATTTCTGTTTACGCATTTAGCAATCAATTCCTGCACTGTCACGACCTACCCATTTCCCATAATTACCCACACAAAAACCTACCAAAAAAAATAAAGGCCTGAACACACAAAACATTTAGCCGTCCATTAACCATACTACTAAAAAAGGCCGAGGCGTCAAAAGGCTTCATCTATCAACGGCCCTTAAACTGTGCCTAGCGGACGCGAGAGTACGAACAAAGCGCTAATGGATACCGTGCTTAATTATACACGTCATCAACATAGACAATGAAAGGTAGTTTTAGGCAAATTGTGTGGACTGGCCCTTACGTTGTGGTAGAGTGTGATTTAAATGGAGTGTACGGAGTGGCTACCTCTATGAGAGAAGGCCTGAGTCCCAGCAGTGGCAACATTAAAATGCTGATGATATGTGTGTGTGTGATACGGTGTGGGATAATATTATTTTGTAATAAAATGTTGCGTAACTATACTTGTAAAGGATTCTATGTTTTGCTGTCCATCTGTCTAAATCCGAAGAGGTCGGATCAATCAGCCAAAGAATAGATGGATGGAATATGTGAGGAATTATAAGAAAGAAAAGGAAGTGATAGCATGACGGTTGATATAGATGGGTTGGAAATAGAAAACGCGTTGCGCCGACGCTTTAATATAAGACAAGCGCAGGTAGATGATGACGCTATCTGTCTATATTAGGACATTAGAACCTAAGGAAATCACACTAATATTATAATAGCGAAAGTTTGTGTGTGTGTGTGTGTGTGTTGTTACTTCGTCACGCTCAAACGGCTGGACGGATCTGTATAAAATTTGGCACAAAGATAGATTATTATAGTCTGGAATAGCACATAGGATGCTTTTTATTCTGGGAATATGTTTCCTTTGGATTATTTTCGACATTCACGCGGGCGAAGCTCTGCCAGAAGCTAGTAAGGAGAAGGTGAATGAATACACTAGAGCATTTTTGCGTGCTTAAAATATAATGTAACGTTCTAAAACATTTCCATGTAATGTAAATATCTTATATGTAAATCTCATATCTTTGTTAATTGCGTTTATTATTGATCTCGATCCACGCTACCAACGCTCGTGCGCTCGGTAAAATGTCCCTTGTTTTTAGGGTTCCGTAGCCAAATGGCAAAAAACGGAACCCTTATAGATTCGTCATGTCTGTCTGTCTGTCTGTCTGTCTGTCCGTCCGTATGTCACAGCCACTTTATTCGGAAACTATAAGAACTATGCTGTTGAAACTTGGTAAGTAGATGTATTCTGTGAACCGCATTAAGATTTTCACACAAAAATAAAAATAAAGCAATAAATTTTGGGGGTTCCCATACTTGAAACTAAAACTAAAAATATTTTTTTTCATCAAACCCATACGTGTGGGGTATCTATGGATAGGTCTTCAAAAATGATATTGAGGTTTCTAATATCATTTTTTTCTAAACTGAATAGTTTGCGCGAGAGACTCTTCCAAAGTGGTAAAATGTGTGTCCCCCCCCCTGTAACTTCTAAAATAAAACACACAACACACAAAATCAAATTTGTTAATTTATATTCCCATTCATAGTTATTGTATTCATTGTATTTTTTTTTTTTTTTTTTTTTTTTTTTTTTAGGAAATTGACTCACACACTGTTCCGTTGTTGTTGAATTAGGTATTTTACCTATGTTTGTAATATTTGTAAGTATGTGAGAACCATGTTCCTACTTATCAAATTAATTAATTTTCCTGTTAATGCTTTTTAATACTTTATACCTGCGTGTAGAGCTATTCTGGGTGCATCGTCCTCACATATATTAATGTATGTAGTATGTTAATATTGTAAAACACCAATTTTTTTTTTTTTAAAAGAGTAAGTATGGAGTTTCTTGTGCGTTCTTCTCCATATCAATCTACTTTCCGAATGCACGGTAGAATCATTTTTTTTTTTTTTTTTTTTTTTGTTTTTTGTTTTTTTTTTGTTTTTTTTGTTTTTTTTTGTTTTGTTTTTTTTTTTTTTTTTTTTTTTTTTATCTATATATTTTTTTTTTTATTACTTTTAAATTTATTTTTTATTACTTTTAATTTTTAATTTTAATTTATGTGACGTTCAAAAGTGCCGTTTATTGGCCTAATTGAATAAATATATTTGACTTGACTTTGAATAAGAGAATGATAAAACTTAAAAAAATATATGATGTACATTACCATGTAAACTACCAGCAAAAATTGGTTTGAACGAGATCTAGTAAGTAGTTTTTTTTAATACGTCATAAATCGTAAACCGCAATTTACCAAGTACGGAACCCTTCGTGCGCGAGTCCGACTCGCACTTGGCCGGTTTTTTTTTAAATCAGTTTGTAACAAAACACCGACCGTCATGTTCGAAGTGTGGTAAATTTAAAAACAGCGAATGCTCGATGTTATGTTACAAGTAAAAGCTCTAGTCTACACTCACCTTAAAGCCTAGTTATCTAAAAAGTATTCTTCCAAAAAATATTATTATCATGCTTTTCTCACCACATAATCCTGAGAACTACAGAAGCTTAATATTCAGCATCTCAGAAATTTGCCCCGAATTCATATCGACCCATTTTTAATACTCCCCGGCCGATAGTATCGTTACCCAAATAAAAATTTACCACAAGCCTAGACGTTTCCTTTCTTCTAAACTAATTTGAAATTCATACAAACTAGTCAGTTGAGTGTAATAAAAAAATCCCAAAATAAGTGCCTTACACTGAAACCCTTACTATGATCGCTGGATTAGGTAGAAAATCCCTGAGCTGGCAACACTGGGTGGAATTACATGGCTCTGTTGGGCCTTGTAGCAGATATAAATGGAATGTGAGTTGGAACGAGCGGGGTCGAATCGGCCCCATGCGTCTGAGGAAGACATTCTGAATGTCGCACTGATGTTATGTTTTTCTTTTCCTTTTTTAATATTTTTGTCTAACTAACTCGTTGGTATAAGATACCGTTATTATACCAACATTGCGGCTTCTGGGTTTGTGTCTGAATAAGATTACTATCCGTCCAGCCTATAATTTTACATTTGCCATAAACACGTCTAAGAAGTTCCATAATTATTTCTTATTTTCTTTTCTTTTTTTAAAAAACGTTGCCCCACACTACGAATTTCTTCCTGTATAGTGGGTGCGTTTACAAACATAGAAACTCACATACACAAACACCCAGAGCCGGAACAACTATCTGTAGGTCATACAAATATTTGTTCCGTGCGGGAATCGAACTCGCGACACGCAGCGCAGCAGTCAATCGCTCAACCACTGCTCCAACCGTGCACCCAAAAAAAAAAAACAAAACCATAATTAAAAGTAGGCAATCATAGACCATAACTTACAATCCTTCATTGACGCTAACAATATAGTGAAGTGACGTGTTCTTTAACCAAGATATTTAGATGATTTAAAGTTCACAAATAAATCGAACCAGTAAATAAAGCAATCAAAATTAAATATTTTCATTTTATCATCATCAAACATAATAATCTAATTAATTTAAACCGAACTGACATATATAGTAGGAAAAAAAGAAAAAAAAAAAATCTAACCATGATTAAGATTTATATGTAAAGTTAAATAATGAAAAATATAATATTGGATATAAAAACCTAAGAATATTTAGATAGATGATGTTTTTTATCGAACATAAAATATAACAGTTAATTTTCAATACTTAAAACATAGTCATCTAAAAGCCTGGTTATGTCTTTACAACAATTCAAAATATTGAGCAAAAATAAAATACTAGTGTTAAATCTACAAAAATTACTTCATAAGTAAAGTCTATTGTTTTCAGAAATCAAGTCAATAGTTCAAGTTCAAATCAAACTGATGTGCTGATAAAGGGCGAAGAATTGAATCCTGAAAATAGCACAGTATTCTTTGGTTTAACTTTGGATGCTAAGCTTCAGTGGGGCCCACATATAGATTTTGTCAAAGAAGCTAAGCTCCGCAGCATATGCTGTTAGAAAAATTCGTAATTTAACGGACATAGAGACAGCCCGTTTAGTATACTTTAGCTATTTTCATGGTGTAATGTCGTACGGTATTCTGTTGTGGAGAAATGCCGCCGACATTCAGACTATCTTTGTTTTGCAGAAAAGAGCTGTTCGATCAATTTATAAATTAAGCCCGAGACACTCTCTCAGAGATACATTTAAGGAGATTAATGTAATGACTGTGCCTTCTCAGTATATTTATGAAAATCTTTTATACGCCCATAAAAATAAAAAGTTGTTTTAAAAATACAGTGATATCCATAATATAAATACTAGGAACAAACACAAATTTGTAGTACCTACAACAAGGCTCAAGAAGATAGGTGGCTCGTTTAGATGTCAATGTGTACGCTTTTATAATAAGCTTCCAAGCCACGTACAAAATCTAAGTCTTAATAAATTCAAATCATTCATTAAACGTAAGTTGTGCCAAAAAGCGTTTTATAGCATCAAAGATTACGTTGAGGATAAAACGGCTTGGGAGTGAGCTGCTCCAATTAATTTAGTTTTTTTTTAATATTTTGCACCATGAATTTTGTTCATTTTTTATACATTTTTTTTATTTGTTTTCTTGCAATGACAAGAATATTATTTACTTTTTAAAGTATTATATTATTTTATTTTAATTATTGTGAATGTGAAGACTATGTGGATCATTATTTTGTTTTTAATTTATCTTATTTTTTAATCATGGTCTGGCAGTTTGAGTAGTTTATGCGGCCTACCCGAATGCCCTTTCTTTGGTATTGTTCGTCGAATCGTTGAGCTCCTTAAATTCTGAGTTGAGCTGCTCGGTTATTGACAAATGCGTGCACTGACTGGACAGGTCCACTCAATCTGGCTGGTTCTTTCCTCAAAAGACCATTTCAGACATCAGTCTACATGGTCTTCACATGATCTAACCAAGATTTTGTCAGGACTATGAAAGAGACTGTGACCTCTGAGTTTTTTTCGGCCTTTCTTCTCAGAGTAGTCAGATAGAAAACGCCGACCTCATCTAGTTTTAAAAAAAAATAAGTTAGACATGTAAAAGCGTTTGTACAAACCAACTTACAGAAATAAAATCATTTATCATTTATCGAATTGGTGACACATTAGGATATTATAAAATAATATAAATAAAAAATCTATATTCAGAAATAAGAAAAGGAAAAAAACAGTTTCAATCTTAGATAACTAATGTATGTATAATAATGTAAGGTGTATGTACTAAGTATTACTGTATCACAGGCTGTAGGAGCTCTAAACATATGTTTATCAACATAATTTAATTAATATTTAACATAAGAAGTCTAAAATAGTGGCAAGATTGTATAATTATTTTGAAAATTTATTTTAATTTACTTAAAACTATAAACATAGAACTAAATTACTAGGTCATAATTGCTTAATGTATAATTTACATGCAAATTTTTTGAGCTGTCAAATGTAATATTGGAAAACTATTTTAACAGGATAAACGACGTGTATTATATTTTACATAGATATATGAAGAGCAGTGACAGATATAACGTAAGAAAGAATAGCAAACAGTAATGGCCAGGGTGTACTTATTAGAATAAAAAAAGGTTTTAACAGTAATTTTACAGGCTGGAAGGAATATAGGTAGGTACATGGCATGCCTGGCCCGACCCCAACAACAATTGGGAAAAGGCTAGGCAGATGATGACATGGCATGCCTGGCGAAAAGGACACAAGTGGATTTTCTTCACGACATGATTTTCTTTGTCAAAAAAAGCTTAGCAAAATCATACATAATATGGTAATAAAATCCTGAAGACGAACAAAATCTATCATTTCAATAAAATAATGAACACAAAAATCTTTTTCTTTTTCGCATTTTCAGATTACAGATTTGATTACGAAATTGATAAGTACCATCTTCTATTACAATTTAAGCTTCATCACAAAATTCATTACTCCACACAAATTGGTTTCTGATGGCTAAATTGAAATAGTAGATTTCCAAAGACATGCAATATTTTTCTATTTGAAGACTTGTTTTAGCCAGTGGCATCACCCGCATGAAAATTACCCAAGGAAACATATTAAAAGTATCATAGGTCTGTCTCATGACAAAAGTCAATGACCAGTGTGTGTTGGCAGTGATGACGTATGGCATTGAGAGCTGGTCGCTTCGTAAATATCCATTCGACCTTTAGAAGTGAAAAGGTATTAAATTAAAACATAAGATAGTCAGACTGATTTATTTTTACATTTATAAATGCATGGATTAAGTAAGTATGGATAAGATTGTGAAAGAACGCTGTCAGTAGATGTTTGACTCGACTCAGATAAAAGAATATTTTATCTTCTTATCAATTCACTTATTACGACTGAAACAGCTGAATGCTGATAACCATTAATAGTGCACTTTAGAATAAAAGTCTATCGTGTGCAAAGTATGACGTTGTGATTATATTATTCATTCTTTGACAGTTTGATAGGTAGACTGTAGTCTTACTGTTGTCTAAAAAACTCAAATGGCTAGTTTTGTAGAAGTTAAATTATCCACAACTAATTTAATATGTTGTATAGAAACTAAAATCAACCCATATACTGGGTTGAATAGGTCAGATAGACAGTCACTCCGTGTAAAACACTCTGAATACGGCTTGACTGGACGCCAACCCCAATATAGTTGAGAAACAGGCTAGGCAAGGCAGATAGGTATACAAATTAAGATATTAGATTATACAAAAAACCGTGAAATGTTGAAAATATTCTGCCTAATAAAAATTGCCGCTGCTGTTTTGGTACTGCACTTTTGACCCTTAAATGTAAATGCGTCGATTATTTTCAACGGCGGAAATCTAACTTTTTGACAGTAAATAGAAAAAATATATTGAGGTTTTGGCACCTATTTTGACTTATAGTATCTAAGAAAAACTAACAGCACCCCGCGGCTCCACCCGCGTAGCATTAGTACTTCCTAATTTATATATGGACTGGCAATATTATGAGCAAAAACAGGAGAAATGAAGCAAAATAATTACGGATTGGTATCGCAGAAATGGTAAACCGAGCAGGAGAAAACTAGTAAGGAGATGGGAGGACGAGATAAGACTTATAGCGGGCCCTAACTGGATGCGAGTGGCCAGAGATAGAATACAATGGAAACAGCTACAGGAGGCATTCGCCAAAAGGCATACTGAATTAAGAGATGTACTTTAAAGTACAAACACATATAAACAAAAGAAATATTGAGAATAAAAAAAACATAAATACAATTTCTTCATAAGTCATAGCCTATCTTTATATTACTGTAAAGTTTAATGGAATCTCTTTCGTAGTTTTTGCGTGAAAGAATCTACAATGCTACTTTCACATTTATTAATTTAGTATGCTGTCAGATTTGTTTCAATTATTTTGAAAGAGCTATTTTTTTCAATTATTATAATCACCATACAATAAAATAATATCAAATAATAATAAAAATAAAATAAAATCAGCACCGTGCTGTGGGTCCCCCACGGCACAGCATTTTATGCCGTCTTGGCACAATCACGACATGCATCTGCCTGACATCTTTTTCACCCTATTTCTTTTCTGTTATAAACAAAATGTAGGTACTTAGTATAAGTTATTATTGTTTGATTTATTTCTCGCCTTTACTAACCTAATTTAAGTACTACTAATACTATTGTTAAGGGTTTAGCATAAGCATGTTCTTATATTGTATGTCGTTTTGTGACAAATAAACACATTTTCTTTATTTTCTTTCTTTCTTTTCTATCCAATTAGTCTCTAGAATTTATCCTTTTAAGTAAAATAATTACCGCAGTATTTTTATAACACCAACCTACTCGTTAATTTATCCATATTAATTACAATATAAATTAATTCAGACCGAAACCATTTATAAAATTACTGCGAAAAATTAATCGGAAATGAAAAATTATCTTTATTTGACAAATTAATGTAAATCAGATTGTAATTGAAATGAATTAGGCCATTAATGAAGTTTATTCGACTAATTAATACAATGAGAGCTGTAATTAATTGAAATTAAAAATAAAGGAACGAGAATCAAAGAAATAATGAAGATGAAAATTATAATCAAAGTTGATTGGATATGAAAATGAGGCTAAGTTAATTACTACAGAATGAAAGAAAATAAGTAGGTAACAAAATTGCATTAGATATGAAATTAAATTACAAGAGATGACACTACAGACTACAAGTATAAAAGCTTCTTCATCCTGGCAAATAAAACTTTTTAGTTGGGTTAGTTGAGAATAACTTAGATAACTTGATACTTATCCCCTTATCCCTCTTTATATATTCTAACAGTCACATTGAATTTAGAATCTGCTAATCATTGTTATAACCACTACTAGAATCAATCATATTGGCGGTTATATATTGACATTAATCAAGGGTTTGTTTCTGTTGTCATGGTGATTGAGTCGAGGAGAGTTCTTTCAAATAGACTTAAAATAAAGGCCTTGACTAAGCATTTCAAAAAATTTGTTCATTCGCAGCATACATTCAAAGATAACCAAAGCGTCACTTATATAAAGCGTCATCTCTATTTATGTAAGTAATTTTTTTTTATAAACAGGTCATGACTATAAGTAGATATAACTGGTAAATAACAGTTCTATCTACTCATCTATCAACATGAATAGCAAGTCTACTTTCAGATAAAACCACACACAAATCTACTGTTATCAATAAAAATACATCTATTTAATCTTAACTCGCTTATCCGATCAATTCATCAACTATTTGCACGTGCCTCGTCAGATAGCACTGATGCACTTGAGCCGTGGTGAATATAAAATCTAGATATATAATTTATAAAAACAAATAAAGAGAGAATTAAAAAAAAATATTGGTATTCTTTAGGTCTAGTGAATCAATTTACTATTCACTTATAATATTCAGGCTTTTCCCACGGTATGGCTACCGTGACCTATTGGACAATAACCGTGCATTTTTCCGGGATAAAAATAAGCCTTTTGTCCTTTGTTTCTATTACTGAAAAAATCGTATTCAAATCACTCTTTCAGACATCAACGTCATTATCATCGCCAACCCGTTAATGTTCCCCCTGCTGGGACACAGGACTCCTCTCTGTGAGAGTGAAGAGGGTTTCAGAGATCACCTACTACGTAAAATTTTTTGTTTGTACAAATATATTAGTTTAAATATAAATTGCATTGTTTAAGAGTCGTTCAGTCACGATTATCTTAAGATCTAAAAGCTGAAGTTAGCTCCCTCCATACCAACATATTTTAGATTAAGTAGGTACTGTTAAGATTCAAAAGTGCAGTCACAATCTACCAAAAGAGCAGCGGCAATATTTTTTTTAGAATTTCAACTTTTCACGGTTAGTAGGTTCAATATCTATTTTAATTTCAATAAAACATATTAAATCAGTTGTGGTTAATTCAACTTCTTCCACAGAAACTAGACATTTGTGATTTAGGAGAGTAAGACTACAGTTTTGAGCCTTGACTGTACATAAAAATCTCGCGAAAGCTCCTCCAATGCACCGTACTGGTAATTTAATCTTAAACTTAAGAGGTATTTACTCATAATTTACTAACAAAGTGCAAACTGGCTGGCGGGTATCCGGCGCTCATAGTAATAACATGTTAACTGAACAGTCTCACATGACCGACGAGTTATCAGCAACGGTGCATCCAGAATAGGTGATAATCATAGCCAACTTCAGGGCAGCCAAGAAGTTTAGCGAGAACTATAGTTATTTAATAATAGTCGCACGGGTCATCTTCAAAGTTAGGCAACGCTTGCCAAGGTCGGTCAATGGACCAGAATCGATTTATTACTCCTCCTCCGTGCCTAGGAACGCTAAGCTGTTTGTCTCAAATGTCATTTGTAGATCTGGTAGTCAGAACCCATAAAAAAAATTCACCAGTCTTGCCAAAAGGTTACCCAGTTACAGGGTTGACCACAACCCATTAACCTGCCTACATACCGCCTATCTATCCACCAAGTCAAAGTAAAAATTATTTATTTCAATTAGGCCACCAAGCGGCTCTTTAAAACGTCAAAAATTTAGATTTAAAATTTATAATTATTGATTCTACCGTCCATTCAGAAAAGTAGCTTGTTATTGAGAAGAACGGACAAGAAACTCCACACAGATTCTTTATAAAAAAGTGTTTTACAACATTTACACACATACATTAAATCATATACGTAAGGAAGATGCACCCAGACTAACACTACTACTCGTATACTACGTATCATCATCATCATCATCAGCCTTATAATGATCTCTCTGCTGGGACACAGGTATCCTCTCTATGAGGGATTTAATAGGCCTTAAGACGACGACTAACGCCAACGACCTTGAGGGAACAAAACTTGCACTCGTTTCTCACCCACGCGACCCGAAATTTAGTAGTTTTTTGTACTTTTCTTATTATTCTATGACTTTTAAAAAAAAAGCTTCAGATCAAAAAGTAGATAATTAAATTGTCTTTGATATGGTGTCGATTTCATTAAAATACGCCCAGCGGTTTTGTTGTGATTGTCGTGTTTTTGTCCGTTTTAGACATAACTTTACAAATTAATTACACTATGTTATACGAATAAAACTCAAAATGTACTCAGATGAAATTATTAAGAAAATGGTCTAATATAACATATATTTTTCCAATAAATTACGACTAGCCGTTTAGACGTGATTCTCATTTTAAAATCAGCTACTCAAGGGAATCGGCGACTTAATACACCACGCGGGCCCAGTGCGTGTTGGCGGATATCACGTGTCTTGAAATTTTTGGTTCTAGGACATGCCGGTTTCTTCACGATGTTTTTCTTCACCGTTTTAAGAGCAGTGGTGATGAAATAATTTACACAAAGTAAAGCGCCTGCCTGGGTTCGAACTCACGACCTTTGACACGTAAGCTGGGGCCGTTACCACTAGACCACCACTGCTCTTACTACGTTTAGGTTTAAAGTATTACAAGCACTAACAGTTAAATTCACTCATTCGATAAATAGGAACATGGTTCTCACAGAAAGGCAGTCGCTTTATGTAAAATACTGGCTATACTCAGTTGAATCCGGTTTGAAGCCAAATCCAACATATTTGGGGCAAGACTATGTGCCTTAGTAAGTAGGTAAGAATCTGGTGAAGGCTCCTCCAATGCACAGTGCATTATTATTATGCACAGGTAATTTAATCTTTAAACTGCTACGTCTAGACTGTTGGCTAGAGTATCCGGAGCTTATAATATCAACAAGTTAATTGAATGGTCTCACATGACCGGCGAGTTAGCAGCGGCATGCACCGGTGTGTACGTACTAATTAGTTCTACTTACAGACTTGCTCATTAATTTATTGCAGTATTCAGTAGTTGTTACACGCCTGGGACTGTCGGAAACAGTCCCAAGCGTGGAACATTTTTTTTTATTTTTTTTTAAACGTTTCCCCACACTAGGAATTTCTTCCTATATCGTGGGTGCGTTTACAAACATATAAACTCACATACACAAACACCCAGAGCTGGAACAACTATCTGTGGGTCATACAAATATTTGTCCCGTGCGGAACATCAAACCCGCGACACGCAGCGCAGCAGTCAAACGCTCAAACACTGCGCCAACCGTGCGCAAATGACCTTATTTTCAAAATTAAGTCTTCAACTTAAATTTCTAGGTGTACCCGTTTATAAAAGTTCTGGTCACCGTTTAGTAGGTGCTTGCGTTTATCATCATTTCAGCCGAAAGACGTCCACTGCTAGACATAGGCCTCCCCAGGCGTCGCCACATTGACCGATCCCGTACGTCTCGCATCCGGCGCCTTCTCAAAATCTTAACCAAGTCATCGGTCCACCTATTGGGAGGTCTTCCAACGCATCGTCTTCCGGTTCACGGTTGCCATTCCAGAACTTTTCGGCCCCATTGGCCATCCATTCTGCGAGCAATGTGCTCTACTCACTGCCATTTAAGTTTCGCAATTTTTCGGGCTATGTCGGTAACTTTGGTACTCCTGTGGATATCCTCATTTCTGGCCAAGCAAAGAAACTCCGAGCATAGCCCTCTTTATTAGTCTTTGGGTGACTTTAAGCTTTCTGTTAAGGCGTTAATTGGACGAGAAGAAGTTCTTACGTTAACTCAAAAGAAAAACAAATGGTCCAAACAACGTTACAAGTGTTGATGTAATTATTTTTCCATTATACAAATAATTAAAACGCCACTATCATAAAAATACATAAAATGCCACACAAACATAAATTGCCAACAACATCAAGCATCTGAAACCAGCCTCATATTATAACGACTATAAAATTATGATTGCAAGCAACACCACTACGTACTCATTAGAAACCTAAGTCTTAGGTATTAATTTATGGCAACACCACCCGGCTCCCTGGAGCTTATAAAATAGTTTAGTTATAAAATCTTGACTGCATTTAATATGCGTTTTATTATGTCTGGAGAGCGTGAGATGAACTTGAGAAGACATTGAGACAAGGGAAAAGTTAGTGAGATTAATTTAAATTTAAATTAAATTAAATTTATTTCAAATTTAGACTATTTTAGAGTCCATTCTTTGTTAGTACACAACCTTATAATAATTGTTAGTAATCAGTACATGACACAAAAACAAATGAATTTATAATAATTACAGGGATCGAAGTAGATATAAATTAAATAAGAAAGATACAATTTTAAATAACAATTAAAGTTTTCAAAAAGTAAAAATGTCACTGAATTTAAATGTAAAAAAATTAATTAAGAAAATATCCAATTATAAAATTTAATAAAACTAAAATTACACAAAATTTAAATGTCAGAAAATTTAAAAATCAACTTTAAAATACAAATAAATATCCAATAATTACATTAAATACAGGCAAACTACTGTTATTATAACTTAAAACTACTGGATACAAACAAACAAATTACTTATATTCGTACGCCCCACTGGCATGTAGGCGCATCCAATGTCTCAGTATGGGGCTGTCCCACCTGTCTGCGAGAGTTTGTGAATGTGAAGTACTCTTAAAATTTTGGCGTTGAGAGTTATACCTTACCTTACGTTAGGGCCTTAACCTATTTCTGACCAATGCTGGATAATGGACATACTTAGGCATTCTTCTGAATGCCACAACACGAGAACCCCGTACAATATAAAAAAAATATAAAAAAAAATAATAATCTTCATTTCGGACAAGCAACATTCAACGGGTACGAGTAAGTAAACGAAACAGAAAACTCGAACTATTATTTTAAAGTTGTTGTTAATAACTAACATAAATTGCGACATCTTTGATCATCTTGCGACCGGAAATGTGAAAGAAACATACAAAATTTCAGATTGTCGCTTGTCACAGTCTGTTTTAGCCACTTTATAAAGGACGTCTAACCATTTAATACTTGTGGGCGTTCCACTCTAGGTTTGACGAAACTGCTAAAAGCGTCGAGGCTTCGACGAATTCTAAATATAACATTTTCCTTAAAAGTATCCATTAGCATCTTTTCAACTCAGTATATGTGTCTTGGCAAATTAAAGGCTTGAATGACTTTCTGAAAATAAATTAATTTAAGGACCATACAGCTGCTTTCTTATCAATAAATAATAATTTATTAGATATATACAACAGAATATTACCCAACTTTCAAAATTAAACGTAGGAAATTCTCATTATTTGCCATTTTCTCTGTTAAAATGGGCAAATTTCTTCCCCGTTTCCTATACCGAAATAAACGTATTTCCAAACTGCAAATTACCCAAAAACAAGGAACATAAATTCAAGTTTCGTAGTTAATAAGAAGGGAACAAAAAGTGTACCGTTTTATTAATTTGTAAGGAGACAATAAGCCTACAAATCCCTTGTAACAGACGACTGTTGGGTAGAGTTGGGCTCGAAGAACACCTGTACCTTGCCCCTATTATAAGTTATTAATACACCCCACTTTCACCCCGGGTGTACTGGGGTACCTTGGGGAACTGATTTTGGTGCAATTTTAGGAAGAAAATGGAAATTAAACTTTCCGGAAAGATTTCGCTGTCGTCTTTAGTGCAAAATCAGATTCATAAGTTTGGATATAATTTGACGTAGTTGTGAAGGCTTTATAATAATGGTAAGGTGTAATAAATTGTCATTACCACTGATAGTACGTTTAATTTCGTGTTCCTTTTTCTGGACCGAAAAAATACTTTATCGGTTCTAGGACTATAAATTACAAGCCTTTTCCCACGGCTGCACTTACGTGGCCTATACCACGCTGTTTTTGCTTTCGGTATAAGAAGTCTATGGCAGTCAGCAGTACTGTACCTTTCTCTGATTAAAAGTTCACCTCTTTATTTATCCTCTCTTAAGATAATAACCTCGTTTCTGTCTTTGAACATTATCTGTGTATATGTTATGGTTCAAGCGAATAATACGGCATAATTCATAATGCCCAATATGAGTAGGCAATATGATAAAAACTCTTGAATTAATTAAATTAACCAGGCTTTCTGAATAATGCTGAGCTGAGTTCGCTCGCTTTGCTTGCTCACTTCAGCTCCCGTTATTTCCTTCGAACCTAAACTATCCGTGTCGGGGTGCCCTAAGCTCCTGAGATCGCTTCGCTCGCTCTTGGGCTAACTCATTGACCATAACTATTGAATTGCCCAACCGTTACGTAGCAATATTCATAATGACCAGCCAATGTGATAAATATAGAAGTTTAAATCAGTTTTCATTACATTTCCCGATTTGACTTGACTATATTCATATTGCCCGGGCATTAAACATATTGTACGGATTAATCACTTGGTCCTTGACATATCCATTCAAATATCTTTTGCTTTATGTTTATGAATTGAAACTGACTAGTTATTAACCGACTTTCCAAAAAGGAGGAGGTTCTATGTTCTACTTCATGTTTGTTTTTTTTTGTGTATGTTCACCGATATCTCCGTCAATTGTGATTTTGAAAATTCTTTTTTGTTTGATAGATTATGTTCCGAAATTGGTAAATAATTTGGTGAAGAACTTCTGAGATATACTACAGAACTCTTCAAAAAATAACGGCAAATCTCTCAGGATTACTGCAATCGCATGTCTGTTTATTGTTTATACCATTTCATAAAATAAAATCACACCAGTACGCTCTAAAGGGGTACCTCATTTTACGGGTTATGTTCTAGTTTCATGGTATTCGGGTAATCTATTCTGGCATTATAAGTACCTTACTAAAGGCAAGTTGCTTAATAGGTACAACTAAAAAGTGAAAATAAAAATAACTTTTAACAAAAAATACTACTAAAAACAAAACAAAGTGAAAAATAACTTTCTTTTTCTAAGTCGGTGTCTTTGGTAGGTACCATTTTTTTTTCTTTATGGACAGGAATGGACGTTTTTTTTTTAATTTCCTTACGGTGCAGATACCCCTCAGTAGCCGAGTTTAAAATGAGAATTACGTGTAAACGGCTTGTCGTAGTTTTCAGACTATTTTGTTAATTATTTAAATTTTGAGTTTTATTCGTATAACTTAGTATAATTAATTTGTAAAGTTATGTCTAACACGGACAAAAACACGCCGGTCGTATTTCAATGAAATTGACACGATCTGAAATGGACAGTACAAAAATCTACTCAATTTTGGGTCGCGCGGGTTTGAAACGACTGCGCGTTTTGTTCCCTCAAGGTCGTTGGCGAATGTCGTCGTTTTACAATAAATTCTACACGTGTTTTTTTATTTTACTCAAGGTCAGATAAGTCGATGATTTCTGAAGTGCATCAGACGATGTTACGTGATAGACGATGATTTGGCAATTGATGCTAAAATAAGCATTACAACTATCTTGACGTATAAGTGAAGTTATTTTTACGATAGTGTTCAAATTCAGTCACGCAATGCCTTAAGATATTGACAGTATTCCTAGAATTATTACCCCTCCTTATATTCTAAGACATGTAATCCAACTCGGCTCCACCTCGAATCATCAAATTCACAGTTAAAGTTAATAATCAAGAGTCTTCTTACTTTCTCATGGCAACTTAGCCTAGTGGAGGACAAACAGACTTGGATGGGAAAAAAACCCCTACACTTACTGACACCTAACATAAAAACAGGACATCAGTTACTGAAACATTTTTTTTATATAAACATAAATAAATAACAATGAGGTGTAAAACAATGCTCTTCCAGCAAGCACAAGTCACTGTCATCATTTGTCAGCCGCAGCCTCTCAACTGAATTAATAACCAGTATCAAACACCGCACGATTTATGATCTTAATATAACTAATGTTGCTGTAATTGAATTCCACTGTTGTTGTGGTAAGGTAACTGGTTAGCAGAATCGCAGAGGGATAAAAAGGATTTAATTTAATGGCTGGTGAAATTGCAGCGATATGATGGATGCTATTAAAAAAAAAAACTGCTTTCTAATTTGTAGATCATGAGTTTGGTTTTTCTTCTTATTGTTAAAACAATGGACCGCTTTGGAACGTACAATCAAAGATCAGCCACACTCGTCCAAAGGAGCTAAAGTGACTCATTCTTTAGAGAAAATGTTCATAAGACATCGGCATCTGAAATACCTAATCGTACCCAAGGTATAGAATCTGAAGTGTAGATTAAACAAGATTTAGACCATCTTTTTTCGATAAAAATACCCAAAAGAAGAGGCGATTTCTTAACATAATTGATACAATTCAAAATGACCTTTCTCTTTGCTTCAGCAGAAGATATCTCAGAGGATTTAATTACATAAAGATAATCTAAAATTTGAATATCGGAATTTAAGAGCCCTCTAGATTAGATAATAAATACAATTATAACCTTAAGTTGACATTAGTTATGAGTAAGTATAAAAACTCATTGAGTCATCACCTCTTGTGTTTTCACTGATATTTGGTGTATCCATTGACCCCTATGAAAAAAAAATGAATAAATAAGTATTTTCAATAAAAACATTTGCGCAATTTATTTTACTCCAGACTCGAACAGAAACTTGATTATAACTAATATTGATTGTACTAATACTAATATTGGTACTAACAATCTTGCTGAGCAGACTTAACAATTAGGTACTGCATATTCATACCCATATTGTTTCTGCAAACAACGTTTCTACTCTAGCAAAAATTAATATATAGGCAGTCTTTATATGATTTACTAAATGCTAATGTTGGAATTGGTGTGCCATACTCAAGACATATGGACCCAGTAGTGCTATTTTCTAAGGATACAGCCTTGAGTGGCCTCAAATCTGTCATCATCATCATCATCATACCAACCGAAAGACGTCCACTGCTGGACGCTTATGTCCAAGCGTCTCCACATTGACCGGTACAGTGCGACTCGCAACCAGTGGATCCCCGCAACCCTCACCAGGTCATCGGTACGATTAGTGGGAGGCCTTCCAACGCAACGTCTTCCGGTCTCAAGGCTGTATCCTTTGAGAATAGCACAGCTGATCATCACAAAGTGTTTTACGGAAGATGGTGTCGTAACCAAGGCACGTCTAAAGAGGCTGGCGAGATGATTTTAACTTCTTCCTGACAGATTAGCAAGACACAAATAACAATTGAAAAGTATGATGAGGACCTTTTATGAAAAAAACAAAAAGAAATCTCATAGTAGTATTTATCAATTTAAAACGATGGGGCAGAGGGCATTTATAGTAGTCCTCAACCGTTACCGATCCTGAGCTTCACGCTTCTTCTTGACGGGAACGGTCACACTTTAAATTCAAAAGATGCTTATACCGATTCAAAACCTGAGTTCTTTCACAAAATGTAAAGTGAAAAGGTCATGACACAATACAATTCAAAATAATTGTCTTAAAACACAATACCTTAAGTTATTTAAATATCTAGAAGACAATGCCGATGAAGAGAAACAAAGCATTTGATTCTAAAATATACTTACTCAATTTTATTGTTTCACATTGAATAATGTTCTCTTCAGTTGAATTAAACTCAACTGAAGAGAACATTATTCAATGTGTTTTTGCAACTCAACGACTCTTGAGTCAATGTTCTTTTCAATATCCGAGCATATTTTCACTGTTCTATGGAAACTTGGAGTGTTTTGTTATAGGTATTTTGGCGAACTAGCTTTGTCTACTAGGTAGGTGAACTAGTTAAGTTAAAGTTTAGGTAAACGGCGTAAACTCACTAATGTCTAAAATGGCAATGGGTGTTCCTCAAGGCTCAATATTGGGTCTATTCCTCTTTTTAGTTTATATTAACGATTTACCCTAATTAATACAAAATCAACCGAAGAGGGTGTTGTTTGCTGATGACGCATTTTTGATATTTAAAATAGATCGGCGGTCACAAAATCTTGATGATGTGAATAACTCTATTCATCAGGTCCAAAATTGGTTCACGGCAAACAATTTGGTACTAAATGAAAAATTTAAACAAATGTATTAGATTCACATTGCCGAATGTTAGAAGTACCGAATACGACATCATATTGAATGGCGAAAAGCTGGACTTTGTAAATCAAACAGTTTTCCCGGGAAACACTCCAGACGACAAATTGCAATGGGGTCCTCACATAACATCTCTTGCGAGTCGGCTAAGCTCAGCCGCTTATACTGTTAGAAAGATAAGATAGTTAACGGATGTAGAAACCGCGCGTTTGGTCTATTTTCGTTACTTTCACAGTATTATGTCATACGGTATTTTACTGTGGGTCAAGCAGCTGACATTGAATCCATATTAATATTGCAAAAGAGAGCTGTCAGAGCCATATATGGGTTAAGTCACCGAGAATCTCTTAGGGAACTATTTAAAAAGAATAATATTATGACAGTTTCTTGCCAATTCATTTATGAAAATATTATTTATGTAAGGAAAAATATACATCTCTTTAGTAAAGTCAGTGATAGACACAATTGTAATACGAGACATAAAGATAAGTTAGATCAACCATCTTATAGACTTGCTAAAGTACACTCATCTTTCGTGGGGTACTGTGTAAAATTCTGTAACAAAATACCTTGTGATATATTAAAACTAAATGAAAGTAAATTTAAAATTTAGTTGAAAGCTCCATTTTTAAACAAGCATATTACGAACAGATGATTATATCCAAAATAAGAATGCTTGGAAATATGCTGGTCCTGCTCCATAGGGCAATCTTTAGTGTAGACAAATTCAAATTTGTTCATTTATATTCATAGTTATTGTTTTTTTTTTTTAATTGACTCACCCACTGTTCCGTTGTTGTTGAATTAGGTGTAGCGGCACCAACGCCGCCACTTACGAACTAATGACATGACGTCACACAATCCTACATCGCGCAAGCAAAGTTTTCGGCGCGATTCGAACACATACAACGGTCCGACCATAGCTATAGTAAAAAAAAAAACTAAATCTATGGGTCCGACAATAACCGTTAGGCAGTTGCCCGGACCAGACACGACACCCGTCTTCTTGGAGGATACTCCTTTTACATGAAGGTTTGTGGGACTTCACACCCTGTTCCACATACCCCCAAACTGGTGACCCTCGAACATGAACATCAGCGCAGCCTTCGTGCAGAGCTACTGCATCGTGACGTCATCATCACTTCCTCAAGCTTTCGAGTAGCGCGTCACACAGCCAGCCTGTAACTATTGCATCTACGAGGGTATCCTGACCACCAGCATGCAGCAGACGCACATTCCTGGTCATCACCCTCAGCTTCTATCATCATCGCTCCGACCCACTGGAGCCAGCAACTCTATCCCGACTCACTGGGATATAATCACCCCGACTCAATGGGAGCACAACCGCATACAGTTCCGACTCACCGCGAACTCTGCGACTTCCGGTTCCGACTCACGGGAACCAACCTTCCACTGGCCAGGCACGCATCACAAGATGTACGGACGACTCAACCTGCTGTCGACCTCCGGTTTCCGGAGGGGAGTGATGTAGCGGAAACAACGCCGCCACTTACGAACTAATGACATGATGTTACTCCTGCATCGCGCAAGCAAAGTTTTCGGCGCGATTCGAACACATACAACGGTCCGACAATAACCGTTGGGCAGTTGCCCGGACCAGACACAACTCCCGTCTGGAGCGAGGATCCTCCCTTTTCTATGGAGGTTTGCTGGACTTTACACCCTAGTCCACATACCTCCAAATAGGTATTTAACCTATGTTTGCAATATTTGTATATATGTGAGAACCATGTTCCTATTTATCAAATTAATTAATTTACCTGCTAATGCTTTTGATACTTTATACCTGAACGTAGTATAGTGTGTAGTGCTATTCTGGGTGCATAGTCCTCACATATATGAATTTATTAATGTATATACTTATATGTCCCGTTTTCACCCTTTGCTTACGGAAACGATTCTGTCTCCATGTAATATTAGTTTAGATGTAGAATTTTAACGCCATCTCTGACCATATGCCCGAGATTTATCCTAGGCGGCGATTTTAATGCTAAGCACACGCATTGGGGATCAAGACTTACTACAACTAAGGGTAGGCAGCTCTTAAGTGCAGTTAAAGAAATACATATGAGCACGGGTAAACCAACGTACTGGCCCACTGACCAACAGAAAATTCCGGATCTTATAGATTTTTTCATATGCAAAAATATATCCGCCAACTACCTCAGTTTGGAGGAAGGTTTTCATATGAACTCGGACCACTCTTCTATTATACTAATGATGAGTCAAAAAATCCTACTCAAAGAAAGCCACTTAACCCTGGTTAATAAGTTCACAGATTGGAAAGGTTTTGCCCTTGATCTAGATAATATTATCGACCTTAAAACTCCGATAAAAAAGCAAGATCAGCTTGACTCAGAGGTAAACAAATATATTGTTAATATCCAACAATGTGCGTGGAACAACACACCGCAATTAAAACGTAAATATAAAGGATTTATCTATCCTAAGGCAATTGTAGATTTACTATTTGAGAAAAGGAAACAAAGGAAGCTTTGGCAACAAACAAGGTGCCCGAGGGATAAAACATTACTAAATAATCTAACTAAACGGTTAAAGAGGAATATTCTACAGTTTGAGGCTGAATCTCTGAATACCAACCTTCTGCAGCTAACCAATGACAAATCAACTGATTACTCCCTTTGGAAAGCTACAAGAAATCTAAAAAGGCCAATAAAACAAATACCGCCCATCAGAGATAGCGACGGAAAATGGGCCATAAGCAATGACCAAAAAGCGATAAGGTTTGCTCAACACTTAGAAGAAACTTTTCAACCCAACGAAAGCTCGATAGAAATACTTGAGCGTGAAAGATTGTCACAAAACCAAAGAATTAAGCTTGTGACTCCTAAAGAAGTAATGAGAGAAATCCAAAATAACATTAGCTTGAAAAAGTCTCCGGGTTACGACCTCATTACAGGGGAAATTCTAAAACATCTCCCACGCAAAGCCATAGTAAAGCTGACCAAGCTTATCAATGCTGCATTTATCTTAAAATATGTACCTGAGCCATGGAAGGTCGCTGAAGTCATTATGATTGCGAAGCCTGGAAAACCACCCCATGAAGCATCATCATATAGACCTATTTCTCTGTTGCCCGTGTTATCAAAGCTATTCGAAAAACTGTTATTGAAACGGTTAAAACCAGTAATAGAAGATAAAGACCTTATTCCAAATCATCAATTTGGCTTTAGGGAAAAACATTCAACAATAGACCAGGTACATAGAATAACCCATATCATTGAAAAAACACTTGAAAATAAGGAAGTCTGCGCCACCGTATTTTTAGATGTGGCGCAAGCTTTTGACAAAGTTTGGCATAAGGGTCTAATATTCAAGCTCAGACGCATGCTACCAGAATTCGCAGATATTCTAGAGTCGTATATAACTAATAGAATGTTTAGAATACGGCAAGAAGACGCATATTCCGAGCTAAAAGCTATAAAAGCTGGGGTACCTCAAGGAAGTGTGCTAGGCCCAATTTTGTACTTGTTATACACATGTGACATCCCAGAACTGGAAAACAACACCATTGCGACCTTTGCAGATGATACTGCAATTATGGCTACCGGATCAAGCCACAGAGAAGCAGTAGAAAGAGTTCAACTAGCTGTGAACAAAGTTTATGACTGGACACAAAAATGGAAGATTAAACTGAATGAGTCAAAATCAATTCACATTGACTTCACAAATAAACACTTGGACTATCACCCAATCTACATAAATGGCATGCAAGTGCCTTATGCTAATACAGCCAAATACCTTGGCATAACTCTCGACGCCAAGTTGCGATGGAAAGCTCATGTCAAAAAGAAAAGACAGGAACTCGACATACGTTATAAAAGTATGTATTGGTTACTCGGAAGGAAATCCTGTCTATCAATACATAATAAAATAACCATATATAAGCATATACTAATGCCAATTTGGACGTATGGTATCCAACTTTGGGGCTGTACTAAACAAAGCAACGTAAAATTAATACAACAATTCCAAAATAAAGTACTCAGGGATGCTGTAAATGCACCCTGGTACGTAAGAAATGACGATCTTCACCGTGATCTTAAAATGGAATTCGTCACCACCATCATCCAAAAATTTGCTGAAGCCCACGAACACAGACTTCATCGACACGTGAATGTTGAGGCTATCCAGCTGCTAGACAATACAGACTTAGTGCGTAGGCTAAAAAGAACTAAACCTTATGAATTGGTGTAGTGTACAAAGTGAATGCATAATAGTGACAACGCTGTGCTATACATATAACACATGAACATAGTGTTTTTATAAATTATATCAGACTCTAAGAAAGTGCTACGGACTTGTGTAAAAGTGCAAATACACTATTCTTAGTTTTAACATAATCTATAACGTAACATATTAAGTTAGAGTTAAATTGCTTATTAGTCTTTTAGGCTAGATCGTAATTAATTATTAAGAATTCTGTTCTTAATAACAAAGTAGAAAAAAAAAAAAAAAAAAAAAACTCTGACCATATGAAAGAATAAAATCGAGCGATTGCATCAACAATGGCAAAATAATTATTTTATGTCAACAAATTAAGTGAAATTGATTTAGATTATTCTTTTAATCTTTTCATCAATAAAAATAACTCATAGTGTTATGATATTGTTTACCAATTAATTTCAGTAAGCAGTCAATTAACAAAACTAAATTACTTAATTCTTTCTCAATAACTTCATGTACATATTACAGCTCCTTTTAAACGATGCGTCTAGGTCATTACTAAAATCGTATGATGATTGATTTCAATAATAAATACTTTTTATTGACTTCTCCACGCAGTTCCAATCGCATTGTTTTGATTTGACCAATGCACCAACACAACTAGCGTTCCTTATCTGTAATGATGCCTAAAATATGCAAAGCCTAATTTTAATTCAAGATTTTCAACCAACAAAATTGTCCCTAGATATTTTCCTGGCTGCTCCCTACCCGGGAGACTTCAGGCTGGCCTTGTGAATAATGAAAACTAATTATTCGCCAAGACATTATGAATATGAATCACCCTCGGCCGGATATCTACTTATTTTTCTCTGACGACAGACAGTTCTCCAGCAAAATGATCTCGAACAATATCGTTCTCGCGTATAATGAAAATAGATCTCCTTTTGCGACGTTCATGTAATTATTTTCTTAGTAAAAAGCGATTGTAATTATTGTGTGTCTGGCTCGTTATAAAAGACGAAGCTAGTTTTAATTAAATTTTTAGATAAATATTTATTTGATAGAAATGCTTCATTTTCTAAACTCTGAAATATTTTGGTGTAAAATATTACCCATATGGACGGATAACAGTGGCGACCCGTTGTTATTGGCCGCGACTTACAAGTTGTAGGTAGTCAGGTGCTTTAATTTGTGTAAATTATTTCATTACCACTGCTCTCAAAACGGTAAAAGTGATGAAACTTATAAGTTAAGCGTGTCATAGATTCAAAAGTTTGAATATATGTGACATTCACCAAACTGCTCTGGGCCTATGTGGCCCAAATTACGGCCCAGTGCCTCTTACAGAGGCTGAGGCATGAGGCTTGCGAGCCAGCATTGGGCACATTACATGCTGGTTAAGTTATGCTTATTATTAAAGGTTAACAGTTTTTATGTGTTTTTTTTGTGTTTTTATTTTTTTATTTTTTATTTTTTTTATCTATTATCGTAAAACATCGTGTTTTTCGACTCTCTTCAATATAACATCAATTCGATTTATATTCATGAACAATAAAATAATGATGATAATTGGGTAATTATATAAGATTAAATTGTCCCCCATTATGTTTGTCACTAATGAATTTTATCGTTAATCTTTAAATTGTTGTGTGGCGAATGCCAATTGCGATATGATTGATTAAAAACACTGATTCCGATTTTATCTGAATATGTAATATCCGAAAAAAATACAATACGAGTACGTGACTACGTAATTTCCGAATTAAACAATGAATATTGTTGTGATTAAAATTGTAACTATGTACTTAGATACCGGAAAGTATTTTTAACCGACTTAAAAAAAGGAGGTTCACAGTTTGATCCGTATGTGGGTCCACGATTTGCTCGCGTTTGGCTTAATCGATTTTGATAAAATTTTCAGAAAACTATTTGTTACATTCAGGAGAAGGTTTTGGTATACAACAAATGGATACTCCGTGACGTCATCCACATTGATCCGTTATTACCGAATTGTAAAAAACCGGCCAAGTTTGAGTCGGACTCGCGCACGAAGGGTTCCGTACTTGGTAAATTGCGGTTTTTGATTTATGACCTATTAAAACGAAAATATTTACTAGATCCCGTTCAAACCAATTTTCGGTGGAAGTTTACATGGTAATGTACATCATATATTTTTTTTTAGTTTTATCATTCTCTTATTTTAGAAGTTACAGGGGGAGTCACACATTTTACCACTTTGGAAGTGTCTCTCGCGCAAACTGTTCAGTTTAGAAAAAAAATCTTTTTTGCAAAAAAATACTACCGACTTCCAAATGAAAAACTACAAAGTGAAAAATAACTTAACTTTTGGAAGTCGGTGTCTTTCGTAGGTACCATTTTTTTGCGATATGGACACCGACTTCCAAAAGTTAAGTTATTTTTCACTTTGTAGTTTTTCATTTGGAAGTCGGTAGTATTTTTTTGCAAAAAAGATTTTTATTTTACCCTTTTTAGTTGTATCTACCTAAAATAGGCAAGTTATTTAGTAAGGTACCTATAACGCTAGAATAGATCACCCGAATAACATGATACTTGAACATAACCAGTGAAATGAGAGATCTGCTTACCCCTTTAGTACGTACTGGCGTGATGTTATGTTATGAAATGGTATATACAATAATCAGACATGCGATTGCAGCAATTCCGAATGATTTGCCGTTATTTATTGAAGAGTTCTGTTGTATATCTCCGAAGTTCTTCATCAGATCGTCACCAAATTAAAATGGGACCAATTTCGAAACATATTCTTTCAAACGAAAAAAGAATTTTCAAAATCGGTCCACAATTGACGGAGATATCGGTGAACATACATAAAAAAAAAAAAAAAAAAAAAAAAAAAAAAAACATACAAGAAGTCGAACATAGAACCTCCTCCTTTTTGGTAAGTCGGTTAAAAAATGATATTAGAAACCTCTATATCATTTTAAAAGACCTATCCATATATATCCCACACGTATGGGTTTGATGAAAACAATTTTTTTTGAGTTTTAGTATGCGGAACCTCCAAAATTTATTGTTTTTTTTTCTATTTTTGTGTGAAAATCTTAATGCGGTTCACAGAATACATCTACTTACCAAGTTTCAACTGCAGTTCTTATAGTTTCGGCAAAAGTGGCTGTGACATACGGACGGACAGACAGACAGACAGACAGAAATGACGAATCCATAAGGGTTCCGTTTTTTCCATTTTGCTACGGAACCCTAAAAAAGGAGTAATGTTGTTGGAATTGCACAATACTCTCATAAATATTACTCTTTACACGGCTTCTAAACACGTGTGCCAAATGTCTTAAATGTATGTATGTATGTTTGTTTGTATTTTATGTTTGCTTGTCTGTTCGTTTGTATGTTTGTTTTTATGTGTGTCCACGCATTTCTCCAAAACTATTAATTGGATCGCGACCGTTCTTATTACATAATAATAGAATAAAAGTTTCATTAAAATTGGTCCATCAGTTATCAAGATATGGAACATATAACCGAACTCTTTAACGACAAACAGCACGAATGTGAAAATTATGGGTATTTAGGTATTTTGTCAATCCTTTCATTACCTTACTATAGAACTTGCGCACTTTTTAGTGATGGTGTACGAAACTAAAAAGAGAAAAGCAAAACTTTTTCACAAAAAAATATCCGACTTCTGAAACAAGTTTTATTTTTCTAATTTTTATTGTTTTTGTCACCGATATACGAAGAGAAAGTATTTTTTTATTTTAGAGGGCTTTGTTTAGGAAGCCGGTTACATTTTTTTGTAAATAAGTTTTTTATCTTGGTGCAGGTCTAGTTTTTCGATACAGATTTGATAAAACAAACAAAATTAATCAATACATTTTGGACGGTTGTTTCTCGACAGGGTGTTGCAAGGAGAGTTTTATATCATCAAAATTATAGCGAACAATCAACATTTGCACTCTATAATACTCTGTTGTTATCTCCAACATTATCTTAAACACTATCTGTAATAATATTATCATTAATATAAAATGTAGTGAAAAATCTGAATTTTCTCCACAATTTTTTCACACATCGCCATGTTCGCAGGAAGTTTAGTTTTTTCTATTTTTTTGTTAACAAATTATGTAGCATGTTCACCAAGAATCGATCCTCTAGTTGATAGCAATGTGGGGCTTATTCGAGGGTTGACAGCTGATGATGGAGACTATGCTATGTTTTTGGGAATACCTTATGCTCAAGTGGACCCAGAAAATCCTTTTGGAGTAAGTGCTTTTTCTTTTTTTTTGCCTTGTATTTAAATTAGGTAACACTAGGGTTTAGGGTCCTATTTGTCTGACGGTTTCGTAGATGGAACGCACAGGATTGTTTTTTTTTGGATTTTGTGAATGATATTAACGAAACGAAAAAATAAGTTTTTTATTACCTACCTAATTAATTATGAGCAAATACGAGATATTCCATTGTAGCTGCTTTGGATAGAAATGATTCGAAGCGGTGATAAAAAGGTTATCAAACAATTTTCACCACTTGAAAATCGTTTCTTAACAGGTTCACTGTCCACATAGCAGTCACAATAGATAAGCAATTACGTGTGTCATATATGACCCACTGGACAGGGAATAGGTTAAGATACAAAATAATAATAAGAAAAGATACTTTATCAATGAAAAAAAAAATGCATTTAATACGTAACCACTTACGTAACCATGTTTTTGCAAGGGCTTAACGAAGGTCCAATGCATTTCATTTCAAATAAAAATATATCATCATCTTTTCAATTAATCTTTACAAATAATTTCCTCCTTAAACATTAAACACTATTTATTTCAGAAATCAACGCCACACCCAAAGTTCGAAGACACATTCGAAGCACACGATGGCTCAGCGATGTGCCCTCAAGTGTACCAACTTAACGGGACTATTCTGGGCACGCCAGATTGTCTGCACCTCAATATCTATGTACCGACCACAGCCACTTCCAACAACCGTCTCCCAGTCATGATCTGGGTCTACGGAGGTGGCTTCCACGTAGGATACTTTGGAAAGGAATTCTATGGACCAAGTTACTTAGTTCAACATGACGTCATTGTAGTGACGTTCAACTATCGAGTTGGTGCTTACGGTTTCATGTGTCTTGACATTCCTGAAGTATCTGGTAACCAAGGTCTCAAAGACCAATATTTAGCAATGAAATGGGTCAAAGATAATATAGAAGCATTTGGAGGTGATTCCGATAAGATAACTTTGTTTGGAGAAAGTGCTGGTGGGCACTCGATAGACCTGCACTTATTGTCCCCAAAAGAACATATATACGACAAAGTGATAATACAAAGTGGTAGCGCTTTAGCCGCAACTGTTTTTTACGAACCTGATCGATTAGTTCCTATAAAAATAGCAGAGCGTTTAGGCTTTGAAACCACTGACATAAATGAAGCTATTTCATATATTTCTAACAGTGATTCGAATTCGGTAGTGGAAACAGCAAACGATCTAGGTTTAATTTTTAAACCGTGCATAGAAAATGAATTTGAAGGAGTGGAACCCTTTATATCTAGTTCTTGGCTTACAACTGGAACACCAAAAGCAAAAAACATGCCAATATTAATTGGTTTTAATGAACACGAAATGGTGAGGTCTCATTTCAATAAGGATGCTGAGTATTTCAAAAATTTGGATATCGTATCCAACTATTTGGAAAGAATATTTAATTTCAAAGATGAGGAATTACAAGAAATGAAGGACTTGATATCACATTTCTATTTTGGGGACGAAGTGTTGAGTGAAGATGTGAAATGGGGTATTATAAACTTTGATTCCGATTTTACCTATATTCATCCTGTACAAAGGTCTATGAAGAAATTTTTAGAGGCCGGAGCTGGAAACATTTTCTATTACATGTTCTCCTACGTTGGTGGAAGGAATGCCCTCGTCGTGGTAGATAATGAGTATAATGGGTCATGCTGTGCCTCGCATGCTGATGAATTGAGCTATTTGTTTGATATGAGTTTCAAACCATACCCAACACCAGAAGATGAAGTTATGATTGAACGGATGACGACTATGTGGACAAATTTTGCTAAATTCAGGTAAATAGAATTAATCATGTTAATGAGGTTGTGTTTTTCAAAGAAAGTCTTAAAACGCCCAACAGTTTGATTATTTAGTAATTTTAGACTATACTTAAATTTAAGTTTGTTTAAGACAGTCTGGAATAAAAGGATAAGATGATCCCTGCCCGTTTTCAATATTACTTGAGATATATGCAGCACAATGTTTTCTTCAATTGTTTATAAAAAGAAAAATCCTTTCAGCGACCCTACCCCGCAGACAACTGAATTGCTTCCAGTGAAATGGGTACCGATCACAAAGGAAGCCTATACCTACATGCACATTGATACTGAACTGTCTCTGGGCAGCAGACCAGCTCACGACAGGATGGCTTTCTGGGACCTGTTCTACAAGCTGAATGAAAATAAGCAGCGCTTTTTATGAAGATGACTGAAGATCTTATATATTTCTTTTAATTTTAGGGGTGCAGTTATACTTATCATTTTAACCGACTTCAAAAAAGGAGGTTATTGTCATACAAAATAGAATGTTAAAAATGGATGATATTATTTTTGATCCATAGTTTTTTTATATTATCTATTTAGCTACAAAATATATGACGAGTAGCTACTGATAAAGAACTGTGATTGAAACTTGGTTTGGATTTAATTTTAATTCAAAATCCAAATAATTCAATCGCAAATCATCTCCTTATCAAACTGCTCATACTTTTGATAATAGCCAACGATAGCAAAAATATTATGTTAAAAATACAGAATAAGATCTTAATTTTGGAGATTATCTGGGCATTAAATTGATACCTCTAAAGTTTAAATAGACATCAATCATCATCATCATCTTTGAATCACAGGATTATTGCGGAATCAATAAAATGATAACATACATAACATAACATCAAACCTGTAGGTATTCCCTGAAGGGTTAGACAAAGTTGCACATAATACTACCACAACTTACCTGATATACTTAAAGCCCGATTAATAGAGGACCTGTTGCCATCAGCTGGGTACAAGCTAGACTCCGCAGGCTGAAATAATCTTAAGAAGATCTTAATATAACTAATGTTGCGGTAATTGGATCCCATTGTTGTTGTGGTAAGGTAAACTGGTTATCAGAATCACAGTGGGATAACTAGGGTTTAATTAAATGGCTGGTGAAAAAAATGGACCGCTTTTGAATGTGCAATCATGGTGAAGTCGCAGTCACCCAAAGCTTAAGTGCCTATAACTTCTTTAGAGAAAATGTCCATAATACGTCGACTACTGATATATTTATTCGAACCCAAGATACAGAATCTAAAGTATAGATTAAACTAGATTTAGACCATCCCTCTTCTATAAATACAAAAGAAGAGCCGATCTCTTTGATGCTGCAGTTTACGATACAATTCAAATGACCTTTCTCTTTGCTTTTCATGTTTAAACAAAAGATATCTCAGAGGTTTTAATCACTTAAAGATAATCTAACATTTGGATGTCGGAATTTAAGAGATTAGATAATAAATACAATTTCAATTTTAATTTAATTCAAATTTATTCATTAACAATTCACATTGTGTTTGAACTCTTAATCAAATCATCATTTCAGCCTAAAGACGTCCACTGCTGGACATAGGCCTCCCCCAGGCGTCACCACATTGACCGATCCCGTGCGTCTCGCATCCAGCGCCTTCCCGCAAGATTAACCAGGTCATCGGTCCACCTAGTGGGAGGCCTTCCAACGTATCGTCTTCCAGTTCGCGGTCGCCATTCCAGAACTTTTCGGCCCCATCGGCCATCCGTTCTGCGAGCAATGTGCCCTGTCCACTGCCACTTAAGTTTGGCAATTCTTCGGGCTATGTCGGTAACTTTGGTTCTCCTGCGGATATCATCATTTCTGACCCATAGCCCTCTCCATTGCCCTTTGGGTGACTTTAAGCTTTCTGATAAGGCCCATTGTGAGCGACCACGTCTCGGTCCCATAGGTGATCACTGGCAACACACACTGGTCATAGACTTTTGTCTTGAGACACTGCGGTAAATTGGACGAGAAGATACCACGCAACTTCCCGAACGCCGCCCAGCCGAGTCGGATTCGACGGTTGACCTCTTTCTCGAAGTTGGACCTACCCAACTGGACCGTTTGTCCCAAGTAAACATAATCGTCTACAACTTCGAGTGTAGAGTCTCCGATCTTGATAGGAGTGGGTATTACATGGGCGTTCACCATGACCTTGGTTTTGTCCATGTTCATTTTAAGACCCACTCTTTCGGTAGCTCTACTAAGGTCATCGAGCATTTTACTGAGGCTCTCCATGGTCTCAGCCATGACCACTATGTCGTCGGCAAACCGAAGGTGAGTGATGTACTCGCCATTAACGTTGATGCCAAGCCCCTTCCAGTCCAGAACCTTGAAGACGTCCTCCAGCGCAGCAGTGAACAGTTTCGGAGAAATGACGTCTCCCTGTCTTACGCCGCGCTGGAGAAGGATTGGTTTCGAGGTCTGATCCTGAAGACGGACTGACATGGTGGCGTTTTTGTACAGACACTTCAACACCTCAATGTACCGGTAGTCGATCTGGCACCGTTGGAGAGACTGCAGTACAGCCCAAGTCTCGATCGAATCGAAGGCTTTCTCGTAGTCCACAAACGCTAAACAGAGAGGCAGGTTATACTCTTCGGTCTTCTGTATAACCTGCCGCAGCGTATGTATGTGGTCTACAGTGCTAAAGCCTTTTCGGAATCCGGCTTGTTCGGGAGGCTGGAAATCGTCAAACCTGCGCGCGAGACGATTCGTGATGACTCTTGAAAACAACTTGTAAACATGGCTAAGAAGCGAGATGGGCCAATAGTGCTTCAAATTAAATAAATAAAATCACATTCATTAAAATCATAAAACTAACACATTAATAATACAATAATTTTCCTTATACAATTTAAACATTCAATACAGTTAAAAATTCGATAAAATTACAAGCTATTATATAATTGTTGTTACCCAGCCTTACATTAACAAATATTAAATTATAACCTTAAGTTGACATTAGGTATGAGTAAGTATAAAAACTCATTTAATCATCACCTCTTGTGTTTTTCCCATTTAATATACCAATATTTGGTGTATCCATTGACTCCTATGAAAAAAACCTGCCTTTGAATAAATAAGTATTATCAATAAACAATTTTGGCCAATGTAATTTATGCCAGACGCGTACAAAAACTTGATTATAACTAACATAGATTGCACTAATACTAATATTAGTACTAACAAAGGTAAAATTAAGGTATCATAAAAACTGAAAAATAAGAAATAATGAAACAGGTAGAAAAAAAACAGCGTAATACTGAAATTAATTTAGCGACTGCACATGTCCCCAAATAATCAGTTGTAGAGGTCGCTCAGGAATGTATAAACTTTTTTGTTAATAGTCCTCTTAAAACTATAGCAGCTTTAAACTGCTCACACGCCTTCGCCTCTGTTGCCTTACTTAGAAAAAATGTAAATAAGTGCCCTTCGGAGTTTCATTTTCAACATACGAACCCACAGTCTATTTTAAAAGTTTTAAAATTTAATCAACACTAGATCTTTGGGCACTATCTGTAAAAGTATGTAAATCAATCATTGAAACTATTGCGCCCTATTTAGCTTTCATATTGTGACTACACGTCAATTATTTCTATATTTTAATATTTAAAACTACACATGGCCGGCCAGATGTGTTGAACAGGCTATGTCATAAACTATGGAACACGAACATTTAAACAAGATAAAACAATAACGAACCTTTTAAAGATACTCATAAATTGCCTTTTAAAGTAAAAGCTGTCAAGACAAAAGTAATATTCTAAAGAGTCTTGGAATATCCGATTTCTAACACGAACCAGACCCAAAACAATTAAGCGATGCACAAAAAACTGAACTGAAGAGAAAGCAGATGATTAGATTGGCGACGAGCTTGTGGAGGGGACACTTGGCTTTAGGCGGGCAGAGAGTACGGACTGATTTTGAGAGATCCAAAGAAGTCCGTACTGGTCGAATACTAAAGTGTAAGGGACTCATAGTGATAGGCTTGGAACGAATAAGGAAAAGTCGCGTCGTTGTAACGTATCGTGTTAACGAGTTTAATTATTAAGTTAATTATAGTTTAGTCTAATCTCGTATTAATACAGTATGAGTGAGTGCTGGAATGTCTGTGGTAAGTTTTAATTATTGTATTACATAGGTAGGGACAATTCACTAATGTACTATTTATTCTAGCTTGGCGAGTCCTTGTATAAATCCTCCAATCCAACCTTGGCAGGCATTTGTCACGAACATTTGGTTTAGGGACGCGGTGAAGTCTTCTTTCACACTTTCATACCCTAATTCACCATTTATACACTAAAAAATTACTCATTTGATTAAGGACCTTTATTGAGAGTTAACTGACTTTACATACATGGAAGGCGGAGCCGCCAATACTCTTTTCTGTATAAAATAGGCTAAATATGGTCGCTCTTAATTGAGCACGTAGGAGAACCAAATGTTAGTTGTTAAAATATACTGTTTCCTAAAGAAGGTCTAGCTCAGAACACTTCGCGAAATACTTGCTGTCGCTCAGATCCAGGGAGTGGGAGTAGGCTTCACAAAGAACCCCAAATTACATCGTCTAAGGACGCTTAGGGAACGTGTCTCGTTAAAACCACACCCAGCCGTTTTGTAGGCAATACTAAATCGTCACTTATTTAGCGAGACACGATATTGGATGGTTGCCGTTCCTGACGGTCCCAAAATCCACGCAATGGGCAGTTTAAGGAGATGAGAAGCGACGAATAAATCCGCTCCGCCGTACGGCAAGTATCTTTCGCATTGAGTTCTGCTACATACTGAGTCTACGGTACACTTGCGTTATTTTTGTATTGTCTTAGTAAAGGGTGAATAGGCCGAGAAAGTGCTACTTATTATAGCCCGCGTCCAGTGTATCTGGTAGCATGACTCGCTCAAATGGCAGAGGCAATTAGGCACAAAACTGACCACCGTCTTAGGACTGGGCAAGGCATGCTAGAGTTTAGGGAGCCTGTATTATATGGGCCGCTGCTAATCCTTCCTAGGACTCGCATTCGAGGCACTGCAGTAAACGTATACGACGTGCCTGCTTCTGAAAGGCAGTCTCACGTCATTTGGGTGGGCAGTCTAGACTTTTGTCATTAACGTAATTCAAGCAAAAGTATTTATCAATGCAAGCGTAGCGCTCCTACCAATTTCCTTCTGTTAGGTAAATAATGCACTTTGCAATCCCTTTGTCTAATTAATTTCATACTTCACTATTGTTTTACTTATTTGAAGTTTGTTTCATCATTTCTTCTTACCATCTATTACACTAGGAAATGATGGCGGGATGGGCGCTTTTGGGCTGTCTTTAGGGGTGTTGATCTAATCAACTCCAATTACTTCTAGAGTTAAAACTCCTTGCCATATTAATTACTTTATTTGTAGTAATTCATGAATACCTTTAGTTACATAATTATAATCCTTCTAAGTTCATTATCCGTTCTTTGATTTAAATACTCTATAAATTAGTGTAAAGGGTTTCTTACACACGCTTTAGTTAATTTTAACAATTTAGTTTAAATCCCTTTAGTTACATAATTATAATCCTTCTAAACCACTTCCAAGATATAACCTTATAACTGTGAATTCCAAAACAAAACAAAACATAATTTGGAATTCACTTGTCGGAAGAGAATTACCCAGTCGATGGTACGAAGTTCATTGAGCAAAGCGGATGGCGGGGCGTTGTTCCTCTTTTATCAAAAGAGCCGACTTTAACACTAAATCTAGGACATTTTAGGAAAAACGAAATTTTTTGCAGCCTAGGGTCATTTAGGAACAGTCACAATATAATATAACACAATAAAGAAGTTCCATTATTTAAAGCCGGGGATAGCAAATAAGCCAATAAGTATAGGCCAGTTTCAATTCTGCCGGGTCTCAGTAAAGTCTCCAAAAGTTAATGCTCAACCAATTGTTGCGTCATTTTAACAAACATTCCATCTTTCATGATCAACAGTACGGTTTTATCAAAGGGCGCTCTACAACTGACGCTGGCGTCACTCTAATAATAAAGAACATTTTTAACGCCTGGGAAGAAGCAAAAGTTTTGGAATATTTTGCGATCTCTCGAAAGCGTTCGATTACGTTAACCATGAGACACTATTGTTGAAACTGGAGCACTATGGGATAAGACATAGGTCCCGTGAGTAACTTAGATCTTATTTCAAAGCCAGACAAGTTAAAGTTCAGGTAAACGGGGTAAACTCACTAGGATCTGAAATGACAATGGGTTCTATATTTAGTCCATTCCTCTTTTTCGTTTACATTAAGAGGGGACTCTAGTGAGACTTTCTCCATACAAACACATTCTGCTGTTTTCTTCGTGGATAATGCCTCTAGAGCAATGATTTTTTTCCATAAAATCTAGGTCTAATTAATACGTGCCTGTATCATTTCCTTTTTTCCAAAACATAATCACAAAAAGAAATATGACAATCCAAAAAACCGAAAAAAATGCCCGTTTTTACCGCCATGTTCAGAAGACTTTCAGACAAAATTTATAAGATTTTAACAAAAAAGGAAATGATAGGAGCATAGATATACTTTTCTTCTAAATTTTGATATAAGAATATTTTAGATCAAACCAGTTTTCATGAAGAAAACAGCAGAATACGAAACGTCTTTTAGTCAAAGTTTTTGTAGGTAAAATCAGCCTGAGCTGCAGTACTCCCTTTCGTAATTTAGGAGGTGAGGTTGGAGGTGACGCGACGGCAATAGTTTCTTCAAATACCTATTTTTCAAATTCCTGTTGACTAGAGTCCGCTCTTAACATTTTGACCCAATTAATAGAAAATCAACCAAAGATGTTATTATTTGCATGAAAGATGTGACATTGATATTTAAAACTAGCTTCTGCCAGCGGCTTCGTCCGAGTGAATGTCGAAAATTATCCCAAGGGAACATATGTCCGGGATAAAAAGTATCCTTTGTGCTATTCCAGACTATAATATATCTCTGTGCCAAATTTCATCCAGATCCGCCCAGCCGTTTGAGCGTGCAGATGTAACAAACATACAAACACACACACACTCACAAACTTTCGCCTTTATAACATTAGTGGGATAGATAGGCGGTCACAAAATCTTGATGATGTGAATAACTTTTACGACTTTAAAATTCGGCTACCGGTATTCAGGACTGATTTTTCGCAGGCAACCCTATATCACCGTGTTCGTAATGAAATAAACTTTATTTTCATTTAAGTTTCATTCATTAACCAGACCGGTGCAAATTACTAGAGTCTGGCAAACGAAAGTAGAGACTGAAAAAGCGCGGCAAATTTAAAAAATCTCGGCATGGCAACCCAAAAACTAGTATGAAATACTTGGAATAACCTAATTTGATACTTTACAATTATTAATTTTACTTTGTCTGAATAAAAATACTATAGGTACTTTAGGCAGGCAATACTTTAGATATTATGTGGTATATGTGATATATCAATCCGAATAAAAAATAACAACAGTATTCTACAAAAATTTTGGTTTATTCACTACCATAATCAAAATCTGAATCTAAGACTTCCATGTTTATAGATTCATTAGAATCACTCAAATCACTGTTTCGTACATTAATCATGGAACTTAAACATTATTTTCTGTAATTCTATCCCTTTCACTATATTTATTTTCAACATTGTATGACATGATCAGTAATTTTCTTCCACTTCTCTGCTAGCAATTTCACCCAAGTACTGGTTGTGGGTTCTTATCCTATCTTTCTGCTCTAAATCCGTAAGTTTACACTATCTCATTAACCCCTGCTACATACTCCAGATCTTCTGTAAAAGAAAAAAATAACTATATATACAATGCAACTTTTATTATGGTATGATAATAAACCACAATGCATTATAATGAAGGTGTTAAACTTATTATAAAATGAATGTGAATAATAACAGAGAAATAGTTTTTTGCATCAATAGTAACTACGAATTAAAACAAAGTATCAAATTATTAGCGTCATACCTAACTTAAGAAACCTAACACCACACGTAAACAACCTTGTTTTTGTTTGATTTCAGCGTCTGTCTCTTGTTGTTTTTCTTTAAATTCAGACATCATGCGAAACAACATCTCCCGTAATCCACTTTTATTTGTTTTATTAATTTTTTACTGAATAAATGCTATTATGAAGACCACAACAAACCAAAACAACACGCCATCTTGTTTTCGAAAACTGAGGTTGACATTAGTTTAGCATTGCCATATAAAAAGTTTGCAAATAATTCGAGTGTCTACTTTCGTTTGCCAGACTCTAGTAACGATTTACCTGTTCATACCTGGCAACCCAAGGGTTGTGACAGGATAAAAATAGGCAACCTAACTTTTGCATATACTATGGGCTGCATACTTTCGATTGGTATAGAATTTATCTATTAACCAAACCGGTGAAATATTAAAAAAAAATTTTTTTTTTTTACATAATTAAAAATATCCTAGACTGAAATTTGCAGATACGCATCCCATATACAATTTATTTTTGATATGTTAAATTACGTAAAAAATGTGTTTGATCCATTAACCAGCTCGGTGAAGGTCGTTGTATATCGGGATCTTAGACTATTAGTAAAGTTAGTGATAGACACAATAGGGATGATGGATAAAATAATATTTTTAGTCCGTCAGTTAGATTTCCAAAAAATATTGGACTCGTATTTATTCTTTTGTCAAGTTAACAAAAAATATGGACAGGGCTCTCACCAAATGGAACATATAAAAATGAAATAGATTTTAATACGTCAAATCAACCAAAAATGGTTCATAATATCCAAGTATAAAATACCTACCAACTTTTCTTCAGACCACAGGCCAGTAACAGCGACAATAGCGAATTAGACAATGTATAAGGTTGTGATTAAAATTGTAATTATTTACCTAGGCACTCGGCAAGGATTTTCTTGGTTCAGACGAAGATCAGATATTTCTATGTCTTCATTATGGACTTATAACCCTCAAACTAATCTCTAGTTTTTTGGAACAAACTTGATAAGACAAATAAAATCTTAGAGCCATGCAGCTTTAAGATTTTATTTGTCTTATCAATCAATTTTTAGACGTTTGTCTCTCGATGGTAGACAAGGTGTGGCTAAGAGTTTTATAGCGTCAAAAATATTGTAAGCAATCACCAATGCACTCCATTCTAATCTGTTATTATCTCCAACATTATCTTAAACACCATCTGCAGAAACATTATCTTTAATATAAAATGTAATAAAACATCTGCATTTTCTCCACAAATTTTTCACACAACATCATGTTGGCAGGCAGTTTAGTTTTTTCTATTTTTTTGTTCACCAATTATGTAGCATGTTCACCAAGAGTCGATCCTCTAGTTGATAGCAATGTGGGACTCATTCGAGGGTTGAGGGCTGATGATGGAGACTATGCTATGTTTTTGGGAATACCTTATGCTCAAGTGGATCCAGAAAATCCTTTTGGAGTAAGTGCTTTGTTACTATTGTTTTTTTTTTGGCCTTGTAGTTAGATTACCAGCAACATCCTATTAGTAAATTATATCTTTGCTATTTTTAAAGTAACCGCGTAATATATAAGGAAAATCGAGACAAAAAAGTTCTGAAAATGTGTATGTGAAAATTATTAAAAGTTGATTTCATATAATAGAAAACTGAGAGCGATATTGATTAAATTCGTGCCATCAATGTTTCAAATCTATCTTTATTACCCGACTGCGGGAATGCTGATGAATGGGTAATGTTTCTCGAGCACATGAGCGCAAAAATTATAGAAAACTTACCAAAATACCGTTCGTCACCGCTCTGGCAGCACCTTATAATATTTAATGTATAAATTATACCTATTCTCTTTTGAGTTTATTATTTTTTAGCAGTTAGATTTTTTGTTTTAATAATATTTTTTTGTAAAATATCTAGATATCTTAATAAAAGCAAAACCCTTGAAGCAATTTTTCTCTGTCCAGCTTGTAATTTTACAATTTAGTGATGTCCTAATGCGGTACCGATTCGATTTCTTATAACTATCGACTTTAATTACGAAGAAATTTTATTCGGTTTAACACATTAGTAGGTATTTTATTTTTGCTCAATATTTTGTATTTTCTTATAAACAATAACCAGAAGTTTGAATGACTTTGTATTAAAATGAATTGGTTAATTTTGTATAACTTTTAGCTACCTAAATATATTATATTCATATAGCTAAAAGTTTAAAATTGTACCTTAAGTGCCTAGCTTATAGGGACTTCTAGAACAGTGGTAGCCTAAGGCCGCGACTTAAAGTTGTAGATCGTGGGTTCGGCGCTTTACTTAGTGTAAATTAATTCATCACCAATGCTCTCGAAACGGTGAAGTTAAACATTGTGAGGAAACCAGCATGTCCTAGAACCAAAATTTACATCCACTAACCCGCACTGGGCCCTCGTGGTGGATTACGGCACATTTCCTCTCACAGAGAGAATACCTGTGTCCCAGAAGTGGGAACATTAAAAAGCTGATGATGACCTAGCTTATTCATAATAACATTATTATGTTTTATGATAATAAAATGGAAATATTTAATTTTTACAGTTTAATTCATTTATTTTAATTCATTGGAATATCGGGGCTAAAGAGCGCTTTGCTTCACTATTGTAAGCGTCCATGGAGTATTGCATTATATTGTCTTTGGTTGCCTGTTAATAATTAAGGAACTTCATAGGTGGGCTTATGTCAAATTGTAAAATCATAACCTGGACGCAATTATAGTGAGTGATATTATATTATCGGAAAGATGTAATTCATTGTTAGCAAATACGAGATTTTCTATTCTGATTGCTTTAAATAGAAACTATTTGAAGTGGTGATAAAATGGTTATTAAATCATTTTATCATCACTTGGAAATCGTATCTTAAGGTACCTACTTTATAAATGAAACTAAATGCATTTATTACGTAACCATGCTTTTGCAGGGGTAACCATAACATAAGTTCGGAAAATATTTGACCGAATTTCATTTCACCTGAAACTTTTCAACTATTATGGTTTCGTTTTTTTTACTTCATCGAAGTTACGTCTGCCACTATATCAGTTAACTTATTATCAATTCGATTGTTTTCGTTAATCCGCCCGCGACGTTTCATTTGGTCGAAAAACTATTTACCGAAGTTAAACTTAGCCGAAATAACATTTGCTCTAAGTATTATGTTTCCGAAAATTACTTATACCACTGTTTTAATTACCAAATTTTCATTTCACCAAACGCCTAGAAAGTTTGTGATCACTATGTCATCTCTAATTTTTGCTGTTATTTTTTTATCAGGCACCATTCTAAGCGTAGCTATCGGTGGAAAAAAAACAAAGGGCGTCGTCGTTTTAAGTGGTCCCAGTAAGAAGCATGCAAACTCGGATGCTTGCTTCAAGCATGCAGCATGCATGCAGGCATGCAGCGTGCAAACAAGCATGCAACATGCAAGCAGGCATGCAACATGCAGCAAGAATTGTTTCTGTCACGGCTCCGGCGCTGCAGGGTTTGGGTGACCCACCCCTCCGGACCTACGTGGGCTTAAATTACACCCTGAATCATTTAGGTTAATGGTTTGGTTAGAACAGTGACCATTAACGCGCGGAGGCGAAAGAGTGAAGCACCCGCCGCTCCCGCAGCATGCTCGCTGCGGGAGCGTGACAGAAAGGAATCGCTGCAAAACCGACTTCACGTAGTCTTGTCTGCCCTATCCCTAGTGTTATTTAAAATCGCGTAGATGCGGAGGGGCGACTTGCCCCGCGGGCTGAGTGGCAGGTGGTTATAACACTCACCAGCAAGCCGAAGCCGCGGTAGTGAGCGTGAAACACAACTGCGACGATAAGCTCGCATGGGACCGCAGGAGCACAGAAACCATGACTGCTGCATGTTGCATGCTTGCTGCATGCTTGCTTGCATGCTACATGCTTGCTTGCATGCTTTTATTACGTAACAATTTACGTAACCATGTTTTTGCAAGGGCTTATAACGAAGGTCCAATGCATTTCATTATAAATAATAATATATCATCTACTTTTCAATCAATCTTTACAACTTATTTCCTCCTAAACAATTTAACACTATTCATTTCAGAAATCAACGCCACAACCAAAGTTCGAAGAAATATTCGAAGCATACGATGGCTCAGCGATCTGCCCCCAAGTGTACCAACTTAACGGCACTATACTGGGCACACCCGACTGTCTGCACCTCAGCATATACGTACCAACCACAGCCACTTCCAACAATCGTCTCCCAGTCATGATCTGGGTCTACGGGGGTTCCTTCCGCAGAGGATACTTTGGAAAGGAATTCTATGGACCAAGTTACTTAGTTAAACAGGATGTCATTGTTGTAACGTTCAACTATCGAGTTGGGGCTTACGGTTTCATGTGTCTTGATACTCCTGAAGTACCTGGTAACCAAGGTCTCAAAGACCAATATTTAGCAATGAAATGGGTTAAAGACAATATAGAAGCATTTGGAGGTGATGCTGATAAGATAACTTTGTTTGGAGAAAGTGCTGGAGGACACTCAGTAGACTTGCACTTGTTATCACCAAAAGAAATAGTATACGATAAAGTGATAATACAAAGTGGAAGCGCTTTAGCTGCAACAGTTTTATACGAACCTGATAGATTGGTTCCTATAAAAATAGCAGAGCGTTTAGGTTTTGAAACCACAGATATTTATGAAGCCATTTCTTATCTTGCCAAAAGTGATTCAAATTCGGTAGTGGAAATTGCAATCGATCTTGGTTTAATGTTTAAACCGTGTATAGAAAAGGAATTTGAAGGAGTGGAAGCTTTTATATCTAGTTCTTGGCTTAAAGCTGGAACACCAAAAGTAAGAAACATGCCAGTATTGATTGGTTTCAATGAACATGAATTGGTTGAATCTCATTTCAACAAGGATAATGAGTATTTAAAAAATTTGGACATCGTATCCAACTATTTGGAAAGAATATTTAATTTTGAAGATGAGGAATTACAAGAAATGAAGGACTTGATATCACGTTTCTATTTTGGAGACAAAGTGTTGAGTGAAGATGTGAAATGGGGTATTATAAACTTTGATTCCGATTTCACCTATATTCATCCTGTACAAAGGTCTATTAAGAGATTTTTAGAGGCCAGAGCTGGAAACATTTTTTATTACATGTTCTCCTACGTTGGTGGAAGGAATGCTCTCGCCGTGGTAGATAATGAGTATAATGGGTCATGCTGTGCCTCGCATGCTGATGAATTCAGCTACTTGTTTGATTTGAGCTTCAAACCAGACCCAACACCAGAAGATGAAGTTATGATTGAACGGATGACTACTATGTGGACTAATTTTGCTAAATTCAGGTTAGTAGCATTTATCATGTTATTTATATTAATGAAGTTGTGTTTCGCAAAGATAGTCTTAAAACGGTCTAACAGTCTGATTATTTTGGAATTAAACTTTACTTAAATTTAGGTTTTTTCCAGACTGTCAAACTCTGTATTAAACATCATAATCATTATCCTACCCGTTTTCAATATTACTTGGGATGGACGCAGAATGTTCTCTTCTTCGATTGTTTAAAAAAAAAAAAAACTCTTTCAGCGACCCAACCCCGCAGACAACTGAATTGCTTCCAGTGAAATGGGTACCGATCACAAAGGAAACCTATACCTACATGCGCATTGATACTGAACTATCTCTGGGCAGCAGACCAGCTCACGATAGGATGGCTTTCTGGGATCTGTTCTACAAGCTGAATGAAAATAAGCAGCGCCTTTTGTGAAGATGACTTCTTCTTCTTAAGATTATCTTTATTTATCACTTCTTAATCTTATATTTTTTTCTTAAGTTTAGGGGTGTGGTTATACTTGTCATTTTAACCGACTTCAAAAAAGGAGATTATTGTTATAAAAATAGAACGTTGAAAATGGATGAGGCACTTCTGAAAAGGCTGGCGTGTCGATTTGAACTTCTTTCTGACGAATTGTCCGGAGATACTCGTAGCAAGTCACAAATAACATTTGAAAAGTATGGCGAAGACCTTTGCCCAGCGCTGATAATAAAGGTTATTAAAAAAAACGAAAATGGCACCCATATCCTATCCCTTCTCTTTACTATCCTGCACAATGCTACTTCTCCTCAATAGCTTCGCGAACGGTTTGAGTGCCTTATTTATTTATAATCTATTGTACACCAGAAAATACAGGAACAAAAGAAACTTAAAACTAAACATATACAATGGGCGACCCAGTTATTCCGAGTGGCAAACCCAGTTGCACTTCCACTTCTCTTCACTTCCAGTAGTTATGATGGCTCTTTTTCTGATCCTGCAGTGCATATCTGGAACTCTCTCCCACACTCCAGACGCGGTAGCCCTTCTCTAAATGCCTTCAAGGGGAAAATTAAGGAAAATTTCATTTCAATGCAATGAATGATATTAGTAGATATATGAGCATTTATGTACTTAGGTATTTTATGTATTATTATATTATTTTACCCTAAAATTGTATACTGAATTACTGCCCTCTATTATGATCTCTAACACTCAAAGATTTGCTGGAAGAAAACTCAATTTCATGGTACATGAATTTTGTTTTTACATTGTATAAATGAATTATCTTATTGTATTGTACAATAAAGAATTAAGAAAACCAAGTAACATAGTAGTATGTTTCACCTAAAATCGATGGGGCAGAGGGCATTTACAGTAGTCCTCAATCATTAACCGGTCTTGAGCTTCTCGCTTCTTCTTGACGGGAACAACCATACTTTTCATTCAAAAGATGCTTATACTGATTCAAAACCAAAGTTCTCTTACAAAATATAAATTGAAAAGTCATAATTCAATTCAAAATAATTGTCTTTTAACACAATACCTTAAGTTATTTAAATATTTAGAAGACAATGCCGATGTAAAGAAGCAAAGCATTTGATTATATAAGTTACTTACTGAATTCTATTGTTTTACAATAAATAATGTTCTCTTCAGTTGAGTTCAATTGTTTTTGTAACTTGTTGAGCAGTTAAGTCAATGTTGTTTTCAATAGCCGAGCATATTTTCACTGTTCTATGGTAACTTGGAGTGTTTTGATTTAGGTATTTTGAAGAACTCCTGTGGCCTTTTTCAAATGATCCATGCATTTATGCACAAGAGCAGTGGTGGCCCAGTAGTAACAGCTGCGGATTATTCGGTTTAGGACAGATTCTGGTTTGGGCAGATTCTTGTTACGGCAGATTCTTTTTTAGGCAGATTCTTGATAAGACAGATATTTTACAGTCATCAACAGAAGTATCATGTAAGGATTATATGCAAAAGTGTGCCTTGATAGGAAAATTATTTGTTGCGAATAATAGATCCTACACACAACCTGATCTGATGCCTGATATGGTCAGTTCAGGAGCGATATCATGTGGTCTCTCTAGTCTTAAATAATCTTAAAATAGTCATAAATAAATTGTCAGATCAGTTGAAAATCAAGTCGTGTGGAGCAATCCGGCCTGATTTCGCCGCTCACATATTACCATTATTTACGGTGATTTGCCAAATAAAAATTGCAAAAGTACAAGGAGACCAGATTCTGTAGGAGGTAAAACTAATGGTTTAAAAAGTTCAGGCCTGGACGCGAAATCTGATGTTATGGATAATATAGTTAGGCCATTGAAATCATAGTCTGTAGGGCCTATACATGTTATTTCTTTGGTTCACAATTACAATATTAATTAGTCTCTTTTGTATAAATCGTAATTATTTCCTTGTCGTCATTGGTGACTTGTTGTCATTCTTGTTTCGAGATGAGTGAATATTTTCAAATTAATATTTAGGTTTGTCTCGAACACAATGGATTTGCCTGGTCCTAGTGGTGAATGAGATTTGCAGATTATTAAAAGCAAAAAGGGAAAACCCGTTTTACTTCACGGTGGATATCGTTACAACTTTGCCGTGAAGAACAAGAACAGGACGACCAATTGGAGGTGCTATAATAAGCTGGAATGCAATACTTCACTAACTTTTAATGGTAAAATATTGTACTGTTGATGCGTTGTTACACGGTTATTGGAAAGAGGTTTGTGCTAATCTAAAATTTTATTTTTTGGTACTACGTTGGCGAAACAGAATTTGAAGAAATTCCGAAAATATAGTGGATATGTTACTTTTAAAATTACCCCCACTCCGTTCTATCAGCTATTTACGCTACACGTTAACATGTCGAATGAAGACAAAATGTAAATTGCGTACCCTTGGTATAAATATGTTGCTCCTAAATAAGGCGCAAGATACCTATGCAAGGGTGTTTAAGGTACTGAGAGACCCAGTGGTTTAATAAAATTACAAGCGAGACATTTGGCTGTTATCGTGAAAACATAAGGACCACGAACTCAATTGAAAGATGGCATCGAAGGGTAAATTCGAACTTTCCTCGCAAGCCGTCGATTTATCAATTTATTCAATTATTTAAAAAAGAAGCCATAGTGCAGGACAGAAATTTAGAAAAAAAAAAAATGTCTTGCATAAGTAACAGACGGACATGAAAACTATAAAAATAAATAATATTAAAAAGCAGAATCAAATGAAATCACGATATTAGAATGTCTTCAACGTTTGGAAACGCTAAAAATAATTATAAGTAACACATTCACCAAGCAGTGTTAGGTATTTGTGGAGGTTTTTTTATGGTCTGTAGGCTCGCGCTTGACCACAATCTCACCTGATGGTAAGCGAGGTTAAGTTTTCTGTGTTTTAATTTTGTTACCTTTGCTAAGTACCTATAATAAAGTTTTTAGTTTGAAATTGACTTTAAATATACTATACATAAATTATATGGTTTATGTTAGTCATGTTACTTCTGCCGTATAACGAATCTGCCTAAAAAAGAATCTGCCGTAACAAGAATCTGCCCAAACAAGAATCTTTCATAAACCGAATGAGCCACAGCTGCAACTTATAAGTTGTGAGTCGTAGGCGCTTTATTTTGTATAAATTACTTTATCACTGCTCTCAAAATGGTGTAGCAAAACATCCTGTGGAAACCGGCAGGTTCTAGAACCAAAAATTCGAAGACACGTGACATCCACCAACCCGCACGGATCCACGTGGTCGATTATGGCTCATTTCTTCTCTCACAAAGAGGCCTGTGTACCAGCAATGGGCACATTAAAAAAGGCTGATGATGATGATGCATTTATTTGGGATCAAAAAATAAGTTCAAAAACTAAAACCTGACTACTGAAAATTCACGCTCTAAAAAAACTGAAACAAGAAAATATTCTTGTTATTCTTTATTCTATTCTTCTATATTATAAAAAAAAAAATGGATTCCTATTCCACTAAGGTCAACTCAAAGTTCAACAAGTTGAACTAATTCATGATCAATCTCTTTTACGGAAATTCTTTTTTACTTATGAAGTTTAAAAATGTGACAAAGATTAAATTACACTGGCGATAAATTGTTCTGACCTTAGACTATATATTATATTATATATTTGATGATCGCGTGAGGGAGACGCGAAGGAGACGCCTATAGGCACCGCAGGCGATGCCCCGGGCGTCGGGAGTCGCAGGCCGATTCCCGGCCACCATAGGCGCGGGCTTGCTGAAGGCAAGTAATGGGTAGCTCGCCCTCCGATAAGGATCAGGCCCAAGTTTACGGCGCGTAGTGTTCCGCGCGCGCCTCAAAGAGATGTCAGCAAAAGAGACGGGGCCTGCTAAGGCCGATGCCTGTCTGGGGCGCGGATAAATGTGTAAGAGAGTTACCGCGGTCCCGTCACAAGCAACTGAAGGAACACGGCTGGGTTTAGTCAGTAAAAGTATGACACGCCCTCCCGTTTCACAGAGCGGGAGAAGTCATTGGATGATTTCAAACCCAAAAACTAAAATGTTAGCATTTTTGTTTGATGGATAAATTATTATTGTGAGACTATTTCTGACAATACGTTTTTTCGTGGCACCAGTTCATAGGTCTTGCTTTGGACAAAATTTAATAAAACCTGTAAGATGTTGGAAGCTGATAATAACGAATCAGTGTTACATTTTTTGCCGAGGAATGGGGGAACTGCGTTACCTTTGGCCAAACACAAATATCATATAGGTACTGAAGAAATATAAAAATGGTGCATCTATTTGGAGGCGGTTGAATTATAAAAATGCAAAATGTTTAGGAACAGTAACAGTTACATGTACAGCAATGTTTTCTTGTCAGGGTTGAAGCTACCATGCAAGCCAACCTTCGTACTCAAAATATTACATTCTCAAAATATTACGGTAACATTTTATAGAACTTCACAATGATATTGACAGCTCTATCAATTCAAACAATGTGAGACCTTCATTTTTGCTTCGATGATGAATAAGAAGACCTCTAGTTATTTTATTAAGCTTAATTAAGTAACATCTACCGGACTATACGGCCACAAAAGTTCATTAGGTTAAAAAGTGTCTGGCAAAAGTAAAAACTCTTGGGTCGCACAAAATGTAAGGCCGAAAAAAGAGTTGCGTTATTTTATGTATTTCCACATGATTGAGTTTTTATCAATTAAGTTTGCTTTTATTTGGTAATAAATAAAGAGTTACTTTTCTGAAGTTTGCTGTTACTGATATCTCATGATTTACTTATTAAATAAAGAATTATATTTCTGAACTTTTCTGTGTTGACTGTACAATTTAATCCAAAAAAGGCTTGGTAGTGTCGTTAATTGGCAACGACACTACTGGTAGTGCGGCTGGTAGCGTCGTTGCCAATAAATGCCAAACACTACCTTCATTTTTTTATGATTCTTTTTTTGTTGGAAAGAGATATCCAAAGGGTGGTACCATGATAAGGAAACCAGGATCTGATGTTGGGATCCTAGAGAAGTCGAAGCTCGTCGGAACTCTTCAAATATTATAGGCATACATATAGCGATTTCGGTATTTTCATCAATAATGCAATCATTGGCACTCAAAAAGTATCATTTGTTGAAGTGGAACTGATGAAGCAGACCACAATGGCCACTGGAACTCCGAAATAAAACATTGTATCCTAGTCGTGTTTGAGCTTATTGGAATCGTCATGAGATTTACTTTGGCTATAAATGATTTTCATGTTAATTGGAGGTACCTACCAAAACTAAAAAGTGGAAAATAAAAAACTTTTAACAAAAAATCAAACCAACTTCTAAAACAAAACATTTCAAAGCGAAAAATAACTTTATTTTTCGAAGTCAGTGTCGAATAACGGCAAACAATGGGTACAAAAACACCGACTTCGGAAAAGAAAGTTATTCTTCGCTTTGAAGTGGTTTGTTTTGGAAGTCGGTTTGTGAAATCCCTGTTCAATGATACCACTCATAATGGGGCAGGGCGATTTTTTTTGTTTATTCTTGACTTTGTGCCCTAGAGGGAGCTATTTTCAATTTAATGTGACGTCGCATATATAACATATAACTAGCGGACAAAACAAGACGAAGACAACGACACCTCATTTGTCAAATTATGATAAGTCGTTTAGAAGTTATGAGAAAACAGATGAACATACATACATTCATAAACACATACTGGTCAAAAACATAACCCTCCTTTTTGCTTAGCCGTAGTCAGGTTAAAATTAGTCTATTACTCATCAATGAAAAAGGGGAAAAAAAATTAAATTAGAGATATATTTGCGTTTGGGGTGAGAAGATGTTTGTTAGTGTAAATCCATGTTAAAATTTTTCTCCAAAACTACTAGTGCAATTCATATTATAGATAATAATAAAAATATAATATTGAATTCAGACCACTGTTTAGGTATTACAGAGGAACCTCATATCAAATTTAATAAATGTGTCAGAGGATTAACTAAGTAAGCACCAGCTATTTTTTAACCGACTTACAAAAAAAGGAGGAGGTTCTATGTTCGACTTTATGTTTGTTTTTTTTTTTTTTTGTGTATTTTCATCGATATCTCTGTCAATTGTGGACCGATTTTAAAAATTCTTTTTTTGTTTGAAAGAGTATGTTTTGAAATTGGTCCCATTTTAATTTGGTGAAGGTCTGATGAAGAACTTCGGAGATACACAACAGAATTCTTCAATAAATAACGGCAAAACTCTCGGAATTGCTGCAATCGCATGTCTGTTTGTTGTTTATACCATTTCATAACATAACATCACGCCAGTACGCTCTAAAGGGGTACGCAGATCTCTCATTTCGCCGGTTATGTTCAAGTTTCATGTTATTCGGGTAATCTATTCGGCGTTATAGGGACCTTATGAAACAACTTGCGTATCTATTAGGTAGGCAAAACTAAAAAGGGAAAAATAAAAAACTTTTTTGCAAAAAAATACTACCGACTTCCAAATGAAAAACTACAAAGTGAAAAATAACTTAACTCTTGGAAGTCGGTGTCCATATCGAAAAAAAATGGTACCTACGTAAGACACCGACTTCCAAGAGTTAAGTTATTTTTCACTTTGTAGTTTTTCATTTCGAAGTCGGTAGTATTTTTTTGCAAAAATGTTTTTTATATGGCCTTCTTTTTCATTCTGTCAGGTCCTGGGATCTTCTCTTTTTTAGCCTTTTGATTGCCATTATAATTTCTGCTTCGTCCACTGGGCTTATTTCTTCATCAATGTCGTCATTTTCCGATTCGCTTTGATATATGTCTTGGCGTACTGGGGCACTGTACAAGTTTTCATAAAAAAGTTAGTTACTATATTTAGGATCTGTTTTCGGTCATGTGTTGTTTTTTGAGGGTCGTGAAGTCCTTCAATCCACGTCTTATGAGATCGCTTATGTGGACTAAAGATGTTTTTCGATGTGTATTGAAGAAAGCATTCATGTGTAGATTCGAATCTGACTCATCTTTTCAACTCCTGCACACCAACCTTCGGCTCCGGCTCCGTCCGGCTCGGTCGACGCGCAGAGAGCGAAGTTTTGAATCCATCAATTCAGGCGCACTTCCACAGGTGCTGGTCCCCCACTTTTCTAACCGGAGCACGCAAGAATCCTCGATGAGCGAGAGGAAACTAGGAGTTTCACATAATAGCCGTAGGCCGGTCGGTAGACAGTCTTTTCGCGCGCTAGTCCATTCGTTCAGTGAAAAAACACGCACGCAGTCGCGGAGCTGCAGTGTTGACCACTAATTAGATGGCTCGGCCAAAAGAGCCAAAATTGCGGTTCCACTCAAATCCACTCAATATATCTAAATAAAAAGAAAAAGTCCTGACCAACTGACTGACTGACTCATCAACGCTCAGCCCAAATCCTTGGACCAAAAAAGCTGAAATTTTGCACAGAAGATTTCTTTATAATGTAGACATTTAAGGAAGGATTTTTCGAAATTCAAACCTTAAGGTAATTAAATAGGGGATGAAATATTGTTTTTAACTTTGTCATTTTTAATTTAAAATGAATGAAATATGGCATTTGGCCCCAAAATATTATAAAATAAAAAAAATACTTATTTAAGGATTTATTGAATTTCATCCCTTAAAGGTGTAAAAAGAGATGTTAAAGGTTGTAAGAAAATAAATGGTTTATCATCAAAATTACTTGAAACTTAGTATTTTTTTACATCTATATAAATAAAAAGAAAGTCTTGACTGACTGACTGACCGACTCATCAATGCCCAGTCCAAATCCTTGGACCTAGAAAGCTGAAATTATGCACAGAGGTTCCCTTTAGAATGTAGATAAGGAATAAGGAAGGATTTTTTGAAATTCAACCCCTAAGGGAGTTAAATAGGGGATGAAAGTTTGTAAGAAAAATAAATTGTTTATTATCAAAATTACTGGAAACTTAGTATTTCTGCTCTTCAATACAATTAAAGATAAACGTACGAAAGCATTTTTTGAATTTTATCCCTTAAACGAGTAAAAAGGGGTGTAAAAGTTTGTATGAATGATTACCTACTGGATGTGCTCGGGGGGAATCAGTTTTCATAGTTCGAACACCACTAATACCCTCTGACCTATGTCTTTGAGTTTAAAAGATTACAATGCCCCCTTACGGTCTGCTTTGCAATGACCATAAATAAATGCCAGGGTCAATCATTAAGGATGGCAGGCATAGATTTAAGGAAAGATTGCATCTCACACGGTCAATTATACGTTGCCTGTTCCAGATTCAGTACTAGCAGCCTAGTAATTTTGGCACCAGACAGAAAAACCACCAATGTGGTATACAAAGAAGTGTATAATTATATTCTAACTTCCTGATGATGACTCGGAAAAAATATCTAGACTGTACAGAATGGCGTACAACTCATCACTCTATCGGAAGATGCAATATTTTTCTTCTACAATTCTGCTTCGACATTTGAGAAGTAAACAAATACAAAATATGCCCAACCTCCAAGCGCGTGTAACCTACGTTTCGTCAAGCCATTTCAAATCACGACCAGGAGGAAGATAACTTTTCTTCGAAAATCATCATGAGCAAGCTCTATGTGAATAAGCAAAATTATCATCTCTGTGGCAAACAAAATCCGCGTATAATCCAGGCAGAGTCATTACACTCGCTCAAAGTTACTACATGGTGTGTTGTTTTTCATGGATAGTGCTAATGCGTGCCCACCATAAGCAGCACAGGAGGGCATCGTGGCGTTTTAGTGGGTTCGAGTCCCACATAAATACGCTATCGCCCCGTGATGCGCAGTATGCATGAGCATATCCCCAAGCAAAAAAAAAAATATTGTGTCGTTGACGCTGGAAGCATCATCGGTGGCCCGATGATGCTTCCAGCGTCAACCAACGATTACGGTGGTCGACGAGGTTCCAGAGCCATAATTAACGTCTTTCTCTATCCTTAAAAGGAATAAATATATTATTATATATATTAATATTACCACTATCTTACCATCAGGTGATATAGTTGTCTAACGCGAGCCTATAAATAATAAAATAAAAAAATAGAACTGGAGAACATGAGGTTCAAACAGGATAGAGCAACGGAGCTTACTGCACGAGGCACAACTAAAATTCCTTAGGGCTGCATTAACCGGATTTGCTCTGGCCGGTAAGATCGCCTGTTTTTTTTATCGTCTATAGGCTTGCGCTTGACCACTATCTCACCTGATGGTAAGCGATGATGTGGTCGACGGTGAAGCAAGCTTGCCTAGAAAAAAACCTATTCCCTATTCACATCTTCATAATATACCAAGTGAAAGTATGCCAATCAAAATTCTGCCATCTTAAAAGTTTGCATTTGTAGATTTGTGGTAGCATTGTAAATTCGAACATATAAACATACGGCCAAAAAATAAGTATATTTTTTAAAAATATGTCCTAAAAATATTCGCTTAAAAAGAATGTACCAAGTGTGTTATGCCAAATAAATTTCGGTGCATCATGATTCTGCCAGACAGAGGGAACACTCATATTACAGCTCCTTTTAAACGATTCGTCTGGGTCAGTACTACCATCGTATGCAGGATCGATTTTAATATTAAATACTTATGAGTATCTTCTCCATTCAGTTCCTATCGTATTGTTTTGATTTGATCAAAGCACCAACACAACTATGATGCAAAAATAAAATAATTGGAGCAGCTCATTCCCAAGCCGTTTTGTCCTCAACATAATCTTTAACGGTAAAAAACGCTTTCTGGCACAACTTACGTTTAATGAATGATTTGTGTTACGTACTCTTTGGTTGTTTTTTATACTTTTTCTTTATTTTTCAAATTTATGGTTTTTTTCGTTGTTTTTCTGTGTTCCTGTCATAAAGTATGATTTTCTTTATATTTATTAAATTAATAAAATATATTAATTTTCAAGGTAAGCATTTCACTTTTGGATTACAGCCCACATCCTCATCTTTTTCATTGGTCCTTCGTTTTAGTTTTCAGTGCCTATTTTTCATCACAACATAGTCACCCACTTACTTTCATTTCGTTCCATTAGCTTTCATCCACCTAGTTAGGTATGATCACCCGTAGCAAAAGCAAAATTATGTCGGCCAATCCCGCCCCCGGCTCAGTTATACCTCAGCCTCATAACTCCGGTTTGCCGACCAAAAGCGTACGCAGTGAACACACCGCGCAAAGCCGCTCATCACATTCGTCGGCAACTGTGAGAGCACAAAAAGTAGCGGCAGAAGCACTCGTCCTACGTCGCCGACTGGAGCGCGAGCAGGAGCTCGCCGAACGTGAGCGCGACCGCGAGCAGGAGCTCGCCGAACGTGAGCGCGACCGCGAGCAGGTACTCGCCGAACGTGAGCCCGACCGCGAGCAGGTACTCGCCGAACGTGAGCGCGAACGCGAACGTGAACTCGCCGCGTTACAGCACCAGGTCGAGGAGTGCGAGTTGCAAGCCGAGCTGGCGGCTATCGATGCCGACGCTACAAGCGCAGGAAGCCGAGCGAGCCATCGGAGCTCTACACGGGTGAGCGTAGATAGAACTAAAAAATGGATAGAAAATCATAACCTTGACAGCTGTGTTGATAGAGACGTCACTGCAGTAGGATGTGAACAAGGTTCTCCTGGCACACCCCCCGGTCACTCGGTACACCTACCGATGACCACGCGGACAACTGCACTCCCTATTAACCGTCTCACTAAACAAACACGACCCTTACGAAATGTCACTAAAGCATCCGAGGCGGTTGGCTGTACGGCCCCGCTCATTTCTACGGAGCTTGACCAACCTGTTACACTTTTACAAGCTGTAGCTGATACCGCGGCCGCCGCAAAGTCTCTCGCCTCTGCCGTCGGTGTAAAGAAACTGGAATTGCCTCAGTTCTACGGCAATACTTTGCATTGGCTACAGTTCAAACGTACTTACAATGTTACAAAAGCTAATTTTTCTCCGCTAGATAACATAAACCGACTTGACATTGCGCTGCGTGGGCCCGCGCGTGAGGCCGTGGCGGCGCTGTTGATGTCGACGAGTGACCCGGAGGAAGTCATGCGCGCCCTCGAAGATAACTTCGCGCGCCCCGAGCTCATCGTTTACAAGGAGGTTAATTCGTTGAAAAACCTTCCCCGTCTAGGTAACGATCTCAAAGAACTCGGAATCCTTTCTAATCGGGTACGTAATTCGATATCCACAATAAAGTTATTGAACCACTTAGAATATCTGACTTCACCTGAGTTGTTCCACGCTGTTCTTGGGAAACTTAACCCCACTATGAAAATTCGGTGGACAGATTTTGCGGCACAGGACACTATAGGACGTCCGAAACTAGAAATTCTGTCCGACTTTTTAAAGCGTGAGTTAGATCAACACATTCGTTTTGGTATGTCACCCGAGTTTAGTGCGACACAACAGCAACTAAATATTTCTTTTGACAAACCATTAAAGCGTGAAAATGTTCACAATGCTGTTATGAAGTCAAAACATACTCCTAAAGCCGGGTCTACAACAAAACGAGAGTGTGTATTTTGCAAAAAAGATCACAATATTAAGGAGTGTACACAATTTAAATCTTTGCCCATCGACGATAGATGGCAGTGGTTGCGTGAAGCAAAGGTTTGCTATAGGTGCTTAAAGGCTAGTTCACACCTGTGGAAAACGTGCAAAGTGAATCCGTGTGGCGTTGATGGCTGCCCTTTCCGGCATAACGCGCTTCTTCACCGGCAGCCATCACCACCGCTCGTCAATACACTTAACGAGCAAGCCACAGATACCGTTACACACCCGTTAGCTGTTGAACATAATACGCACCCTACGTCAAATGCTTCTGAACCGACCGGTGAAAAAGTGATTGTGTCTACAACCTTGACAGGTGCACAAAAACCGAATACTATTTTGGCTCTTCGCCCTCGTGCTTATTTAAAAATAATACCAGTTACAGTCTCGGGCCCTGCTGGAACCTGCAACGTGTACGGGCTCCTTGACGACGGAAGCACCGCGACTATCATAGATTCCAGCATCGCCAAACTGATAGGGGCGACCGGGCCACAACAGATCATAACGGTAAATGGCATAGGTGGTCTCGAGCGAAATACCACAATATCATATGTAGACTTTTTTATTAAAGGTAGACACACACAGAAAACGTTTTTAATAAAAAATGCTCGATCTATGGAATCTTTGTGTTTGCGTCCGCAGTCGGTCAAGCGTGAAACGATTGAGTCTTTTTCACATTTGTCCGATCTGGTTGACGTTCTGACATACGACGACGCAACTCCAACTATCCTCATTGGAGCTGAACATTGGCATTTGTCAATCAACCACGAAGTTCGAGTTGGTAGAAGGAACGAACCCGTTGCCTGTTTGAGACAGCTTTGGGCTGGACTTTATACGGCGTTGCTTCTAGCAAAACGAAGTTGATTGAGTTTGTTAATAATACGCACATGGATACAAACAATGATGACAATTTAGAATCGTTGATTAAGGAACAGTATAAACTCGACTCTATAGGCATAACTAAAACGGAAACTCTGCATAGTAAACAAGACCAGCGCGCAGTCAACATTTTGGAAGCGACTTCCAAACGTTTGCCTACTGGTCGGTTTGAAGTTGGCATGCCGTGGCGCGACGACATACAGCGTGTTCCAGACAGCTACCCACAGGCGATGTCACGTTTTGTAAGTTTAGAACGACGTATGGCTAAAGAGTCCGAGTTTGCTAAAGCATACAATGCGTTCATGGACAACATGATCGCGCGGGGTTATGCAGAGGAATGTGCTCCAGATACATACTACACACACTGTGGTGTCAAACCTGACGGCTTTCGTGACAGCAAATCGGGCGGCTTTCGTCTTTATCTACCACATTTTGGTGTGTACCACCCTCAAAAACGAAAACTCAGGGCAGTTCATGATGCAGCAGCCAGGAATGAAGGTGTCAGCCTGAATTCTTTACTGCTCTCCGGTCCTGACCTACTCCAGCCGCTACTTAAGGTTCTATTTCGATTCCGGGAGGGTCGCATCGGAATGACCGCGGATATCAAAGAGATGTTTCCTCAGATTCGGGTTAGAAAGCAGGACAGAGACGCTCTTCGATATCTGTGGAGACCAGATAAATCACATGTCATAAAGGAGTTTAGGATGACATCTGTCATTTTCGGTGCTTGTTGTAGCCCCTTTATAGCACAGTTTATAAAAAACAAAAATGCTCAAGAGCACGCACATACACATCCAAGAGCCGTGGACGCTATTTTGTTCAGTCATTATATGGACGACTACATCGACTCACAAAATAGCGTTGACGAAGCAGCTCAGTTAGCGGCAGATATTGTGACCGTGCACAATGCAGCTTGCTTTGAGATGCGAGGATGGATTTCCAATGAGCCAGGGGCACTAAACCTAGTCGCTGAGGACCTCAGGGCCACTCAACCGTTGGAAATTGATCTTGGCGAATCTAATAATAGCATCCGAGCCCTAGGTATTGCATGGAACCCTACCGCCGATGTTTTGGGTTTTCGAACAGGCTTAATTGAAACAGTCTCTAGTTCACTGACAAAACGTAAGGTGCTGTCACACGTTATGCGCGTTTACGATCCTTTAGGTTTATTAGGACCCATAGTCGTCAAAGGACGGATACTGTTTCAACAAACCTGGAGATCTTATATCGATTGGGACACGGAGCTCCCACAAACAGAAGCATCCAAATGGTTCGAATGGTTTCAAGATCTGAAAAAAGTCTCTTTACTGAAGATACCGCGTTGGTATGCAAATGCGAAAGGCTACGAGCCTTCTCACAGAGAACTTCACGTCTTCGCAGATGCAAGTGAGCTTGCTTACGCCTGCGTTGCCTATTGGCGTTTGATGTACCCTGACAGCAGCATCAAGCTCACTCTCGTCGCAAGCAAAGCCAGAGTCTCGCCCTTGAAACCAATGTCGATCCCACGTTTGGAACTTCAAGCTGCTTTGATAGCTTCTCGATTGGCACTTGTCATTAAGGAGAGCCATCGAAAAAAGTCAGTGCGTACATTCTTCTGGACTGATTCGATGACTGTCCTCCAATGGTTGCGCAGTGATGCGCGAGCGTTTAGACCTTTCGTTGCCCATCGGCTAGGTGAAATTTTAGAAAATTCGTCGGTCAAAGATTGGCGATGGGTACCGACAGATCTGAATGTCGCTGATGACGCAACCAGATTGCGCCCAATTCATTTGGAACCTTCACACAGATGGTTTTGCGGCACATCATTTCTTTTAAAATCCCCGGAGGACTGGCCCACGGAGCCACTTAGCGTCGCACCAGTTCGGGAAGAGCTTAAGTGTCAGCGGAACGAGCTGGTGGGACTGACTTCACTAAGCACAGCCTTACCTACTCCTGTCACGGCGCATTTAGCTTGCTTCAGTGACTGGCTACGATTGTTGCGTGCCACAGCCCGGGTTCACCAAGCTGCGGCTGTTTTTGGAAATATTTTGGCAACCATTCGAAATTTTAAATCAAACAGTGGGGTAACTCACCCTCGCCCCCACTTTTCACCAACGTCGACCACTCTTACACCCTTGAGTGCCGACCTAATAAAAGCCGCTGAAAGGCACATATTGCAGCTGGTTCAACAAGACAGCTTTTTGCAAGAAATTCTCTGCATTTTGAACAAGAAACCAATTCCTCCAAGCAGCCGCCTCATCAAACTATCGCCCTCTCTGGGAGAAGATAATCTTTTGCGTTTGGCTGGTAGGATAAAGGCCGTAGAAGGCATCGATCCCGACTCCCGTTTCCCGATCCTACTTGACGGTCGCCATCCAGTCGCACGGTTATTGGTAGAATATTACCATCGCAAAGCAGGTCACGCAAATCATGAGTCCGTGATAAATGAGATAAGGCAAAGATTCTGGTTGTTGAGACTTCGCAACACGGTCAGAGCTGTAGCAAACCAATGCCTCTTTTGCAGAATTCGTAAATCACAGCCGCTTAATCCAACCACTGGAGATCTTCCACCACAAAGACTAGCTCATCACCAGCGAGCGTTTACCTTCACTGGTGTAGATTATTTCGGTCCTGTCAATATAACCGTTGGACGCCGCCATGAAAAGCGATATGTAGCCCTTTTGACGTGCCTCACGACCAGGGCCCTCCACTTGGAACTGGTACACAGCCTATCCGCGGACTCTGCAATCATGGGTCTCAGGCGTTTCTTTGCCAGACGCGGGATTCCGCAGACTATATATTCGGATAATGGAACCGCATTCGTTGGCGCAAACAGGATTCTACGCGAATTTTACACAAATGATGTGCAAGATTTTGCCGCCACAAAGGGCATTAAGTGGAGTTTCATCCCAGCGGCGGCGCCTACTTTTGGAGGATGCTGGGAACGCCTCGTCAGGACGGTAAAAGTAGCGCTGAACGCTACATTGAACGAAAGATATCCCAAAGAGGAAACATTTTTGACTTTGTTAGCAGAAGCCGAGGCGATCGTAAATTCACGCCCACTCTCGCACGTGTCCACAGATCCAGATGACCCAACCACGTTGACACCGTTCCACTTTCTCATCGGGTCTTCATCGAACCAAACCCTGCCAAAGACATTGGAAGACCGTGACCTGATCGGACGCTCTGAATGGAAGAAAGCATTAAAGTTATCGGATCACTTTTGGAACCGCTGGGTGCGCGAAGTGCTGCCGACTATGCAAACACGAAACCAGGTTAAGGGAAATCGTGGTCAAGACCTCCTGATAGGAGACGTGGTTATAATCGTCGACGAATCGCTACCACGAGGGACATGGCCACGAGGCCGTATAGTGAAGGTGTTCCCTGGAAAAGACGGCGTTAATAGGGTGGTGGACGTTGCGACGGCCGGAGGTACATTACGCCGGCCCCTCAAAAAACTTGTAAAGCTTGCCACATAAGGCTTCTTTAACCCTTGACTGTTGGTGCAGTGCTGCACGAGGGGCAGGATGTTACGTACTCTTTGGTTGTTTTTTATACTTTTTCTTTATTTTTCAAATTTATGGTTTTTTTCGTTGTTTTTCTGTGTTGCTGTCATAAAGTATGATTTTCTTTATATTTATTAAATTAATAAAATATATTAATTTTCAAGGTAAGCATTTCACTTTTGGATTACAGCCCACATCCTCATCTTTTTCAATTTGAATTTATAAAAGCGTATACATTGACATCTAAACGAGCCACGTATTTTCTTGAGCCTTGTTGTAGTTACTACTTTGAAAGTATTTGTTCGACTATCGGAACTCCAGGCATAGTACCAACGAGAAATCACCGCTGAGCTCGTGTACGGCCGGTCGCTTCGCACGCGGCTCAATTTATTGTCACTGACATCGGCTTCGGCGACGTCCGCAGTGTCAACCTCCTCTTCCACTTGCCTCACTCAAACCGTGGAGCAAAACCAGTTCTTATAGCGTAAATACTATAAAGGAAAAGAGCGTAAACAATTTCAAGAGAAAGAAGTAGTGTTGATAATACAAAAATGAATAATAAAACGTTTGTATGCATCGATTAAATAATAAAGAAAAAGATTGTAAACGTAATGTACGAAGTTTATGTTCCTGCTTGGTAAAAAGACATTTAGATCACACGGACAAACACTAGAGCTAGGCAACGAGTCGAACTGGGATTCAGATGTCATCCCGGATGTACAGCGTGACCAACCAGACGCAAACCGGATGATACTGAATGATGACGACCAACATCCAATATACGCCAACAACGACGACCGAACCAGCTACAACACCAACTCTGATTTAGAGAAATAGGAACACCATTACCAGTACACATTACGATATCACCGTCAGTCACTAGCACACCGGTCCGATGAGAAGGAGAAGGTGAATGTGGTTCAGTCTGAAATGTGAGAATGTGCCTTTCGCCCCGCCACTAGTAGAGTCAGATGGCTCGGTTGATGCGCTGGCCCATACATGCGATAAACCCACGACATCTAGAGTTGCCACCCGACAACTTTACTCCTTAGCATAGTTATACAATTAATGTATATTACGTTGGGGTTGATTTGTACTAGCAAAATAAAGGAAAGGGGATGGTTATGTATGTATGTCTAAGCCGCGACTGCAACTTGGCTAAGTAAACTGTTCATAGATTTAATAAAGTTAGTGTGTCATTGACTAGCGTGTTTGAGTGTTGTCCGTCCTATACCTGCATATCTAACACAGGGTATTTATCTATCATCGTAAAACAAACTGTTTTCGGCTCTCTTCATGATAACCTCAATTTATATTCTTGAACAATAAAATAATTAGGATAATTGGATAAGAGACGAGATAAGTTGACCTTAATTATGTTTGTCACTAATGAATTTTATCGTTAATCTTTAAGTTGTTAAGTGGCGAATGCAAATTGCGATGTGACTGATTTAAAACACTGATTCCGAATTATATATTAATATAATATTTAATATCCTTACCTTACCTTAATATACATACCTTTTTAGGGTTCCGTAGCCAAATGGCAAAAAAGGGAACCCTTATAGATGCGTCATGTCTGTCTGTCTGTCTGTCCGTCCGTATGTCACAGCCACATTTTTCCGAAACTATAAGAACTATTCTGTTGAAACTTGGTAAGTAGATGTATTCTGTAAACCACATTAAGATTTTTACACAAAAATAGAAAACAAAACAATAAATTTTGGGGGTTCCCATACTGAAACTGAAAATAAAAATTTTTTTTTCATCAATCCCACACGTGTGGGAAAACTATAGATAGGTCTTCAAAAATTATATTGAGGTTTCTAATATCATTTTTTTCTAAACTGAATAGATTGCGCGAGAGACACTTCCAAAGTGGTAAAATGTGTGTCCACCCCCCTGTAACTTCTAAAATAAGTGAATGGCAAAACTAAAAAAAATATATGATGTACATCACCGTGTAAACTGCCACCGAAAATTGGTTTGAACGAGATCTAGCAAGTAGTTTTTTTTTAATACGTCATAAATCGTAAACCGCAATTTACACAATTGTGCCACATAAGGCGGGAACACGGGCACGCTTTAGCACTAATTAGTAATATATATTATCAATAATTTAGTGATTATTTTAATTTTGTATCATAAAAGACAAATAATTTTAAAAATAAAAAATTATTAATAAATTTAAAAGATTGAACTTAATTACCATTTAATTAATACTTAAAAATGTGTGTGTTTGTTCTGGTGGGCAGCATTTGTTATTATTTTGTTTTTTTTAACTTTTGTCGGCAATTCGAAAGATAGCGTTCTGAAGAGAGCTATGGGTTCGAATGACTTTGACAGATGTCAACTTGACGTAACACACCACACACTATTGTTTTTGCACGAACAAAGGGGGACTTAGACAAGGGATCGAGTAAGAAGTAAGTATATGGCGGGTTGGATTGAGTTGTGAATTCGTGATAAAACCTAAGGAGAAATAGAGTGAGAGTTACTGATTGTTTGTGTAGATCAAATTACGTGTTCAGTGGAAGTTCATTTCGCCAATACATTCAAAAATTCAAAATTAAAATTTATTTATTTGCCCATATAGGTAGGGGTAAAGATGTTATACATGTTTTTTAATGTACTCCATGCTCTGCCGTCATATGGGCATGCAACATCTTACACATAAATTACAACCTAGTATCAAAATACAATAAATATTCATTTTAAACCATTTTTAATGTCAAGAAGTATCCAGTATCCAAAAATTAAATAAATTTCAGAGTAGATAATGAAATTAATGTCGATAAAATAAAGAATAGTCCAAGATGAATATATGTAAGATGAAAGGTCTCAACTGATGACGTGTACGTTCCGTCCAGCACAGATCCAGATCCAAAAACCCGAGACCTTTCAGCTCAAACTCCAGAATCGATTCGAGTGCCTAGGGAGCTCCGTGGACGAATAGAGCGATGGGTTCGTGGAAGCTGTTCATACGGTTGGATCTAAGTTTTTCAAGACCCGCCGTACATATATGAACAAAAAGCTCTCTGGTCCTACTCTCAAGCTCGTGAAGGAGAGGCGTGAGTGATCCTGCAGTCTTCAGACGATGCATTGAAATACCGGCAGCTCAATAGACGGATCTCAAAGTCCTTGAAAAGCGATCTCCGCCGATTTAATACCGAGCGTATTAAAGACACAATTGAGTGGAACAAGGGCTCCAAGGTCTTTGCAAGAGATCTGTCTGTTGGGCAGAGTCAGCTCACGAAACTGAAGACCGATGATGGCAGGATTGTTTCCTCTAAACATTAGCTTCTGAGGGAGATCGAGACATTCTATGGGCAGTTGTCACGTCAACCAGTAAACCTGTCGTGAATCTAGCGAATTACCCTAGAGCTAGATTGACCCGACACTATACCGAAGACATGCCGGACGTCAGCTTGTAATTACAGGCTGACGTCCGGTATGTCTAATCATGTCTAATCTCATACATGAGATTAGAATAGGTCTGAAACAGCTAAAGAACAACAAGGCACCGGGTGATGATGGAACTATGGCCGAACTTCTGAAGGCGGGTGGAAAACCAGTACTTCAGGCCCTTCAGAAGCTGTTTGATTCCGTCATACTCGAGGGGAAAACGCCACAGGCATGTTGCAGGGGTGTGGTGGTACTCTTCTTCAAGAAGGGTGACGATGGCCTACTGAAGAACTATAGACCCATCTCACTTCTTAGCCATGACAACAAGCTGTTTTCAAGAGTCATCACAAATCGTCTCGCGCGCAGTTGTGACGATTTCCAGCCTCCCGAACAAGCCGGATTCCGTCGAGGCTTTAGCACCGTAGACCACATACATACGCTGCGGCAGGTTATACAGAAGACCGAAGAGTACAACCTGCCTCTCTGTTTAGCGTTTGTGGACTATGAGAAAGGCTTTGATTCGATCGAGACATGGGCTGTTCTGCAGTCCCTCCAACGGTGCCAAATTGACTACCGGTACATCGAAGTGTTGAAGTGTTTATACAAAAACGCCACCATGTCAGTTCGACTTCAGGGTCAGACTTCGGAACCCGTCCTTCTGCAGCGAGGTGTGAGACAGGGTGACTTCATATCTCCGAAGCTGTTTACCGTTGCACTGGCGGATGTCTTCAAGGTTCTGGACTGGAGAGGGCTAGGCATCAACGTCGATGGCGAGTACATCACTCACCTTCTGTTTGCTGGATATAATGGTTATGGCTGAGACCATGGGGGACCTCAGTACAATGCTCGATGATCTCATTAGAGCTTCCAAAAGAGTGGGTCTTAGGATGAACATGGACAAAACCAAGGTGATGTTGAATGGCCATGTTACACCCACTAGTATCAGGTTCGAAGACTCTACACTCGAAGTTATGGGCGACTATGTCTACCTGGGACAAACGATCCAATTTGGTAAGGCCAACTTCGAGAAAGAGGTCAACCGTCGAATCCGACGCGGCTGGGCAGCGTTCGGGAAGTTGCGCAGTATCTTCTCGTCCAACTTACCACATTGTCTCAAGACGAAAGTCTGACCATTGTGTGTTGCCAGTGATGACATATGGCTCTGAGACGTGGTCGCTTACAATGGGCCTTATCAGAAAGCTTACAGGACAATGGAGAGGGGTATGCTCGGAGTTTCCTTGCGTGATCGAATCAGAAATGTTGAGATCCGCAAGAGCCACCATTGCCGACATAGCCCGAAGAATTGCTAAACTTAAGTGGAAGTGGGCAGGGCACATTGCTCGCAGAACGGATGGCCAATGGGGCAGAAAGGTTCTGGAGTGGCGACCGCGAACCGGATGACGTTGGGTTGGAAGGCCTCCCACCAGGTGGACCGATTACCTGGTGAAGGTTGCGGGGATCCGCTAGTTGCGGGTCGCACGGGACACGGTCAATGTGGCGACCCTTGGGGGAGGTCTATGTCCAGCAGTGGACGTCGGCTGATATGATGATGATGATGATGATAAATATTGTTTGAATTTAAAAAACTGGATAAAAAAACTAGTTAGTAGATAAGTTTATTATGATTATTTTATAAATTGAGTTGTTTTTCAGGTTCAGCACCGATAACTGGAGATTTAAATAAAAAAAAGAAATCACATATTGTTTTAATTTCGAGTTCCTATTAGAAAAAACATTTTGTCACTATTTTACTAAATATTTTAATAAATAAATAATAGAAAATAAAAATAAAACCTTTTAATTTACTTAGTTTTACTACCTATTGTCGGTATTTCATAACTAGATCTTTAGTTTTTTTTTATTCCTTTTACTACCTTAGTCTATGATTTAATTGACTTGTACTATAGGTCTACCAGAATCTCATGGCAAAAGGGGAAATAAAAATTTGTTGTATGCAATACTGGGGTAATTGGATCAAACGATCTTGATACTGTTTAATTTTTATTTATGTCTTTAGTATTAATGAACATGAGGTACCTATATTATAGTAGTCACAACGGATCTTTGTGTCTTTGAACTTGGTCTTGCCAACCATTGCGTAAGAAACAGTTTGTCATCGAGTATACTGCATAGAGTAAGCGAGATAGGATGATGACAAAAAAGACAAAAGACAAAAGATATTTATTTCAAGTGGGCCACCAAGCGGCACTTTTGAATGTCACAAATTAAATTTACATGGAATAAAAGTTGATTCTACCGTGCATTCGGAAAGTAGCTTGTTATGGAGAAGAATGCACAAGAAATTCCGTAAGCTTATGTGACATACATAAGCGAGTGAAAGAGACAGTTATACAATGCTATCTTCACCTTCAACATTGACACAAAAATAGCTACTGCGCGGGGTCTTGCAACCAATTCAGAGACACAAAGATCCACTGTGAGTATTATAGGTATGTGTATGAATAATGTTGTTATACATCGGGTTCTTAACATAGGAAAAATAAATCAATTGAATATTAATTTATGTACTAATTTATTATTTAGCATTTAAATCATACTAATAACTTAAAACCTCATTCAGAACTAGAAAACTAGAATACGATTCCATGAACTCCACTGGCATTTCAAAAACTTGTATCTTTGTAGTTTTATGTCATCTCTCTCCATCAAAATGGTTCTTTTTCATTGGCATTTAACATATTCAAAACCAATCTCTTTATGTATAAAGTCTGTAAAAAATAATAAAATGTATCATGTTACTTAAAGTCATTCATCATCATCAGTCTATATATATTTTTTTTTATGTAAGTTTTATGGCCTGGTTGCTAGGACCTTTTAGCCACGTCTTTGGCAAGAGTTTTGGATCTTATAGTATGCATTAGAATGCGGATGTAACAGATTCTAATGTTTTTTGGAGTATTTGGCAGCAAATTGTATCGAGTCAGTCTTCCCAGTAAGCTTTGCAGAGGCAGTCAATACTACAATAAAATACACCGCTCCACTATCCCGAGATCGCTTTTGTCAATGATTTTACAAATTGTCCAGTTGCGGAGACAGTTGAGACACAAAACTACACCAATAATATATCACAATATCCACTAGGAATCAATTTGCAAATAATATTAACAGCCACTGAACTTCACTCGACAAAATCCCGCCAAAAACTCTCGTCTATATACACGTCCCACTGCAGGGCGCAGATTATTACTTAATATTTTTCTTACGTCAAAGATTCTCAATCTCCGTGAAAATCAATATCTTGTCGAAGAATTATTAAATGGCAACAGTAATGTAACTGTACATTACTGTTGCCATTTCCTTCCGGCCATCATTCGATGTGCCCTGACCTACGATTTACCATATAATAGTAATGGAAAGAAATTAAAATGAAGTAAGAAAAATATAAATTAAACTAAAAGTATCAAAACAAGTCAGTCCAACTTACCGGTCCACTCTACGACGCACTTTAAAATCAAAGATTGAGTTTGATTTACGCCTTCTTCTTCCCTTATTTTATGATACACATTGAAAACAATATGTCTCGCATGAGATCGAAGTGGGTTTTTCGAAATTTTCACAAAAATAACAAACTTTCAAGATAATATCAAAAAATTTCAGCAGCGGTTGACACATCAAGTACTTTGATTCGACAGGTGACAATTGACATTGCCATATGAAAATCACAATTTAAAAAAAAAAAAAATGCCATGAGATTCTGGTACACCTATACCCATTTATGCTACACATATGACTTTATCATTACCAGGTTTTCTGGCTCTAAAGGACTCTCATTTGCATCATATTAATTGAGTTTGGTTTATTTTTTTAATTTATATAGATAGAACATGAAAAATTAGTTGGGTTTCTTTTGGCATCATGAATGCAGCTAGTATTTTGTTTGAAAAAAATATTAGACAAAAACAATATATTATTTTGTTTATTTTTGGGCCCTACTGAAAACTCGCGTTTGTTTGTCCTTTACGATAGTACAAATGTTCGGTATTGATATTGTTTTTAAAAAGTTCAATGCATAAATAAGATTTACCACATAAATAATTAAAACATAACTTTACGCTCCCTATTAAAAATATTTTTAGGATGCATCCCATAAATTTTAAAAAAATCGGGTTAGAGCTGTGGCAATCCAGATTGTAAGGGGCTTTTTAAAAAAAGATAGGATTATTTTAAATATACCAATCGATAGAGCTCGCGCTGCTGATTTCAAATATATGTAACTCATTTTCGGCAAAACGTCCTTTACGACAATTTCAATTGCCGGTATTAATATGTACTCTATTCTACTCTGTTATAATCTGCAACATTATCTTTAACACTATCTGTAATAATATTATCTTTAATATGAAATGTCATGTAAATTCTGAATTTTCGCCACAATTTTTTCACACATCACCATGTTTGCAGGCAGCATAGTTTTTTCAATTTTTTCGTTGATAAGTTATGTAGTAAGTTCACCTAGAATCGATCCTCTAGTTGATAGCAATGTTGGACTCATTCGAGGGTTGAGAGCTGATGATGGAGACTATGCTATGTTTTTGGGAATACCTTATGCTCAAGTGGACCCAGAAAATCCTTTTGGAGTAAGTGCTTTGTTATTATTGATAAATTTATGCATTGTAGTTAAATTATCACCAACATTCTAATAACAAATGAAATCCTTGCTATTTTTAAAGTAAACGCGTAAATCAGATAAATATATGTAGTAATATTATCGGAAAGATACAACTAATTGTTAGCAAATACGAGATTTTCTATTCAGACTGCTTTGAATAGAAATTATTCCAAATGGTGATAAAATAGTTATTAAATCATTTAAATCAAGATTATTATTTAATATTGATTAAATCATTTAAAGTATCTTAAGATACTTTATAAATAAATAACATGCATTTATTACATAACCATTAACGTAACCATGCTTTTGCAGGGGCTTATAATGAAGACCCAATGCATTTTACTTTAAATAAAAATATATCATCATCAATTTTTTAAACTATTTTTCACCTAAACCATTTAACACTATTCATTTCAGAAATCAACGCCACAACCAAAGTTCGAAGAAATATTCGAAGCATACGATGGCTCAGCGGTTTGCCCTCAAGTGTTCCATCTCAATAACGGCACTATTCGGGGCACACCCGACTGTCTGCACCTCAGTATCTACGTACCAACCACAGCCTCTTCCAACAACCGTCTCCCAGTCATGATCTGGTTATACGGAGGTGCCTTCCGCAGAGGATACTTTGGAAAGGAATTATTTGGACCAAGATACTTAGTGAAACATGACGTCATTGTTGTGACGTTCAACTATCGAGTTGGGCCTTACGGTTTCATGTGTCTTGACACTCCTGAAGTACCTGGCAACCAAGGTCTCAAAGACCAATATTTAGCAATGAAATGGGTAAAAGATAATATAGAAGCATTTGGAGGTGATGCCGATAAGATAACTTTGTTTGGACAAAGTGCTGGTGGGCACTCGATAGAATTCCACTTAATGTCCTCAAAAGAAACATTATTCAACAATGTGATAATGCAAAGTGGTAGCACTGTAGCCGCAACGGTTTTACACGAACCTGATCGATTACTTCCTATAAAAATAGCAGAGCGTTTGGGCTTTGAAACCACAGACATAAATGAAGCTATTACATACATTGCTCAAAGTGATTCGCATTCAGTAGTCAAAATTGTAACTGATCTAGGTACAATGTTTAAACCGTGTATAGAAAAAGAATTTGAAGGAGTGGAACCCTTTATATCTAGTTCTTGGCTTACAGCTGGAACACCAAATGCAAGAAACATGCCAATATTAATTGGTTTTACTGAACACGAAAATGTGGTTTTCCATTTCGATAAGGATGCTGAGCATTTTAAAAATTTGAACATCGTATCCAACTATTTGAAAAGAATATTTATTTTTGAAGATGAGGAATTACAAGAAATGAAGGACTTGATATCACATTTCTATTTTGGGGACGAAGTATTGAGTGAAGATGTGAAATGGGGTATTATGAACTTTGATTCCGATTTCACTTATATTCATCCTGCACAAAGGTCTATTAAGAAATTTTTAGAGGCGAGAGCTGGAAACATTTTCTATTACATGTTCTCCTACGTTGGTGGAAGGAGTGCCGTCGTCCTGGAAGATGAAGAGTATAATGGGTCATGCTGTGCCTCGCATTCTGATGAAAACAGCTACTTGTTTGATACAAGATTCAAACCAGACCCTACACCAGAAGATGAAGTTATGATTGAACGGATGACTACTATATGGACTAATTTTGCTAAATTCAGGTAAGCAGCATTTATCGAGTTATTTATATTTAGACGACGACTAACGCCAACGAACTTGAGGGAACAAAACGCGCACTCGTTTCACACCCGCGCGACCCGAAATTTAGTAGTTTTTTGTACTTTCCTTATTATTCTTTGACTTTAAAAACAAAAGCTTCAGATCAAAATGTAGATAATTAAATTGTCTTTGATATGGTGTCAATTTCATTAAAAGACGCCCAGCGGTTAAGGTGTGATTGTCGTGTTTTTGTCCGTTTTAGATATAACTTTACAAATTAATTACACTATGTTATACGAATAAAACTCAAATTCTGCTCAGATAAAATTATTAAAAAAATGGTCTTATATAACATATATTTTTTCCAAAAAATTACGACTAGCCGTTTAGACGTGATTCTTATTTTAAAATCAGCTACTCAAGGGAATCGGCGCCTTAATGAAGTTGTGTTTCTTAAAGAAACTCTTTAAACGTCCAACAATTTGATTATTTTGGCATTTTAAATTATAGTTAAATATAAGTTTATTCCGGACTGTCTAACTCTGTATTATCATCATAATCATCATCCTTCCCGTTTTAATTTTTTCTTGGGATGAACTCAGAACGTTCTCTTCTCAGATTGTTAAAAAAAAAACTCTTTCAGCGACCCAACCCCGCAGAAAACTGAATTGCTTCCAGTCAAATGGATACCGGTCACAAAGGAAGCCTACACCTACATGCGCATTGATGCTGAAATGTCTCTGGGCAGCAGACCTTATCACGACAGAATGGCTTTCTGGGATCTGTTCTACAAGCTGAATGAAAATAAGCAGCGCCTTTTATGAAGATGATGATGATCTGATATATATTTTTTTTAAGTTTAGGGGTGCAGGTATACTAATAATTTTAACCGACTTCAAAAAAGAAGGTTATTGTTGACGAGTTGCTACTAATAAGCACGTTATAAGCAAGATAAAATAAAACAAAAATGAGATTGAAACTGGCTTTCATTTTATAGCAAAATCAAAACAATTAAATAGTAAATCATCTCCTTATCAAACTACTCATACATAAATACCTTTGACAATAATAGCAAAAATATTATGTTCAAAATACAGATTAAGATCTTAATCGTGGAGATTATCTGGGCATAATATTGATACCTCTAAAGTTTAAGTAGGCCATCTCAGGATTATTGCGGCATTATATATAATCAATGAAATGATAACATACATAACATATCATCACGCCTGTAGGTATTCCTCAAAGAGTAGGCAAAGTTGTTCCTACAGTACACTCACAACTCGCCTGATATATTTAAGCCCCGTGCAATAGGGGACCTGTTGCCATCAGCTGGGTACAAGCCAGACTCCGCGGACTGCTACTGAGAAATTCCAGAAGGAAAAATCCAATAACACTTTGCCCGACCCGGGTATCGAACCTAGAACATCCTGCTCAGCAATAGCGCTTGTAACCACGAGATCAATGAGACATTCAACAAAATGATCCGCCAGTTAATCAGTAGTTTATTTTGCAAAATGTTCAATAAAGGAAATGACTTGGTCTTAATTAACACACAAATGTCCTGTCAATCAGTTGGACAGTATCGGGCGACAGTTTAATTTGTCAGACTTCAAATAAGTCAGTTGGCCGGTATAATGGGATGAAAGGGAGCGGATGCTGTTTTTAATGATGGCTTCTTTTTGGAATGTTGCTCATAAATTGAAGGCGATTTATCTGTGTTATAACATGTTAACGTGGTTTTGGAGTGATCTATTCAATTATTCTTAATCTCTCTCTTTAAAAGGCCTTATAATTATTAAGTTCTTATCATCTGCTTCTCAGAGTTGTTTACAATATAGTTACCAGACTTCTTATAATAATTGCAACATCTGTGCTTAATCTTCTTACCCCAATGTTCTGAGCCAAGCCCTATCTGTGGTGAAGTCCCACACCTCTACCTAACCGAATTCTATGGGGCATAAGAGCTGGACAAATTCACAAACACTCTTGCTTAGTAGCAGGTCAACACGGGTTTTCGATTAAAATCTATAATATAGCCCTTTTTTGGTTGCAAGTAGCATATAATCGCTAGATGATGCGATGCCTTGGGGAGGCCTCCTAAGTTCAACAGTTTACGTCTTTCGACTAAAATGACGATGATTTAACTAGGAGATATCTTGATAGCCGTAACATAAAAACCGGCCAAGTGCGTGTCGGAATTTGCACATTTAGGGTTCCGTACCAAACCGCAAAATAAAGGAATTTCAAAGAAAAATCTGATTTATCAATATATTGGTATTTTTTGGTTTTTTTTTTTTTTGTAGTTAAAGGTACGTAATAATAAACATTATCACCAAATTACAAGTTCATAGGTCACTGTAGGTAAGTTAAAAAATCTTCGGTACATTTTTTTTAAAGCTTACTTACACGGTCAGTGTAGTGTGTAGAAAAGTTAGGGTAGAGGAAGAATTTTCTGCCTCAACGGAGCCAGTACACCGAGACACCAGTCTACCCGGGACCACGGTCGTTGCAACACGGCCGAAACATCGGGCGAAATAGGTAAAGAAACAATCGAAATCATCGCATTAAATTGCCCGTGATAAGTAAATTGTTTTCAATTATGAAACGCGAAAGTTTTAAAGTTAATAAAGCTTACTTCTGTTTCTCTTTTGATTTCCACTTCTAATTTTTTTTCACTTTGGTTTCCAATTTTTAAAACAAAAAATACAGTATTCATCTACTCAACGAATTCTAAACAACGATATCAAATTCGATGGTACAGGTAATCTTTTTTTCCTCCTCCCTTTAGCTGTATAGGAGCTCCCTTAAAAATATGAAAACATATTTTTTTGAAAATTTGAATGGGTTTGGGACAACAAGATGCTTACTGTGAAAATTTAAAGACTCCAACCGTTTGGCCGTAAAACCCGTGTGACAGACGACGGACAGACGGACACGTGAGTGACAGCAATAGGGTTCCATTTGGACCCTTCGGGTACGGAACCCTTTAAATGGAACAACCGAAGTAATAACATCCCAAGCTATTCTACACACATCACATCACATCATCAGCCCATTAATGTTCCCACTGCTGGGACACAGGCCTCTTCTCTGTGAGAGGGAATGGGCCGTAATCCACCACGCGGGCCCAATGCGGGTTTCTGGATGTCACATGTCTTCAAATTTTTGGTTCAATTCAATTCAATTCTTTATTGCATATCACATGTGTATAACAAAGATCTTATAACAGTAGTATAGTTCACATGGACCCTGTCGGGCACAGCAATTTATTATAAGAATAGTGGCAAAACCTAGCTTATTTTAAATTAATTAATGTAACTGAAAAATTACAATGAAAGTATAGATAAAAGTGAAATAAAACAATGAAAAAGTGCTAAGTCAATAAAAAAAAAAAACTAAGATAAAAATGGCAATGTCAACAACAACATGTCAATACATCGGGCACAGTAATTTAAAATATTATTTAACAAATACATAGCATAAGTTCAGGTAATATAATTTTGAATAATTTTACTTAAGTTTTAACTGTAATTTTAATTACGATGCCACAGATTACATTGTAAAATAGAACACTTAGATGTCAAGATTTAGATACAAGTCAAATAAAATAAAATGGTGAAAAGTCAATAAAAAATAAATGGTAATGTCACAAATAAAACAATAAAATATGTCAAAACAGAATTAAATAATTGGCATGTCAAATCAAAATGTGAGCGTCTCTGATAGTCATGTACGAAAGTCATCATTAAAAAAATCATTCAATGTATAATAGCATCTATCAACCAACAATTTTTTGAGGCGTTTAAAAAATATTTTGTCGTTTTTCTCAGTTCCAGGACATGCCGGTTTCGTCACGATGTTTTCCTTCACCGTTTTGAGAGCAGTGGTGATGAAATAATTTACACAAAGTAAAGCGCCAGCCTGGGCTCGAATCCATGACCTACAACTTGTAAGTCGCGGTCGATACCACTGGGCCACCAGTGCTCTTCTTTTTACAATCTTCTTTTCATTCCTTTTCATTTTACATTCTACACACCCAACCATAATTCCCACATAGACCCAATCTTCAGAAATCAATACAACCGCCAGCTGGTATTATTAATTTTCCCTGTTAATAGAAAACTGTCAAAAACTGGAGAGCGTTAATTTTACACGTCATTACCTCTAGAGGGTCGAATCGACCGTGCGATATCCCATTACGTTAGCGATTAATTAGCTTTGATGAAAGAATTGGGTTAATTGAAGCTAAGTAAGGATTGTAGGGTTAATACGTAGGACGTGATTTAGAGATGCGGTAATTTAGTTTTGAATTGGACGGATTAATTTATTTATTCTTTGGAATTTTAAAAGAGGATTTTAGACTGAGTTTGCGTCAGATTAATTCACTCTTCAGGCATTGATTTTTTGATTTCGCAAAATGTAGTTAATACTGTTATGTTCGGGAGGGGGGTAGCAGAATAATACAACCGGTATTTCACAAGCTCGTATATTCGACTGGCGCAGCAGTCGTTTGTACACGTATATATATGGATGCCTACCTACTTATTTATTAAGTAACGATATGTAGGTACCCATCATAACATTCCTCCACCTTTAATCAGAAGAACTGCCTATAATCTATAGCAGTTCTGTTACGTTTCGACCGAGTGTCTGACTCAGGATCGATAGAAGAAGCTGCTGAAATCACTTCCTCTTCAACGGAATCTTGGCCGTGATCAAGCACTGATGCAGGCGTTTCTGACGCCACAGGAGCATCCTCCATAGGAGTACCCTCCACAGAAACTTCGGATAGCTGCTGCCCTGTGCTCGTCGAGCTTGAGGGTATTATGAATGCGGGGACGCTCTCCTCGCATGACCCATCTTCCCTCCCTCTATATTTAAGCAACTGATTAGTGTGCCTCTTTAATGTATCTACCGATGCACACAGTTTCACCAAATACACAGCTTTTCCTATTTTTTTTATAATAATTCCCCGTGACCAATATTGTTTTTGCTGACTATACATTTTTACCAAGACTTGGTCACCCACATTGAATAAAAGTTTGCGGTTGCCACGATAATTATCAATTTGCGAACACTGTTTTCCTTATATCACTGTGTCGAGTGCAGCGTCTGATGGCGTTGTGGTGGTTGGTGTCAGGAGATCTAATCTACATCTCTTCAATAATAATATAGTATCACAGTATAGTGTGTGCCACCAGAAGCTTTAGGCAAGTGAGATTTTATCAACGAAAACGTGGCAATAACGAAAGGAACAAACTTTTTTTTCGGAAGTCGGGTGTATTTTGTGCCTAATTTTAATCGTCTTTGACACCGTCTTTCGAAAAGAAAGACAGTTTTAGAAATAAATTTTTCGCTTTGTAGTATTTTGTATCTGGAAGTTCATTTAGTTTTTTTGTTAAAAAGACTTTTAATTTTTTTAATCTTTTTGTTACCATGAAAATCTTTTATTGGCAGATGCTTCTCATCCGATGGAAACTCTTGTTAGGGCCTACATATGTCCAGCATTTGACGTCTTTCGACTGAAATGATGATCACAAAATTGGTTTTTCACAAGACACGAGTGCTTTTTTTCGGCTCGCGTTAACAAAAAATAAATAGCTAATAATAATTGTTGCGTTGGGTCTCGTAATAACAAAAAATATGAAGCCACTATATTTTATGTATGTCGTGGCCAGATGATAGAATTGATAATTTCATGATGTGGCCGACCATTTCATGAAATGGTTATCATCCGCTTCCCACATCATGATATAGTCTGGCATGTTCAATGAATAATCAGGTTTTGACGATGTGAACAGATAGCCGTGCGTTTGCACGGCTATCATATCTCATATTAATTATGATCAAACATTATCATATCCTCATATCCTGAAATAGCCTTTGAGGTACTGATATCGTTTCCTTTTTGTGATGCATCATGGCGGTGGACAATTATTCTGATAAATAAAGCTAATAATAATGCGCGAATTGAAGATCAAAGTGAAGTGAAATAAATGTCTTTACGACACAAAATTAAGTAGTTTTGTAAAAGTCACTTAAAAAACGAGGGCAACGTAAAAATCCTTGGAGTTCAGAACCTTAATGATTGTGACCAAACATGTAACATAATACCATCACATGTTGTCGTTTAAATGTTAGTTATAGCAGGCCATATCATGAAATACATATATTTCAGGAGAAAGATTCGCAGGAGAACCAAAGTTACCGACATAGCCCGAAGAATTGCCAAACATAAGTGGCAGTGGGCAGGGCACATTACTCGCAGAACGGATGGCCGATGGGGCCAAAAAGTTCTGGAATGGCGACCGCGAACCGGAAGACGATACGTTGGAAGGCCTCCCACTAGGTGGACCGATGACCTGGTTAAGGTTGCAGGTCAATGTGGCGACGCCTGGGGGAGGCCTATGTCCAGCAGTGGACGTCTTTCGGCTGAAATGATGATGATGATGATATATTTCATGAAATGGTCGGCCACATCATGATCAATTCTAATATCTGGCCACGACATATACAAATACACTATATAATAACATGGAGAATAACGCTGCAGACCCTGGCGATAATGCCATAACGAGCTCGACACTTATCGATAGGATTGGTCCATAATTACCCAAAACCGGGCGAAACGGAAGAAAGAAAGCAAGGCCTTTGCACTACAGTGGGACTTAAAATAGAATAATAAATAATGGAGAATAACAAAGAGACAGTAAGCCAGAAACTCCTCAACAATAACGTACTCATACCAAAGCCAAAACACAAAGACACGTCACGGTAATACCCAAAGATGAATAGACTGTCATAAAAGTGCTTTTTATCTAAATACGAAGCTTCGGCTTCTCCCGTCAAACACGAATGTTGGTAAAGATAAAATATGATGCAAAAACTGAATTAATGAACGTCTGAAGTCTGTTATATTAATTACGTTTTCCGTTCCCTAAGTTTGTTTGTTGAGTTCTTTGTTTTTGTTTTTAAGATTTAAGATGAGTTTGCAAAGAATAGTCTCGTGATTAAGTAAATATTCATTTTTTAATTTTCCTTAGCAATCTTCCTGGTGGCTTGACGCGATTCGATTTATAACACACGGATAAGCGATTTTTATTAAGAGTTTGGTGCTCCCGCATAGGATAGGAACCTCTTTCTTTCCTGCCCAGCATGGACATGACAACCAAGACATTCCACAACTTAAAGGAGGCCAACGACAGAGCAATTCGAATTGACAAGTAAAAATTACTTCAATTTCAGAAGTTGGTGTCAAAAAACGAAAACAGGAACCCCGTCTTCAAAAATTGAAGTTTTTTTTTTTATGATGGGTTTGCTCTTGACTCTAGTCTAGGTCAGAGGTGACAGAGACAGAGTCTACGATGGAGTGAGCTTACCCAGAAGAAGCCTGTTCACTCTAACTTTGAAGAGATTCGGGTTGAATGCGTTCGGAAACACTGACGCAGGTAGTGAGTTCCATTCATTCGCTGTGCGCATTATGAAGGATGTTTGGAAGAGCTTGGTGCGAATTGGTGGAATGGCAACAAGGTAAGGATGGTAACTTGCAGTGCGTCTAGATGTCCGATGGTAGAAGGGGGCTGGTGGGATGAGGTCGTGGAGCTCTTGAGCACACTCACCGAAGTACAGTCTGTAGAAGACCGACACGCAGGCAACCTTGCGGCGATGAGTCAAGCTATTAAGCTTGGCATCCACCAGTTCAACGTCGCCGATAAGCCTCTTGGCTCTGCGTTCCACCGAGTCAAGCGCGGCAAGCTGATACTTTGCTGAGCCATCCCAAAGGTGGCTGCAATACTCCATGCAGGATCGGATTTGCGCCTTGTATAGGGTTAAAAGCTGTCCAGGCGTGAAGAATCGCTTCACTCTATTTAGGATGCCCAATTTTTTGGCCGCAATTTGGACTTTGTACTCAATGGATGCGCCGAAGTTAAGACTGGATGTCAACTCCATGCCTAGGAGCTCGAGCCGATCAGTCATAGGAACAGACGCACCCTATTTTTGACTTTGCAGTGTTTTTATTTGGAAGTCCAACTTATTTTGTAAAAGAGTTTTTTTTTCACTTTTTAGTGGTACATAATGGACAAGTTCTATAGTAAGGTATACCAATAATGCCCACAGTGAATAGATTACCCGAATAACATGTAACTTGAACATAACCGGTGGAATGAGAGTGTACCAGGGTGAACTGTACACATCTGCGTACCCGTTTAGAGCGTACTGGCGTGAGAGTATGTTATAAAATGGTGTAAATAGACGATTGCGCTTGCAGCAATCTCGAGAGATTTGCTGTCATCTTTTGAATAGTTCTCTTGTACGAGTATATCGCCGAAGTTCTTCATCAGATCTTTAACAAATTTAAATGGGACTATTTTGGAATAAACTTCTTTCTTTCTTATTTATTTATAACGGGCATAACGGCCCGAACATACATTTCTTTTTTTTTATATATAAAAACGTTTGCTCCACACTAGGAATTTCTTCCTGTATCGAGGGTGCGTTTACAAATATATCAAACATGTATCAAACTCACATACACAAATATCCAGAGCCGGAACAACTATCTGTAGATCATACAAATATTAGTTCCGTGCGGGAATCGAACCCGCGCTGCGCCAACCGTGCGCCCAAAAAACATATATATATATAAACAACCAAATTGAGAACCTCTCTTTGTTTGGAAAGTCGGTTAAAAAAGAACATTAAACAAAATTGTAAGTCTACATGGACGCAATGAAATGCAATTGAACCGATTCGCACACGATATTTTTTCGAAAATCGACGCAATATTAATGGCGTCGCGCCATCAAGAATGGCATCCCTTACTGGTAAAACGGAACGCTTATGAGATTATTGCTGGGGCGAGTGATTTCTTGGAAACCATTAGAAATTAAATACGTTTTACATAAGATGAAGAAGAGCGAAGTGGCCCAAACATAGAAGGGAAATACAAAAAGCTTATTTGAAGTGGTTTTACATCTTTTTAAAAATACGCATATGCTAGCTAAGTAGGTTGCTTTAAATCTTCGTGTACATAAAACAATATTTATTTATGAAGTATATAGGCGGACCGTTGGGTTTTGACGACAATAACCGTGCCGCAGTGGTTGAGCTATCGACTTCTGCGCTCCGTGTCGCGAGTTGATTCCTGCACGGAACAAATAGGTATTTGTATGGTCTACAGATTCTTGTCATACATTTTTGCAGAATTGTTCAGAGTCAGGCTGTTTGAGAATGTGAGTTTATATGTTTGTTCACGATTCTGGAGAAATTTCAAGTGTGCCACAAATTCCTTAAAAAAACTGCATTGTGATACTTAGAACAGAACGACTACCTCTCATCGCCACAGTGAGACCTTGCCTTAAACAAACGTTACACGATAAATCATACTTAAGTCTGTCTGTAGCCAAAAGTCTACCTACCCCAGGGAGCTGAGAGGGGAAACTAGATACAAATCCATAAAGTTACATGGTCATCAAATATTCACAATCTGCTCGAATATCGTCCGGCACGGGGTCCATTTTCAATTTATCTGTACTTGGGGAGAAAACTTGGCGAGTACTTCAGATTCCAGATTAATTCTGAATTATTAAACAAGTTGCATTGATGTTATATTCATAACTGGTATCGCCTTTTTGAGTTCATTGATTTGGCTGTAGTATTGAAATAAAAGGTATTAAAAAGTGCGTTCAAGATTTTAAAAGTTCGTTCTAAGTTCAAAATGTTAATTACTGTCAATATTGAAAATAATTTTTAGATTTGGAATTTTGAAAATCTGGTAAGTATCAGACTTCGGTGTTCTTTAAAACTGTAGTAGCACAAAATAGTAAGTATACAGAAGGGCCACTCCCGCCGTTTAGAAAATTGACAGCTAAACTTGACAGATTCACTAGGATTGCTACTATATTGATTCCGAATTTAAAAAAGAGTAGTTTGACCAAGTTACAAACATAATTACATAGATTCGTCTAAACATACATCATATCAATAATAAAATCAGATTTATCAATATATTGGTATTTATCTTAGTAAAAGATACGTAATAATAAACATTATCACCAAATTACAAGTTCATAGGTCACTGTAAGTAAAAAAAAATCATTGGTACAATTTTTTTTTAAAGCTCACTTCTGTTTCTCTTTTGTTTTCCACTTCTCTTTTTCTTTCACTTTGACTTCCAATTTTTAAAACAAAAAATACAGTATTTATCTACTCAACGAATTCTAAACAACGATATCACATTCGATGGTACAGTTAATCTTTTTATCCTCCTCCCTTTAGCTGTATAGGAGCTCCCTTAAAAATATGAAAACATATTTTTTTTAAACTTGAATGGGTTTGGGACAACAAGATGCTTACTGTGAAAATTTAAAGACTCCAACCGTTTGGCCGTAAAACCCGTGTGACAGACGACGGACAGACGGACACGTGAGTGACAGCAATAGGGTTCCATTTGGACCCTTCGGGTACGGAACCCTAAAAATGGAACAACCGAAGTAATAACATCCCAAGCTATTCTACACACATCACATCACATCATCAGCCCATTAATGTTCCCACTGCTGGGACACAGGCCTCTTCTCTGTGAGAGGGAATGGGCCGTAATCCACCACGCGGGCCCAGTGCGGGTTGGTGGATGTCACATGTCTTCAAATTTTTGGTTCCAGGACATGCCGGTTTCGTCACGATGTTTTCCTTCACCGTTTTGAGAGCAGTGGTGATGAAATAATTTACACAAAGTAAAGCGCCAGCCTGGGCTCGAATCCATGACCTACAACTTGTAAGTCGCGGTCGATACCACTGGGCCACCAGTGCTCTTCTTTTTACAATCTTCTTTTCATTCCTTTTCATTTTACATTCTACACACCCAACAATAAATCCCACGTAGACCCAATCTTCAGAAATCAATACAACCGCCAGCTGGTATTATTAATTTTCCCTGTTAATAGAAAACTGTCAAAAACTGGAGAGCGTTAATTTTACACGTCATTACCTCTAGAGGGTCGAATCGACCGTGCGATATCCCATTACGTTAGCGATTAATTAGCTTTGATGAAAGAATTGGGTTAATTGAAGCTAAGTAAGGATTGTAGGGTTAATACGTGAGACGTGATTTAGAGATGCGGTAATTTAGTTTTGAATTGGACGGATTAATTTATTTATTCTTTGGAATTTTAAAAGAGGATTTTAGACTGAGTTTGCGTCAGATTAATTCACTCTTCAGGCATTGATTTTTTGATTTCGCAAAATGGAGTTAATACTGTTATGTTCGGGAGGGGGGGTAGCAGAATAATACAACCGGTATTTCACAAGCTCGTATATTCGACTGGCGCAGCAGTCGTTTGTACACGTATATATATGGATGCCTACCTACTTATTTATTAAGTAACGATATGTAGGTACCCATCATAACATTCCTCCACCTTTAATCAGAAGAACTGCCTATAATCTATAGCAGTTCTGTTACGTTTCGACCGAGTGTCTGACTCAGGATCGATAGAAGAAGCTGCTGAAATCACTTCCTCTTCAACGGAATCTTGGCCGTGATCAAGCACTGATGCAGGCGTTTCTGACGCCACAGGAGCATCCTCCATAGGAGTACCCTCCACAGAAACTTCGGATAGCTGCTGCCCTGTGCTCGTCGAGCTTGAGGGTATTATGAATGCGGGGACGCTCTCCTCGCATGACCCATCTTCCCTCCCTCTATATTTAAGCAACTGATTAGTGTGCCTCTTTAATGTATCTACCGATGCACACAGTTTCACCAAATACACAGCTTTTCCTATTTTTTTTATAATAATTCCCCGTGACCAATATTGTTTTTGCTGACTATACATTTTTACCAAGACTTGGTCACCCACATTGAATAAAAGTTTGCGGTTGCCACGATAATTATCAATTTGCGAACACTGTTTTCCTTATATCACTGTGTCGAGTGCAGCGTCTGATGGCGTTGTGGTGGTTGGTGTCAGGAGATCTAATCTACATCTCTTCAATAATAATATAGTATCACAGTATAGTGTGTGCCACCAGAAGCTTTAGGCAAGTGAGATTTTATCAACGAAAACGTGGCAATAACGAAAGGAACAAACTTTTTTTTCGGAAGTCGGGTGTATTTTGTGCCTATTTTAATCGTCTTTGACACCGTCTTTCGATAAGAAAGACAGTTTTAGAAATACATTTTTCGCTTTGTAGTATTTTGTATCTGGAAGTTCATTTAGTTTTTTTGTTAAAAAGACTTTTAATTTTTTTAATCTTTTTGTTACCATGAAAATCTTTTATTGGCAGATGCTTCTCATCCGATGGAAACTCTTGTTAGGGCCTACATATGTCCAGCATTTGACGTCTTTCGACTGAAATGATGATCACAAAATTGGTTTTTCACAAGACGCGAGTGCTTTTTTTCGGCTCGCGTTAACAAAAAATAAATAGCTAATAATAATTGTTGCGTTGGGTCTCGTAATAACAAAAAATATGAAGCCACTATATTTTATGTATGTCGTGGCCAGATGATAGAATTGATAACTTCATGATGTGGCCGACCATTTCATGAAATGGTTATCATCTGCTTCCCACATCATGATATAGTCTGGCATGTTCAATGAATAATCAGGTTTTGACGATGTGAACAGATAGCCGTGCGTTTGCACGGCTATCATATCTCATATTAATTATGATCAAACATTAGTGATCATATCCTGAAATAGCCTTTGAGGTACTGATATCGTTTCCTTTTTGTGATGCATCATGGCGGTGGACAATTATTCTGATAAATAAAGCTAATAATAATGCGCGAATTGAAGATCAAAGTGAAGTGAAATAAATGTCTTTACGACACAAAATTAAGTAGTTTTGTAAAAGTCACTTAAAAAACGAGGGCAACGTAAAAATCCTTGGAGTTCAGAACCTTAATGATTGTGACCAAACATGTAACATAATACCATCACATGTTGTCGTTTAAATGTTAGTTATAGCAGGCCATATCATGAAATACATATATTTCAGGAGAAAGATTCGCAGGAGAACCAAAGTTACCGACATAGCCCGAAGAATTGCCAAACATAAGTGGCAGTGGGCAGGGCACATTACTCGCAGAACGGATGGCCGATGGGGCCAAAAAGTTCTGGAATGGCGACCGCGAACCGGAAGACGATACGTTGGAAGGCCTCCCACTAGGTGGACCGATGACCTGGTTAAGGTTGCAGGAAGGCGCTGGATGCAAGACGCTCGGGATCGGTCAATGTGGCGACGCCTGGGGGAGGCCTATGTCCAGCATTGGACGTCTTTCGGCTGAAATGATGATGATGATGATATATTTCATGAAATGGTCGGCCACATCATGATCAATTCTAATATCTGGCCACGACATAGACAAATACACTATATAATAACATGGAGAATAACGCTGCAGACCCTGGCGATAATGCCATAACGAGCTCGACACTTATCGATAGGATTGGTCCATAATTACCCAAAACCGGGCGAAACGGAAGAAAGAAAGCAAGGCCTTTGCACTACAGTGGGACTTAAAATAGAATAATAAATAATGGAGAATAACAAAGAGACAGTAAGCCAAAAACTCCTCAACAATAACGTACTCATACCAAAGCCAAAACACAAAGACACGTCACGGTAATACCCAAAGATGAATAGACTGTCATAAAAGTGCTTTTTATCTAAATACGAAGCTTCGGCTTCTCCCGTCAAACACGAATGTTGGTAAAGATAAAATATGATGCAAAAACTGAATTAATGAACGTCTGAAGTCTGTTATATTAATTACGTTTTCCGTTCCCTAAGTTTGTTTGTTGAGTTCTTTGTTTTTGTTTTTAAGATTTAAGATGAGTTTGCAAAGAATAGTCTCGTGATTAAGTAAATATTCATTTTTTAATTTTCCTTAGCAATCTTCCTGGTGGCTTGACGCGATTCGATTTATAACACACGGATAAGCGATTTTTATTAAGAGTTTGGTGCTCCCGCATAGGATAGGAACCTCTTTCTTTCCTGCCCAGCATGGACATGACAACCAAGACATTCCACAACTTAAAGGAGGCCAACGACAGAGCAATTCGAATTGACAAGTAAAAATTACTTCAATTTCAGAAGTTGGTGTCAAAAAAAGAAAACAGGAACCCCGTCTTCAAAAATTGAAGTTTTTTTTTTTATGATGGGTTTGCTCTTGACTCTAGTCTAGGTCAGAGGTGACAGAGACAGAGTCTACGATGGAGTGAGCTTACCCAGAAGAAGCCTGTTCACTCTAACTTTGAAGAGATTCGGGTTGAATGCGTTCGGAAACACTGACGCAGGTAGTGAGTTCCATTCATTCGCTGTGCGCATTATGAAGGATGTTTGGAAGAGCTTGGTGCGAATTGGTGGAATGGCAACAAGGTAAGGATGGTAACTTGCAGTGCGTCTAGATGTCCGATGGTAGAAGGGGGCTGGTGGGATGAGGTCGTGGAGCTCTTGAGCACACTCACCGAAGTACAGTCTGTAGAAGACCGACACGCAGGCAACCTTGCGGCGATGAGTCAAGCTATTAAGCTTGGCATCCACCAGTTCAACGTCGCCGATAAGCCTCTTGGCTCTGCGTTCCACCGAGTCAAGCGCGGCAAGCTGATACTTTGCTGAGCCATCCCAAAGGTGGCTGCAATACTCCATGCAGGATCGGATTTGCGCCTTGTATAGGGTTAAAAGCTGTCCAGGCGTGAAGAATCGCTTCACTCTATTTAGGATGCCCAATTTTTTGGCCGCAATTTGGACTTTGTACTCAATGGATGCGCCGAAGTTAAGACTGGATGTCAACTCCATGCCTAGGAGCTCGAGCCGATCAGTCATAGGAACAGACGCACCCTATTTTTGACTTTGCAGTGTTTTTATTTGGAAGTCCAACTTATTTTGTAAAAGAGTTTTTTTTTCACTTTTTAGTGGTACATAATGGACAAGTTCTATAGTAAGGTATACCGATAATGCCCACAGTGAATAGATTACCCGAATAACATGTAACTTGAACATAACCGGTGGAATGAGAGTGTACCAGGGTGAACTGTACACATCTGCGTACCCGTTTAGAGCGTACTGGCGTGAGAGTATGTTATGAAATGGTGTAAATAGACGATTGCGCTTGCAGCAATCTCGAGAGATTTGCTGTCATCTTTTGAATAGTTCTCTTGTACGAGTATATCGCCGAAGTTCTTCATCAGATCTTTAACAAATTTAAATGGGACTATTTTGGAATAAACTTCTTTCTTTCTTATTTATTTATAACGAGCATAACGGCCCGAACATACATTTCTTTTTTTTTATATATAAAAACGTTTGCTCCACACTAGGAATTTCTTCCTGTATCGAGGGTGCGTTTACAAATATATCAAACATGTATCAAACTCACATACACAAATATCCAGAGCCGGAACAACTATCTGTAGATCATACAAATATTAGTTCCGTGCGGGAATCGAACCCGCGCTGCGCCAACCGTGCGCCCAAAAAACATATATATATATAAACAACCAAATTGAGAACCTCTCTTTGTTTGGAAAGTCGGTTAAAAAAGAACATTAAACAAAATTGTAAGTCTACATGGACGCAATGAAATGCAATTGAACCGATTCGCACACGATATTTTTTCGAAAATCGACGCAATATTAATGGCGTCGCGCCATCAAGAATGGCATCCCTTACTGGTAAAACGGAACGCTTATGAGATTATTGCTGGGGCGAGTGATTTCTTGGAAACCATTAGAAATTAAATACGTTTTACATAAGATGAAGAAGAGCGAAGTGGCCCAAACATAGAAGGGAAATACAAAAAGCTTATTTGAAGTGGTTTTACATCTTTTTAAAAATACGCATATGCTAGCTAAGTAGGTTGCTTTAAATCTTCGTGTACATAAAACAATATTTATTTATGAAGTATATAGGCGGACCGTTGGGTTTTGACGACAATAACCGTGCCGCAGTGGTTGAGCTATCGACTTCTGCGCTCCGTGTCGCGAGTTGATTCCTGCACGGAACAAATAGGTATTTGTATGGTCTACAGATTCTTGTCATACATTTTTGCAGAATTGTTCAGAGTCAGGCTGTTTGAGAATGTGAGTTTATATGTTTGTTCACGATTCTGGAGAAATTTCAAGTGTGCCACAAATTCCTTAAAAAAACTGCATTGTGATACTTAGAACAGAACGACTACCTCTCATCGCCACAGTGAGACCTTGCCTTAAACAAACGTTACACGATAAATCATACTTAAGTCTGTCTGTAGCCAAAAGTCTACCTACCCCAGGGAGCTGAGAGGGGAAACTAGATACAAATCCATAAAGTTACATGGTCATCAAATATTCACAATCTGCTCGAATATCGTCCGGCACGGGGTCCATTTTCAATTTATCTGTACTTGGGGAGAAAACTTGGCGAGTACTTCAGATTCCAGATTAATTCTGAATTATTAAACAAGTTGCATTGATGTTATATTCATAACTGGTATCGCCTTTTTGAGTTCATTGATTTGGCTGTAGTATTGAAATAAAAGGTATTAAAAAGTGCGTTCAAGATTTTAAAAGTTCGTTCTAAGTTCAAAATGTTAATTACTGTCAATATTGAAAATAATTTTTAGATTTGGAATTTTGAAAATCTGGTAAGTATCAGACTTCGGTGTTCTTTAAAACTGTAGTAGCACAAAATAGTAAGTATACAGAAGGGCCACTCCCGCCGTTTAGAAAATTGACAGCTAAACTTGACAGATTCACTAGGATTGCTACTATATTGATTCCGAATTTAAAAAAGAGTAGTTTGACCAAGTTACAAACATAATTACATAGATTCGTCTAAACATACATCATATCAATATAAATGATAATATATAAAAATCATATATATAATATATATGATTTATATTCATATAAATGATTGAAAGAAAGAATTAAAAACAAAAAAGTAAATTCGGTCTGTAACAAATAATAAAGGTAACCCATCCAATGCAACCAACTTCGTTACAGTACATAATGTATGAATGACGTGACAAACGCCTGCACAAAGCAATCATGACAGCCGCGACTGAGCTCGGTCCAATATTGCCCAATATGCCCTGTAAAACCGATATGTCAAAGTGAGAGTGGTCCCTCTGTCTGCGGCGCGCCGCCGCTTACGTACTTTGTGGTAGTAGCTTATCCAATCTCTTGGAGTTGAAGAACTAATCGATCTCTTCAGATTCGTTTTAATGTTAAATTAATTATTTATTTTGCAGAAATGAATTCCTATTCTAGTGCTAATACTCTTAATGCTATTAATTACTGAGTCTGATGCCGGTGAAGCACATCTGCTTCATGATACCTATTATTTTGTACGTCTCTCAGTTCAAATATTACTCAAAACTCTTTGTTTTCCTATGAACAAACAATGCTTTATTTAATTTCAATATTACAATTAACTGAAACAAAAGCACTTCGGAACACAAATCTTTTCAAGCCATTCATCACAATATTCCTAAAATACAATATTTTCATAAAACAAACATGGACACCCCTCGGGAACGCTCACAGCAATAACCTTTAAAATATCAGCGGAACTCGTAATCTTCGAGGTATAATTAATTATTTTGTATACGCCATGTCTCCCCATGTTTTAATGGAGAGAAATAGTCATTTAAAATGAATGGCCAACCATCTTGTTTCTCATCAAGATGTACAGTTAAATAAACGTGGAGTGGGTTCGTTGGGTTACAGAGTAGAAATTACAGTAGCGCAACATTACAAGACCAGCATTAAGTATTATAAATATTTTGTACAGGGCTTAACCTAAATAACGCATTTCTTTAAAATGTATCTTTATTGACCACTGAATAAAAATAGTACCAGTACTGATCATTATGAACAGCTTTTAACATTGGACTAACTCCGTAATCGCAAAAAAAACAACTGCCCTTTACTTTTCTGTTTATAAACCGGACATAATGTACTGAACTGATGGGTTTTGCCCGCAATATCAGGGTTGGTTCCTTAATAAACAATAAATTTAATGAAAATACGGTTACCAATGATAACATCATGGTCACGTGATCACATACATAATGTTTTAGCGATCAATGACTCATTAACAGTCATATTCATAAAAAATCACTTTGCTGTTTTTTACCTGTTAAGCTGATTCTTAAGACGGTACCCTGACCAAAAAATCGGCATGAGATATGAGCATTCCTATTGGTCTAGCGGCACTGGTGGCGCATGAATTACAGTAGTGAATACGCCCAGATTTTAGAATAAAATCTTTATAAAATCGAATTTTGGTCTTTTGAAAAAAATAATTCTACAAAAATTTTTGTTATTAAATTGTCTATCCATTAGTGTTAGTACAAAAAATAATCAATGAACACTTTACGAGGAGATGCATAATATCAATAATTATTTCTCATTTTTATGTTTTTTTGGAAGGAGATTAGTGAAATATATACAACATTTAAAAAAAAACTAAATCTACCATTTTAGAATCAATATTATGTAGAAATTTAATGTATTTTTATTAATTGATATTTCTTTTTAAATAACGAGTAGATAGCTCCTAAAAACAGCACAAAAAACGGCTTGCGCGGCGTTTTGCTCGGGGTACCGCCTTAACAATCAACTTAACAGCAAACTTACACTAAGAAGTGATACTTCTGCTTCTCCTCCACTGTGGCCCATTATAGGCGCGGCATAAACAAACGAAATTATCTTTTGAGCTTTAAACTGAAGTTCACGACGAGTAATAGATCCGTTCAGTACCTACTTACCGTATTTCATTATCTGACATTTTGTTCCGAATCGTGTTTTATTATAGCTCAAGTAAGCTAAGTTAAGATACCAGAAGAAGAAGCCAAAGAAGAACCCTGAATCAAAATATAGGCTGATTTCTGACTTCAGTAATTAGAGTGTGAAACCCTACTTTAAAAGGGATGTTTCCTGGGAAGAAAAATGATAATTATATTTAGTCAGTCAGTGAGATTAATCAAATTATATTGGAAACGTAGTTTTTGCTTTACCAGATCAATAAAAATTGACAAAGATAAAGCGCATCAAAGTTCAGGAGTGGCGGCTTGTGACATCACTATGTCAGTATAAAGTGTATTAACGGCTTGACGTCACTATGTCAGTATAAAGTTTACTTACTTACGGCTTGCTTATATTTCAATGCATTATATCGTCGTCACTTTATGTTTACTTGTTTAAAGAAAGAATACGTGTCCAATGTTTTTATTATTCTACATGACAGAACAAAAACTCTTTCTCTTTCATAAAATCTTTAACATCCCGATTGCCAAAGTTTGACAGGTTTTGAGGCAGAATTTAACAAAATAATTAACTACCAATTCTTAATTCAGAAATGAGGTGTGTCTATTAAATTATAAAACCATTTGCACTTTAAAATTGTTAAGGAGTCGGTCCGTCAAAAAGACGAAGCTAGTTGCAAGTTACAAAGCATATAATTTAATGTAGAAGAACGTTCTAGAAGCGTACACTCTTTTGAATCAAATAAATGTCGCAGAATTTTTCAAACCACTAAACTCAATCATGAAAAAGATATCGCTGGTTTCTATGCCAATCAACGCAAAGGTATATTCGACAAATCATTGGCTGGATACATGGATAGCAACCAAAATTACAATAACATCTCCCATTACCAACTCCCATTTCAATATATCTGCGATTCCCAGTATTGGAAACTTACGCTGAGGTATAGTTTCTAGATAATTGTAGGCAAATATCTTTCAGGTCCCAAGTTCGTTATAAAAGCAATGAAACTGGCTAATTTACGTCGAATTTTGGTAAAACAATACCGGGCAAGAATTGCTGCCTGTGGGAGGTAGCCCAAAAGTGCTGCGACTAGTAATCCACTAATCAAAGGCATTGTTAGATCGCAGTCGGCGCCTAGATTTGCCCAATTACCTACTCGAGTCAGTTTCTTGCGACTCATGGATCGGTCAACGGTTGAATAATTTGTAGCAGTGTTTTATAGATTGGCAAAATTAATGGCTTTCATCTTTTCTTTCTCACAAAGAGGAGACCTGTGTCCCAGCAGTGGAAACGTTAAAAAGCTGATGATGATGATGAAACCCCATAAGCTAAGACTGGTTGTTAGATTTGTCAAGCTTTTGATTATCCATGACGTAAAAGATCCTATATTCTTATAAATATTTATGAATCAATTATAACGTCATCAATTAATCAATTAAATTGAGTTTCCTATAAATATCAAATCATTAGATTCTTTAAATCACTGCCAGTATGGAATTACCATTTACTTACGACAAATTGAGTTTCCCAGCATGTTCTCAAACTTGCTATATTGTTTCCTCAACAGTGTGTACCAACTAATTTTATATTCCCGAGAGGAGGCCAGGTTTAGACTATTCGGTGATTCTAAAACAGGAACCATCGCAATATATTCCAGCATTTCTAATTGAAATATAATCCTGATTGACGTGTCTATGTGTTCGTGCTGACAGACACTCTTATTCAATTTAGAGACCACTTCGATAGTGATATAGGCAAGTTGTGCACTTTAGACCTAAGTATATTTGAATGTCTATTCCTCTTTCTTTCTATTCTAGGCTCTACCTTATATGCTGGTGATAGAATATCTAATGTTCAATGGAGGCTCACTTATTATTGAAATGGAACATAGCCGCGTAGAATGAAGTAGGTGTATTTACATCAAATTTAATTAATCCCATGAAAAAATTTTTGAAGAAAATGCGCCCTGCGTACATGCATTTAATACAATTCTTAGAAGCTTAACCACATAAATGAACACATCGTTTGCCAGGCAGTACACAAAATAAACTTGATACGAAAATAATAACGCTTACGGACATCATTTTATTTTTGTAAATTATTTTAACATACTTAAATGTTATGTTGAATATAACGAAAAAATTGTATGATCCAAGTAAAGATTATTTATTCATTCTAATTTTACATATAATACTCGTTTTATAAATGCGAAAGTAATTCTGTCTGTATTTAGGTACCTAAGACTTGGCACGCGATTAGGATTAGGATGAGGATATAGAATAATATTTATTTAAGTAGTATGTTCCCTTGGAATAATAAAAAAAATATTTCACGAGAGTGAAGCTGCGGACAGAAGATATTCGTTCATAAAAGTGGGTCATTCATCTCAAACTAAGCTCTTAACTGTTTAAGATTTAGCGTTAACTCCAAGCAGCATCATCAAGTTTATTTTCAAAACTCGAAGACAATTAATTTTGAAACGAATAGCGTACGAAATCCAACAGTAACTAGTTGCCGACGCTAGTGTCCACAATAACGTGACAGGAAGTCTCTCGGCGATTTCATTTAGTGCAGTAACTCCCAAACTTACGGCGACCTCGTTCTTCTAGATCAGCCTTTCCCAAAGTGAGCGATAACGCCCCTTTGTGGGCGCTGCAGGCCTAAAAGGGGCGGTAAGAGACCAAGAAAAAAATGGGGGCGTTGTGTTGAGGCAAATTTTGCTACGAGGCCTCTTAGACACCGACTGCATGAGCTCTCGACTCTCAACCACAACTTGTGAACATCATCTTGGGCGCACGGTTGGCGCAGTGGTTGAGCAATTGACTGCTGCGCTGCGTGTCGCGGGTTCGATTCCCGCACGGCACAAATATTTGTATGACCTACAGATAATTGTTCCGGCTCTGGGTGTTGTGTATGTGAGTTTATATGTTTGTAAACGCACCCACGATACAGGAAGAAATTCCTAGTGTGGGGCAACGTTTAAAAAAAAAAATAATATTAGTTAAGAGATTGCTCGAACTTGGTTCGATATTTCTCTCCGCGTAGTTCATATATCTGTCCTGTTTTATTGAATATATAAAATAAAAATCATGTCAATCGGTCGCTCCGTTTGAAATGAAAGTAGACACAAACAAACAAATAAAAAGGCAACAGACATACTTTCGCATTTTAATAGTTATTAGTACTCCTAGATAGGTAATTTTCGTAGATAGTAGACCGCGGGCAATCATTTTTTAACAAGTTTTTGTTAAATAACCCGAATTTTTATATAAGAATCGAATATGTTTATTTTATTTTGAATAATAGATACTCTGTTTGAATACTATAAAGTTGCGTTTCAATAATCATTCTCATTGGCAGGTGTAGGCCGTAAGAGTTAACTTGAGACCTGCCCGGCGAGCATGGCCTACTGTGACATCGCTTAAGTCACACTTTTAATCACAGTTTGGGCGATAAACTGATTTTGTCTTAAATGCTAGCACGGCGGCGTGAGATATTTTCTTGACTTGTGGCATAACTTCTTGACGTTTATTTTTTTCTTTTTCGGAATTTTTCCAATTTAATTGCAGTTTCGGTTTAACCTTGGCCATAAAAACCATTTATGTTCTGAGAAGCATAGCCCTACGACGCACTGTTTCCGAATTATGGGCCTCCGTATCTTATTTTATTTTGCATAAAACGCTCTATATTTCTAAAATAATATCTCGAAAACGGTATGTCCTAGGCAAAAAATAACCAAAATTTAGCCCCCCCCTTTGCTACCCCCATGTAAGCAGCATCCCAACATGAATTATAAGTTTTTTTTTTTTACATTGCTTGGTTTTCGACTTGGACTACGGTCATGACAAGTTATAATAGAATATGTCATGTCTTACAATTTGTCTTAAATTGTAGCACGGGACAACCATGTGACATAGTGTGCAGTCGCGACTTGCTTTTTTTGTTGTTGACTTCATAGTGCGACATAATTTGAATAGACGACCACATAAAATAATACATAAAAAAGTATGCCGTTCATACAGCCAAACAACTTTTTAATTTTGTTGGGAATAAATTAATATTTGACCCACGAGCATAGACTTATGCACACTTATGTTTCTTTGTTTGTTTGATAACATATTAAGTGTTTGTAAGAAAGATTTACTAAAAAAATATAATAGCTTGGACCAATACCGGTGGGCCCCTATTTGTTATATTTTAAATGTTTTTTGGGGATTTTATTTAAGAAACATTTAAAAATGTAGAAAGTAAGAAGAATATGGTATAAAAGAAAATAATAATAAAAAAAAAAAACAAAAAAAAAAAAATAAAAAAAAAATACAATTATGAAAAAGTAATAATATACAATTAATTAAAAATCCTGTAAAATTTCAATTAATTAATAAGCATTGATCACCATACACACAAAATGAATTTATTGCCATTTGGTGCAGTATTAGAAGGCAAATATATATATTTTCAACTGTAAAATTTTATCACCACCTCCGAACGAAAGTGATATTTTTTTCTAAATCATCTATCAAAATGTGACATTTGTGACAAAATGGGTGCGCCCGTATTAGCAATTAAGACCCGATGAGTCCCAAACAAACGTCAGGAAATTTTCTCACGCCGCCGGTGCTATTATTTAGGACAAAATGGCGTTATCGCCCAAACTGCGATGAAATGTGTGACTCAAGCCATGTCACAGGAGGCCGTGCTCGCCGGGCAGCAACAAGAAAGGCATGTTGCGCCTTTAAAATATGTCACATGTTTGACCCGTGCTAGCATTTAAGACAAATTGTAAGACATGACATAATTTATCATGTCTTGTCACAAATGTCTTGGGTACGCCCATGCTCGCTAGGCTGAGCGCCGTTGTGTATTACCTACTGCGCTCAGGTTTCAAATTAACTCTTGCGAGTTATAGTAAAAGTATCGTTTATAATTAATGTTTAATCTCCGCTAATATAGCTCACAATAATTGATAAATTTAATTTGAAGTTATACCTAGTGGTTTTTAAGTAGGTGAAAAAATGGGGGCGCTAAAAAATAATTTATTCTCAAAGTGGGCAGTAGACAAAATAAGTTTGGGAACCCCTTTTCTAGACTGGAGCTGAAAAATTTAAGTAAAGATGTCAATAAGATTTAGTTCGCGTTTCTTAGTGAGAACATCTGTTAAACTGTGTGGTAAAAATTAATGTTATGTTTATTCACAAACAACATTAATGAAAATGCTTCAGAAGCTTTTAGTGAGTCTTCCTACCTAAAAACTAGCTAAGCCGACTTCCTAACAGAGTTGTTGCATTTTGGTTTTTATACTAAATCTGTAAAGATTCTTTACTAAGCGCATGCAATTAAAGGAGAGCTTCCTGACTGAATAGTAAAGATTCTCCGAACAAGTGCATACACGCATCTCTGTAGCGAAACGTAAACGCACCGACCCGGTTAGGAAGGCGCCATGGCGACCACAGATTACTTGTAGTGCTGTTCACTAAGGATATAATATTAATTCATTATTATGATAATTATATAATATTAATTCATTATTTCTTTGTCTTTCTTCTATATAGTAATTGGAAAGTTACTGAGAGACGCCCCGTAGAATGAAAAACATAACCTTCGTTTATTTATTTTATGAGGAACTACATATTACTTTCAAGTTTATTATTGATTTGATCCTGTTTGAGACGAGCCGAAAACAAAATAAATTTTAAAGCTTGCCATTTACATGGAACTTTATATTTGCTACTGTCTAGCTAAAACTTATGAAAATTGAAACCCTGAAATTGACCATTATTAAAAACAACACAGGATAATCTTCCTAAAGACCTGCCAGGCAGCCACAATAAATCTTTGAGCGCCGCAGTCTAACCCGATCGCGTGACGTTCTGAAGAGCTGAACAAATGTTTGTTCTCCGTTAATTAAACCTATATTGCTTACTTCGTACCGCCTTCCTCGGAAAATACACCCACTGCTTTCATAGAACCAGTCAACTCTAAAAAATAAATAACAATATCAACGTTATTTGGATTTGGATCTAATACGGACAGTTCGTTCTGACTGCTAGTGATGTTACGTAGAGATTGTAAAGGCGGAGGCGTAGGTGTACTACTTAACCTAAGCTATGTTATATTATATAATCTGTGCATCAGTGGAAGCGAGCAATAGTTTAACTCCTTCTACATTTTGATCATCTTTCATGGGGCATTTTGTTAAATTCTGTAACAAAATACCTTGTGATATATTAAAACTAAATTAAAGAAAATTTTTAACTTTTTTTAAATGCACACTTTGCAAACAAGCATTTTAGCACTCTATCTCTTTGCACTTTACAAATTAGATGATTATATTCAAGATAAGAATGCTTGGAAATATGCTGGTCCTGCTCCATAAGGCAATCTTTAGTGTAGACAATATCAAATTTGTTAATTTATATAGGTACCTATTCATAGTTTTTGTGATCAATTTTTTTTTTTATGTAAATTTACTCACACACTGCTCCGTTGTTATTGACTTAGATTTTTTAGAATTAGATTAGTTATGAGAGAACCATGTTTCTTTTTATCAAATTAATTAATTTACCTGTTAATGCTTCTAATACTGTAAACCTATATATAGTATAGCATGTAGTGTATCGTCCTGACATATATGAATTCATTAATGTATGTACTTACGACATTTTTTTTTAACGGTTTGTATAAGGAGTTTCTTGTCCGTTCCTCTCCATAACAAGCTACTTTTCCAAATGGACGGTAGTATAAATTATTATTACTTGTAAATTTTAATTGTTGACGTTTAAAAGTGCCACTTAATCACCTAGTTGAAATCAATATTTTTTGGCTTTGATCTAAACAAAACTTAGGAGTAAACGTAGTTTTACAAAAAAAATAATGTTTCGTTTGTCCAAATAATTTATTAAACCAACTTGCTACTTCACTAAACAGTTGCTGATTTACTATGGTAGAACAACTTGGTGGAAATGCGGGCGGTGACATGTGAGAAAAAACTTGAGACTTCGAGATTTACGAAGTCATGTCCTTCTACTCTAAATCATCAAAAAATATCTGTATTTCATAGAGACTGAGTCGTAGTTCCATCAAACGAGTTTGAAATATGAGCCTAATTATCTCCACTATATTAAAATATCTTCGATTAGTTGGAGTCGATTAGACTCTCTGTTAAAAACTTGTGGATACGGATGCGGAGGTACGATTGCTTGCGAAAATTCCGCATAAGCTTAGACGGAGGTAAAGTTCCGTTTCATCCCTAATTCTGACTGTTTCTATGTTCATAGCAACCCACGAGTGTTTATGTTACCCTGCCACTGTTTTTCCTACTCTGTTTTTAGCTAAAGCTTCAGGGTAGATAAATAAATTAGACTGCAGTGTTATTGTTCCAAATGAAAATAAGGAGTATACAAAATAATGGGTAGTCATTTTGTTTTGTTTTTCTACGGTACTTACGCACAGTATAATAAACGGGACTTTCCTGATGGTGCGAATTTATAAGAAAATTTCAAATGCATACCGGTCGAATTACATCGCGTATGTCCATTTGAACGTACATAATATTGCAATTTAAATCGTCTATCAGTATGATAATAATCGAATCGCGTCGAGCCATCAGGAAAGGCACTTAGAAGTTAAATTTGGAATTAAGCTCGCCTTTGTAAATGAATATTGATTTTACTTTGTGTAAATGTATTGTTTTGGTGTACAATAAAGAGTTAAGAATTAGATTAGCAATTTCTTTTAGTATTATATAACTGCACAGCACATGTGTGACTACTAGTTACCAAGTGTAAATCTACCACTTACTGTAGGCTATTTGTCGTTCGTTGACTTGTGTGTGCCCTGGCAGTTGAGAGTTTGTCATTCTCTTTCTAATGTCCCTCTGATGGTGGCACATGTGATGTATCATACGGTTCCCTTCATAATGGTTGAGCAGAGTGGTGCCAATCCAAGCGTCATGTTCGTGAACGGGCGCCATTAGTTGGGATTGGTCATAACTTAGCTGGCTCGGCCTGTTTTCCATTACGTACTTATTGTATTTTTGAATTGTTTGTTTTACTCTACACGCTTTTACGTGCACTTCTTTTTACATCGTTCTCACATATATATATTTTTCAATGAGAATGATGTAACCTAATAATTGTAATTAATACTGATAAAAATATTTTTGTTTGTGGAGTTTCTTCCACTATTTTCTCGCTAGATACCTACTGACGCTTGCGAATGTGCATCTAGATTCATATTTTGTTTAACAATTAAAAAAAACCTATATAAGGTAAAGTCTTTCTTTTTATTATTATTTCAGTTCGAATAGACGAAATGTCCTATTTGGTACACCTCTCCATAATCTTTAGGGGCATGCATGAAGTGTGATGTTATGTTTTTTTGTCACTTCACTCGTATAAGGGTAAGGACTTACTAACAGTGCGTTGCAGTGCGTAGCAGTTTTATATTTAACATATCAAAGAACGGAGAAGAAAAGTCTTATCCATATTTAAACAACAATTTACTCGAAAACATGAATTTAGAACAAAATACGTCGTTATCACTTAGCGAACACATTGTTCAGCAAGCATTCAATAAATTCCTCGCAAACTTTCCGAATTTCTAATGAGACAAAGAACAAGTATCAAGGAATGAACGTTTGTTTAATATAGCCACAGAAATCGAAAGCGATTAGAGAAGCCAGTTTTTATAGCTAAGTTTGTTTTCACGTTTCATTTCCCCTTCCAAACGTTTTAGTCTTGCGCGATCTCTGGCCTTTAATTTGATCCTCAAAGTTGATCAGCAGCCTTATTGCGTAAGTGAATACGGCAACGCAAAGGGTTTGACCGCTATCAATCGACCAATCACACAGACGGAAATCCACATCACGTCATTCATATCACATGTGGTTGGTCGAATTGATAGCGGTCAAACCCTTTGCGTTGCCGAATTCACTTGCGTAATTCGGCTGCAGATCGTCGCACCACCTTTACCACATCATCATCTAGAAAATGTACAGACCATAAGTTTTGAATAACATAGCCATTGACAGACATTCTACCTATTGACAAGAACATTCATGAAAACCATTTGTTCAAATGCAGGCGAGTTAGAAATAAAGTTAGCTGCGGCGCTTAAACATTATTAATGTTGTCTAATCAAACTATTAAAACATGCAGCGCTAGATCGCTTAAAGAGTATATTTTACTCGCGATCAAAACGTCGTAAACGCAATGAAATCCATGGCTCTTACGCGTTTTGTTCAACATAGTGTAACAACGAGGTGTAGGGTTTGCAGTACAGTTCAGTCGAACAGAGTGAGTGTTTGGATCGCGAAATCTAGTGCGTAGTATCTATATATCGAAGAACATAGCCAATTACCCAAAATTATAATTGTCACGGGCCGTCAAAATCTATGATTACACGATGCCACTCACTGACACGCTTGGTTTGTTTAAAAAGTTTTGAGAATGCCGTCTCAAGCAGTGGTCGCTTTGACGTTTCGTTGCTCTGTGAATAAAGCCAAAAGTTTCCAGATAATAATGTAACGAAAAGTTAAATCCGAATTCGTTGTTTCATAATTAGATTTGTTTATTGGACCTCATTTCGACCAAAGGGTCGGCTTTAAGTCGATTCAAAATGACAATGAAGTTTCCGACATTTTGTCAAGCTTTGATTTTGATTTCGCTTGAGTGGTTATTGGCTCGCTTTGAAGTAAGAATCCTTGGTAATTATTATAAATGCAAAAGTTAAGCCCTTTTGTTTGTCTTGTTTAGTGTTGTGGCTAATATAAATAACGTTTACCAATATTCATGGTATTTAACCGTGGCTTGTCTAAAAAGAAAAACCTACAAGTTGGCAGAGCCACAATTTTTCTTTTAAGTTTTTCATAAGACTAAATTATATTGATATACCTATTAGAGCCGTATTCCACCCAGCTGCTAATCGTAACAGACTGAGAAAACCGTTCGTTGACAAATTATTTATTTATTTATTTAGACTTCATGCACAAAGGTACAAAGGCGGACCAAATGAAACCGAGTAACGGTTCTCAGTAGAGGGAGAGCGTTAGGAAGTAAATAATTGTTATGTTTTCAATCTGTGACTTTCACAAGAGCCTTCCACCGAATTATTTTCAAACAATTTTAATATTTATTGAAAGAAAAAATAGAAAGATTTCATCTTTTATATTTGGCACACGGAATCCAACACACAATGTAGGTAGGTACAACTATAAAAAAGGTTGAGTTAAAAACAGTGTCATTGTGCGCTGATAGCTGCGTCAAATTGTTTCATTATTATTTTCATTCACAATAGCTCCATATTCTATTTGATTGCCAGATTTATTTGTCTATGTACTTATATAGCTAGCTCTCATCTGATGCATCTACCTCCAAGATTCCGATACCATCCTGAATCTATCTACGACCTCAACCTAGCTCGAATACCAGTCAGTATGCAGGCGCAAGCTGACAGCATTTCTGGCATTCTCTGCGGTTTTGTGCCGAAGGATAGCTGAAATTTCGTGCAACTTCGAAACCACAATCATATACTGTGCTTATTGATGATAGTAGTCAGATTTTGGAGTATCAAATTAAATGAATATTTGAATGTGTTCCTTCCTTCTTAATTCTTAATTCCTTCTCACCGTACTGGGTTTCCATCTAATTCTTACACTGTCTCAACTATAAAACTCTGGAATGTGCTTCCCCTTGACATCAAAAAAGCTGAGAGTAAATTGTCATTTATATATTATTTGTCTTCTTCATAGTTATTATATTTAAATATCAATCTCATTTAGAATTTGGTATTTATTATAATATTTATTAGTCTATTGTTTTATAAATTATTTATGTATTTTATTAGTTAGGTTGCTTTTTTTATATCCGAATTTAATTATTGTTAATATTATTATTATTTATTTTGTACACCTACCACTGTTGTGTCTTTTTAAACCCAAAGGTTGACTGGTAGAGAATGCTTTGCTGCATTAAGTCCGCCTATGTATAACCATTGTAAATGAAGTTTAAATAAATAAATAAATGTGATCTATTTTTGTAAGCCAATGTGATGGCTTTTAAAATGTGGTGTTACAGGAAGATGCTGCGTTCTCGTGGACGGCGCACAGGACGAACGTCTCGATATTGCGGGGCCTCAAAATTGAAAGAAGACCTAGATTGTCGAATGTTCGCCTCCGCAACTTCTATGGCCATATTGCCCGTAAACCTGGTGACGACTTACTAAAGGTAATGTCGCAGTCACTGGTAAAGTCGAGGGTAAACGGCCTAGAGGCAGATGTCCTATACGCTGGTCAGACCAAATCCGAACCTCGCTGAACATCAAAGCCTCAGAAGCCTTGCATGTTGCTGAGAATAGGAGCAGTTGGAGAAACATCATCAAAGAGCAAGTTTTGAAACCATGATGTGGTCACGACCCCCAGCATTGGGGAAACGACGCGAGGAGGAGAAGGTGGTATGAGGTTAACACCGATGTTTTTGAAAAGTGTCTGCAGTCATACGCTCAACGTTTTGTTAAGCGTAAGCAGACACTTTTATTACAGTAATCGCACCTGCCAACGGCTTAGCCCGCGTGAAAGTTGAAAATGATCCCGAGGGAATATATTCCCGGGATAAAAAGTATACTATGTGCTGCCTGACTATAATCTGTCTCTGTCAAAATTTCATCCAGATCCGTGGAGCCGTTCTGGCGTGAAGAAGTAACAGACACTCTGACAAAATTTCGCCTTTTACACATCATTTATATGAATATTTCAACCAATTTAGTACTTTAATTTAAAGCTTCCATTTAAAAAATAAAACAGGGAAAAATGTTTTTCGTTACCGTATTGAATATCACATGGCGTTAATGGTGTTATAAGGGATCAAATAAAATCACTCTGCCTTTACAAGATTTAAATTTTTCTATGCATGATTGGTAGGTAAATTTATATTCAGCAAAAAAGGGCACGAAAATACGTAGTTTCAGCTTATTTAGACAAAACTACTTGATCCCTTGACATTTTTGATGTGTGTTTATTTAAGTTTTATCCTTATTAGCTTATTACTGAACCAATTCTTGGTCTTTTTTCAGTGACACAGTGTCGTAGAAATAAGTACAATAACTTATTAGTAATTGTACTTATTTCTGCAAAATGTTAGATTTCTACACGATGTTTTCCTTCACCTTTCTAATAGGTGAAGGAATATTTTTCTTACCACTACATTATAAAGGCAAGTTGAAAATAGTACGGGCATCACATACGGGGTATTATTCGAAACGCGTCCGTTACTCTGGATCGAAAGGGAATTGATTCCGAAACCCCGTTCAAATCTCCACACAGACGTGTTCCGTTTCTTTATACGCTGCCTTTTGTACCGTATTAATTTCCCACTAGAGGGTTTTTAACGAGGAAATGGTTGTAAGTTTATGATTGTTTGTGAAAAGTTAAAATTAAAACACCATTAATCAACAATATTGCTCACATAATTAGTTGAGTTTATAATACAATTCAAAACATTACGCTTACATTCTCCAAAAGGTTAGGCAGACGTGCACCAGCCATAAGATTATTATAATTAAATATTTTATTAATATGCCTCGTAGGAGGAATTAATTATTGTGTAGGTGACATAATTATAAGGAATTCTATTCATAGTTATCTATATACAAAACTTTCAAACTTATACAGATTTCATTTTCAGTCCACACCGTAAAGTTTTACCTACATGACACGAACGTAAAAACTATTTTAATACTGCGCAAAAGCACTTAAAATTCCAACACATAACCCGAAACACGAAACCTGAAAACTGAATACATTGAAAAACAAACAAGACAAGGAGCTTCCTCTTAAAAATGTCAGGTATATCCAGCTAGAATTTTTAAAGAAAACGCCTTCAGACTTCCTACACAGACATCAAAAATAAAATTCGTCCCCACCTGAGTCGGACGTTTCAAAAATTGGTTATTCTAGCTATCTACCGACATTTCCTAGTGGGGGAGCCTCATGTTATATTAATACGATGCCCCTTGCCGACTCTTTGCTTCAAAGTACCAATATATATTTAAAAAACCCGCTTAGGTACAAAGTGGGAGATTCTAGGAAGGTTATAGAATAGTTGAGTACTTTTACGTAGTACGAGTACATTTTGTATGAATGTTATTACGGCGGGAACGGGGTTATGCTGGGTAAGATGAATTAATTATTGTTTTTTCAAATGGGTCGATGAGAATATATCAAAATTGCCTGCGAAGCTTCTAATTTCACCTAAGATGGGCAAAACGTTTATAATCATCTTCATTGGTAATCTTGTTCCATCCACTGCTAAGTATAATTCTCTTGAGTTCCATGCTTTCCTACAATGTGCGAGTCTCAGCCAGGTTTTACATGCATTATTCTAGGTTCCATGTATTTGGTTGTTGTTCCGCCGACACTCCTTCAACTTTCTCTATGAAATAATAATAGCCTGTCATCCTTATCATCATTTGAGCCGCAAGACATCCACTGCTGAACATAGGCCCCGCAAGTGTCGCCACACAAACATCTTGTGAATAGTTAGTTGTTATTGCTAAAAATATATCGCAATCAGCAAGATTACTAGCGGACTACTGACTGGATAGTATCATCACTAATTTCACCACTAACTATGATTGTGGTATACCGAAGACGGACCGACATCCGTGCAATAAATTAGTGATAAGCTGCGGTCAGCAATGGTCATCGATATAACCACAAACTTAGTAAAAGATAAAAGATCAGGTGGTCAGCCAGCTCGCGAGTATGTATCCTCCGACTGCACAGCATAATTTTCTGATTGTTTACATATTTTTTCTGATATTAATTTAACTTTTTAGTATAGCCAGTTCTAAGTGATCAATTTAGTATATTTGTACTATTGGACTGCAGGCCGCAAACCACATAAAATAAAAACTAATAAACTATGAAAATTACCTCAGCTGTTTCAGCTAAGCTATAACTTAGTTTATTTAGCTCTTGGTCTGTAACCAAATTAATACTGGACTGCATAGCGTGGCAAAACGAAGTAAGATAAAAAAGGGCGCGACAAACACAATTGAAACCTATCACTGCACCTGAATTAGAAAAACAAGTGTAATTTTTAGCTATGATCTTAAGTAACAGGTTAGATCTAGAGTAGCTCAAATAACTGCTTCTAAATTCCTGAAGACGGTGGCTCACCGCAGTCTCGTGATACTAAGTTTACGGTCACATCGGCTGTCGTTGAGCGGAATGTCCGAGCCGTGCCTGCAATGTTACCACAGCGACAATCGGATGAAGAATTTAAAGTTACTTACTTTTTGAACATGGATTACTTTAGAGTTGAATTTACGTGATGAAAGATTTTGGAAGAGGAGGTTCTCAATTCAACTGTGTTTATTAATGTCTTTTATCTCAGAACTTTTTACTAGGTGAACCAATATTAATGATTTTTTTTATTTGAAAGCTGTTGCTTCTCTTATGATGTGGCCATTTAAATTTGAAGATATACAACGGAACTCTTCAGTTAATGAAGGAATATCTCTCGGGATTGCTGCAATCGCATGTCTGTTTATTGTTTAAACTATTTCATAACATATCATCACGCCGTTACGCTCTCAAGGGGTACTCAGATGTGTACATTTCACACTGGTACACTCTAATTTCACCGGTTGTGTTCAAGTTTCAAGTTATTTGAGTAATCTATTCTGACATAACTGTGGGCATTATAGATATGTACCACAACTAAAAAGTAATAACTAAAATCATATTTACAAAAAAATACAACCGACTTCCAAACAAAAACACTACATAGTGAAACTAACTTCAATTTCGGAAGCCGGTATCACAAAACTAAGAAGTTAAAACAAGAACACCGACTAAGGTATGTTTTCTGAACGGCCCAAATTACAATAAATGATTGATTCTTTTCCAAAAATTTCTTACATCTTGTATATCTTTGCTAATCTTTGTAGGATTTTTTAATGAAATTTGGTGAAGAGCTCTAAATTGTTTATCCTGTTTTAAGCATGTTTTATACTAATCAAAATTTTATCCATATTTAAGAAATCTAAATGAGAATGAGCTCTGACAACTTAACTCTATCATGCCAACAAAATAATTATCTTCTGAGGAAATACGGTCGTAGACACCCAACTGAATTTCCTAAGCAAAAATTCATAATTCGAGGTTTGGCTTTCACATAATTCCTCTTCCAATATTAAACCAATTTAAAAGATATTCGGTAAACTGAAAGAGAAATGTATAAACTATGCACCTACGTTTTCTTTTTTATCATTTTTGTAAGCAAATTTGTACACTAGGCCTCTGTTGACAGCGCAATTTTGAGCATTTTTTGAGGGTTCTAGTGCTTCTAAATATAATGTATCATCAAAAAGAAAATATCTTTTAAATTGGTTCAATATTGGAAGAGGAAATTGGCGGGCGCCAAACCTCGAATTATTACTTTTTATTTAGGAAATTCAGTCAGATGTTTGTGACTGCATTTCCTCTTAAGAACAATTAATGTACCACACGAAAACTCAACATAACCAACATTATATTACCTCACATTCGCAACAAACAATAACCCACTAACACTCACAATAATATTCACCTGATGAATACACACAGCCAACACTACAATGTGACGTGTAATCGTTAGCCAGCCACATCATTTACATAAATAAATAAATATTATGTAGTTCGCTTGAAAATGCAGCCATTTGGATGCGATCGGCACTCCATGCGGGACTACCGCCCTCTTTCTACAACTGAATATTAACGCAACACGTGAGTTCCAATATTCAGTGTGTTACAATACTCGGCGGATGCAGGGTTAAGAATGCTAAGATGGGTGCAGTACAGATCTGTGCGAGTTGTTATATCATTTCGTAACATAGGAGGTAAGACCAGAAGACAGAAGAGGTTTGGGGGCCGAGTCACCCACGTCCGTAGGAGTGTACCCTTTGATTCCCTACACGTGGTCCCCGGGTGGTGCAAATCAGGTGACACTAACTGGTGGTAGGCTTCGGCCGAAGGCTTGGTCCACCCACCGGGCAAAGACGTACCGCCAAGCGGCCTAGCCGTGTTCCGGTACGATGCTCGGTGTAGCCACTAGAGGAGTTGGGTCGAGATAACTGTTCCACTGCAGGCTGACTAGTTCTGACGCGCGCTGTTTGGGACGTATCGGGAGACTGGTCGCGGAGGGTAGCGGGATCCGAGGCACGGTGCACCGCTGGCCGACCGCAGGTAGTTGGGGGCCCAAATAGTGTGCCAGCCACACATGAAAGGCTGCCCCGCCAACTGTCGAAAAATCCCGGAATGCACCATCGTGCTGGTTGGCGACCAGATGGGGAGGGCCCGATGGACATTCCGGGGGGGCTCGGGCGTCCCCGCAGTCTCCAGACTAGTGCCCCAATGATGGCGTCCTTTCAGTGCGTGTCTGTAGGTTAGCAGCGTGGAACCTCGTCTCACTTCCATCTCCTCTCCTCCCTTCACTCACACACAATCATGGCAAGGAAACAAAATACTGGAGTTCAACAGCGGCTGCACCCCCTCCCCCACAAAGTGCACCTCACCAACATTAGAGGTCTGCACTCAAATCTCTCTGCAGTCCACTACCACCTGGAGGCTGAGAAACCAGCGCTGTTTTTCCTTACGGAGACGCAGATAGCGAGTCCGCCAGACGTGTCGTACTTGTCTTACCCAGGGTTTACCCTGGAGCACAATTTTAAACCACGCGCGGGTGTGTGTATGTACGCCCGCGACGACACTTTCTATCGGCGTCTCCGTAACCTTGAGGACTCCAGATTCTCAACGCTTTGGGCTCTGGTGGACACAGGTCTGGATAAAATTATCTACGCCTGTGTCTACCGGTCGCACAGCGGAGATCAGGAGACAACCAGGCTCACAGAGTACCTCAGTGAGGCGGCTGATGCGGCACAGCAGCGGTACCCTTCCGCCCAGTTAGTGTTACTGGGGGACTTTAATGCCCACCACCAGGAGTGGCTCTTCCCATACCAGTGCACTGACCATGCTGGACGGGAGATGCGTAAGCTTTCGCTTGCACTAAACCTTACCCAGCTGGTTCAGGGGGCAACAAGGGTGCCGGATGTTGATTCGCACACGGCCAATTGCTTGGACCTTCTGCTGACAACAGATCCAGACCGATACTCTGTGTCGATAACTTCACCGTTGGGTAGTTCCGACCACTGTCTGGTGAAGTCTGTGTCCGTCTACTCCCCGCCCGATCCCAGCCCAAGAGGCACCCGGCGGGTTTAGCGGTACAGGTCAGCAGATTGGGATGGCATGCGATCTTTCTTTGCATGCTATCCTTGGCAGCCTACTTGCTTTTCTTCGGCTGATCCTTCGTCGTGCGCGGACGCCGTGACGGATGTGTTGCGTCAGGGAATGGATTACTACATTCCGTTCTCTGATGTGACAATGTCCAGCGTTGACCGGCCATGGTTTGGCGCCGAATGTTATCGCGCCGACGCGCTTAAGCATGAGGCGTACCTGGCATGGGTCAACGCTCGATCGCGCAAAGCGGGTGACGTGGGTCAGAAGAAGAAGGCCTTCAACAGGGCTGCCAAGTCCTGCAAGTCGGTGTTGCGAAGGGCTCGTTTCGACCACATTGGCCGAATAGGGACCAAACTTGCTTCTTACCCAGCAGGTAGTAAAGCGTTTTGGTCCCTGGCTAAGTCGGTCGAGTCGAACTTCTGCCGTCCCTCACTACCACCACTGCTGAAACCCGACGGGTCGTTGGCCCACTCCGCTGAGGAGAAGGCAAATTTATTTGCATCTCTTTTTGCGGAATCTTCGCGTCTGAATCCTGGTGATTCGCGGCCCCCTCCTTCTCCTATTGGATGCGAGACGTGTATGTCGGACATTCGCATCCATCAAAAGGACGTTCGTAGGGTGCTGCGTAACCTCGACGTGAACAAGGCTAGCGGCCCTGACGGAATACCAGCAATAGTTCTTAGAACCTGTGCGCCTGAACTGTCTCCGATCTTGACTCGTCTATTCCGCCTTTCATATGAGACTGGAAAAGTGCCGAATGCTTGGAAGCAAGCCAACGTACAGCCTGTGCCCAAGAAGGGCAGTCGAGCTGACCCGGCCAACTACAGACCCATCTCTGTAACGTCCATACTCTGTAAGAGTATGGAGCGTGTACTTAACAAAAAGCTCCTGGCATACCTAGAATCTAATGATATCCTTAGTGACCGTTAATACGGCTTCCGCCGAAATCGGTCTACTGGGGATCTTCTAGCGTATGCCATTCACATATGGAGTGAGGCCATCGAGAGACACGGGGAAGCGCTTGCAGTCTCCCTCGACATCTCGAAGGCTTTCGATAGGGTCTGGCACGAAAGCCTCATTGGTAAGCTTCCTTCATTCGGTTTGCCCGGTGGTCTGTGTGATTGGATTGCAGACTTCCTGAGAGATCGGTCCATTCGAGTAGTTATCGATGGCTGCTCTTCGGACCAATTGGATATTAATGCCGGGGTCCCTCAGGGGTCAGTACTCTCAGCAACATTGTTCTTGTTGCACATTAATAATCTGCTAAAACCTTTGGGTATGCTGACGACAGCACTGTCGCTGAGAGATACTTGTCCAACGCACGGGCTACCGGGCCGCAGATCCGGTCTCTCCGTGAGGCCATGGTGGAGCGTTTGAACCTGTCCTTGCAGGCAGTCTCCGAATGGGGCGATGCCAGTCTGGTCAGGTTTAATGCTGCTAAAACCCAGGCGTGTCTTTTTTCCGCTAAAAGGAGCCAATTCTACCCGGCTCCTACTTTCCGTGGTGTAACCGTGCCGATAACGGACCATCTTGAGCTTCTTGGTGTTTCGTTGACATCGACTCTCAATTTTGGCCCATACATTGAGGGAAAGGCTCAGCTGGCGGCCAAAAATTTGGGGATCCTTTCGAAGGTGAGACGGTATTTCACGCCGGAACAGCTGCTCAACTTGTATCAAGCGCAAGTTCGATCATGCATGGAGTACTGTTCTCATCTCTGGGACGGATCTGCCAAATACCAGCTTGATGCACTTGAATCGATCAAAAAGCGGGCCAAGAGACTCATCGGCAATGAGGCACTGGTCAAGTCAAAGCTCCAAAGCCTTGAACATCGTCGCCGAGTTGCCAGCTTGTCGGTTTTTTATCGGTTGCATTTCGGGGAGTGTGCGATGGAATTGCATGATCTGATTCCGCCCAGCCCGTTCCATCATCGGAGTACCAGACGTACGGCGATGCGTCATCGGTACATGGTGGATATCCCACCCATACGCACAAAACGTTTTGGGGACACTTTCATTATGCGTACAGCTAAGGAGTGGAATTCCCTGCCGGAGTCTGTGTTTCCCGATAGCTACAATCTTGGGGTCTTTAAGTCAAGAGTGAATAGGTTTTTTCTAGGCAAGCGTGCTTCACCGTCGACCACATCATCGCTTACCATCAGGTGAGATAGTGGTCAAGCGCAAGCCTATTGACGATAAAAAAAAAAAAAAAAAAAAGACAGAATAAGTATTTAGTGTTTTTTAACAAGCTTTTTTGAACTGGAAGGTACACTAGGCCTCTGTTGACAACGCAATTTTAAGCATCTTTTGAGGGTTCTAGTACTAATATATCATCAAAAAGAAAACATAGGGGTATAGTATATATCTTTCCTTTTCAGTTTATGGAATATCTTTTAAGTTTGTCCAATATTGGAAGAGGAAATAGGCGAGAGCCAAACCTCGAATTATGACTTTTTACTTAGAGAATTTAGTCGGATGTCTGCGACCGCATTTTCTCTTAAGGTTGCCGATCATTTTTCCATACAAACGTAGTATGGCGTTTACTCCACTGTTTGCCGGTGTACATTTAAAATAAAAATAAAATATTAATTTGTCTCATCATTATCTAGCCATGTATCGAAACAAATATATATTTATATACTTATAAATTATTCGAAAATACTATATTTCAACACTAATTTTAACGCATCTCTGGGCAGAAATGAATACCATAAGAGGAAGGAAAATGGCAAAACCGTCACCATACAGGGATAGATTAGTAGTTCAACAATGCAAATAATTTAATTTACAAACAAAAAAATTTATTAACAAGATACCCATATTAACAAAGACCTCTTTATAAAATTGCGCGCGCTCGTTATCGTCCTAAATCATCATCCATTTCGTTAAAAATTTTCAAAAGAGTGTATTCGTAAGCGAACTAGCTTCTTACTGCTCACCACAGTATCTATCTCTTTTGCACGTGTTGTCAGATGAGATAGCATGCATTTAATGCATGAGCGGGGTGCGCTCAAAATAAGTCTCCGGCCGCGTTTGTACGCGTTAAACTCAAAAACTACTGAACGGATTTTCATTCGGTTTTCAACCATAGGAAGAGTGAGAAACGAGAAAGGTTTTTGTGTATAATCAGGTCACGGGTGAAGTCGGGGCGGGTCGCTAGTAATATTATAAAGAGGAAAGATTTGTTTGTAATGGATAAACTTAAAATATACTCAGCCGATTTAAAAAAAAATATCCTAGAAAGCTACATTATGCTGGAATAACATAGGCTATTTGTTATTCCGAAAACGAGTCCTGTGGGGTGGGCCACGGGAGCGAAGCCGCGGGGAAAAGCTAGTAATAATTATAAGTAGTAAGACACGTTAATTTTCGTCATCAATTTAGCAAATTTTCATAAAACTAAATTATAGTTTCAAGTTAACATGATAAACGTTAACAGATTACCATAACTTTAAGTTATTCCGAATTAACTTAACGATGTCGCATAAATAAGGTTTGTTTAACATAATTTTGTTTAACTGAATTTACGTAAATTTGCCACGTTTACAGTAATCCATTACAATTAAGTAATTAATGTTGCGTCTAATTTTATAATTATATTTTGAGTAATAAATATGGTTGATGAATTTATAAATGGATTAGATTTAGTCCGTTATAATGTTAAGAACTTTACTTCAGCACGTTTTCAGGTCAGAATCATTTTCATCAGTTAACAAAATGGTCTAATTATAAAATCCCTTTCGTATATACTAAATAATAAACTACTAAATTCTCTACCTTGGTTGACTGGTAGAGAATGCCTAAGGCATTAAGTCCGCCTTTGTACCTTTGTGCTTGAAGTCTAAATAAATAAATGAATACTAAACTGACACATTAACACACTTTTAGAATCATCATCATCATCCCTTGTCTCATGTTACTTGGGGTCAGTGCAACACGTTTTCTTCTACCATTTATATCCTTTTCGGTCATGACATGCCACACATTGTCCAATTTAATTTGGCAATAATTTAGAGTATTATTTCAGGACCAAATAATCCTTCAGTACTGTCCCACACCCGAAAAAAGAGTTGACCTTGACGCATACTGCAAAGGCTGGTTCTAAGTAGCGCAAGAAAAGAAGTCTGGAACTTTGGGACGCCTTAGCCCAATAGGGTAAAGGGTGTTAGCTGAAGATTCGATTTTTGTCCGTCAGGTAGATTAATAAAAAATATTGGACACGCATTTGTTCTTTAGTAATGTAAACATAAGTGATGACAATATAATGCTTTGAAATATCGTACCGTGTGACGTCACGTCGTTAGTACCCTTTATACTGACATAGTGATGTCACAAACCCCTGACAAGAACTTTGATACGCTTTAACTTTGTCATAATTTATTGATTTGGCAAAGCAAATATTGTTGAATATTATTTGATATACTCACTGACGGACTAAATAGAATTATAATTTTTCTACCCAGGAACATCCCTATTGTGGTCAATATCACAATAAAATAAACTTTATACGTCTCGCTAGTTTCGCCCAACCCTAAGTAAAACGTAACATTTATACCGAAGTGCACGAGTGACATGATTCTATAACGTATAACGCTCTTAAACGTTTCGGTAAACGTTAAAAAATACTCTTGTGGCGGTTCACAAGAGTATTTTTTAAATATGCCTATAAACTGAATATGCCTATTTCTGTTTAAAAAATATAATAAAACATAAAGGAATAATTTGGATGCTGTTCTTCTTTGGTGAATGTCGTATAAAGATGTAAGTAATTTAATTTATGATTAACTATTACATTAGCTGGAACAGAAAAATCGATCTCATTTCGGGGAGTGTGCGATGGAACTGCACAATTTGATTCCACCTAGCCCTTTCCATCATCGGACTACAAGACGTACGGCAATGCGCCATCGGTACATGGTGGATATTCCACCCATACGCACAAAGCGTTTTGAAAATACTTTCATTGTGCGTACAGCTAAGGAGTGGAATTCCCTGCCGGCGTCTTTATTTCCAGATAGCTACAACCTAGGGGTTTTCAAGTCAAGGTTACTTCTAGGCAAGCGTGCTTCACCTTCGACTACATCATCACTTAACATCAGGCGAGATAGTGGTCAAACGCGAACCTATAACAAATAAAAATAAATAAAAAAAATATCTCTTTCTATGTATCTGTCGATCACAATGATCTGATTGCTTATTTATTTCAATGATAAGCAAATAAACTCATGTAATTTATACATATGCACTTTTTAGGACCTAAGGAACGCCACTGAGGTTGCAATTTACGTAGCCATCTACGGGGCCCAAACTATCTAAAAAAATAACCGTCGATTTGAAAAGAATAAGACGGAAAGCTTATGATGAAAGATAATAAAAACTTACAGAACAAGGGATTCAAACACGTTTAAATAAATGCACTTTGCATGTATTTAAAACAACCATCTACATCAGTTTTCAATGTTACACGATCCCCCAATACCTCAGCGCCCATTTGAACGTGTATATTGAAAATTCTTTTGTGCCAGTCTTGAAAGAATCCGATGATAGACCAAGTCGGATTATTTTACAAAGGAATCGAATGAGTGCCAGTGTGCAATGAAGTGTAGATCAAAATGTTGATTTTAGATTCAATTTTTTATTCGTGTTGAACAATCCTTTGGAAACTGAGGAATACTTTCGCTTTGCATAACAAAACATTATCAGTCTATAATGTTGGCCTCCTAAACTGGCCTCCTCTGTGGGACCGGGAGTGGACCGTAATCCACCAAGCGGGCCCAGTGCGGCAGGCTTATTACGTATCTTTTGCAAGAGCAAAACGATAGCGATTTTTGCGCAATAATTGCTCTTCAATATAGAAGTTTTAGAGTTTTTGGCGGTTTTTTTTTTAAAATAAGTGCATTGTCAAACAGCGAGCGATTAGCAAAGGATTGTGTAGGACCAACCATACCTACACGGCAGGTATTGCCGACTTTTATGATATAAAGCGTTTTGCTATTGCAAAAGATACGTAATAAGCTTGCGGGTTGGTGAAGGATGGCGCAAATGTCTTCGAAATTTAGTTTTTGTTTATTTTTGCTTTGCGTCAGGGTTGTGGGAATCCGATAGATGCGAGACGCACGGAATCGGATGATGTGGCGACACTTTTAGGAAGCCTATCTTCAGCAGTGGACTTTCGGGGTTCTGTGAAATAAGCAATCGACTTTCGAAAAAAATATCTTGTTTTGGTATTTTAGAACGATATTGATATAAGTAGTGGAAAGTAGTGATAATAATTTCGTTGATAGTGCCAAAGTAAATATGATTAGCAAAAAAAGTCATCCAAGAAATTACAAAGACTTTTTCCGGCTGCTTCTGATAGCTAGACGTTAGTAGTGGATTGTAGTGCAATTGCTTTCGTTTGTAGTAAGAGTGCGTAGTACATTATTACCTCAATGTAGTAAGATAAAAAAAGATAAAAATTTAATGAATTAATGATGATGATGATACTTTTAAATTATAACTTAAATTAAAAAGTTGTTGTCATTGCTGCTGAATATTGATACATAGTTTACAAAATAAGTTTCTAGTTAAAAAAGTAAATTCATTAGAAAAATAAATTCTTTTCTATGAAGTATAAAACAAGCACAAATATATTACGTTTCTCAGTAACTGTAACTTTAATTAACTTAGTAACTGTCCGGTGCATTCATTTAATAACCCGGACTCCATGCAAAACTTTGACAGCACAAAAATAATATAAGTAGAAGTTTGCCAGGTAAATTATTGTTTTCATAAAAAGTATATTAAGTGAGATACAAAGAAAAATAAAGTTCGACACTACCTACCTATTGAAACACAGAGTTGTAAGGAATGAAGTGAAGATTTTATTTCACAGATAACACATATACATATTTACCACAGATATTATACACAGTAGATGGCACAGTAAACTTATGATACCTATTCATTTTGTTGTATAAATAACACTGAACCTGCAACACATTATTTCTATAGGCATATTTTTAATATTTCTGTCCGAACTCCCTTGTGGTAAGCGGTAGATGAGCTTTTACATGGAATGAGCAATCCCAGAAGATGCCTCTTCACTCTTGCTTTAAAGGCTGACGGGTCATCAGTGACTCCTACCTTTGGTGACTTGTCAGTGGTAGAGACCACTAATGACTAATGCTGGCAGAGATTTTCACACTTTGTCTGTACGCATAATAAATTTGGAGGAGAAGCGCTTATTTCAAACAGTTGGAATACCAAACAAATGAAGATGGGATCCTTTAGTACGTCTGGTAGTTTAGTAGTGAAAAAGAGATGGTGGAAGTACTGTTAGCAATTCTTCATACTACGACGTCCATTGCCCTTTAGACAGACAGTATCTTGTAGAAGCCAACACTACCAGGTACTGCTTATCTCACAACAATACTTTTAATTTGCACCCACTCAACTACCTTTAAAGGAACTTAAAACAAAAAAGGGGGTTGTAATCGGATTTCAGGAGCTGTTTATAGAGGCACACAATAGGCAAGCACAGTAAGACCATTCCAAATATGGCGTGATAACTTCCCATCGTCGAACAAATTACAAGATTAGCTATAGGTTCGATACAATGATTATTCCACGGTAAGTACCTGACTTTCACCTATCCGGTGTTAGAAGTCAATTAAATAGAAATGTTTTTCATGCAGCAATTTCTTGGTATTTCTGCCATCTTTGTGATATTGCCGCTGTAAAGCTGTGCTCAAAATTCCTAGCACGCGATAAGATGACTATACAACTCCCTATGAATCTTTAAATCAACGCAGTAAAGGTTTGATACCTTCTTCAATTTCGATTGTAACTAGAGATGGACCAACTTTAGTTTAGAGTTAGCGACTAGCCCACTATTCGGGCAAGTCCCCTATCCGGCAACAGATATAGTAGGCAACTAGTCGGCCAAGTCTACAGTCGTCCCTTCCTTAATTTTAACCAACCACGACACTGAGTTTTCTCTATATATTGCCGACCGTATCGTCGCACCTTAATAAAAGTGACCCTTCTGGTTATTCTTACTTAGTAGCACGGTCTCGAGTAGCCGGCACTCATTACGTGGGTCGATTGGACCCGTTTTTACTTTGCTAGTGGCCTTTTAATTACAGTCTAACCTGTAATTACTTGGTGTAAAGTACACGTAAAGCTTAGCGCTACGAGAGAAATTAGTTTCTCGTTATGTTTTCTGCTACTGCAAATTGTGTCCATCCTTCTATATTGTTTTAGTGTTAACTTTATCAGGATTTTATTTTCGTTATATAAAAAGGTTACAGGCTATTTTTTGAAATTTTATTTCGAAACATCCTTCCAAATACTTTTTTGTTGGCAAAAAACCTCTCTATATTTTAAACTGAGCTCGATTGCTAGATATTTTTTTAGGGTTCCGTACCCAAAGGGTAAAAACGGGACCCTATTACTAAGACTCCGCGGTCCGTCTGTCTGTCCGTCTGTCACCAAGCTGTATCTCATGAACCGTGATAGCTAGGCAGTTGAAGTTTTCACAGATGGATGTAGAAATACTAAAAATAGAATAAAATAAATATTTAAGTATTTATATTTTCCCATGCAACAAACGTGTTTTTTTTTGCCGTTTTTGCGATAAAATGTACGGAACCTTTTGTGTGCGAGTCCGACTCGCACTTGGCAGTTTTATTTTTAATTTTCTGTAAAATAAATATAACTTTTCCATATCTATTTTTTTTAAATTCTGCTGAAACTGCGCAAAAAATATGTTTTAAAAGATTAAGTTACCCCTACTCACAACATGACTGGATAATCTTTTAATATACGACACAAGCTTATCTGAAGTTTCGCCATCTTTCATCTTTGACCTCAACTCTTCACCTTTATGATAAAGTTCAGTCACCAAATAAAAACCGGCCAAGTGCGTGTCGGACTCGCGCACTAAAGGTTCCGTACAAACAGCTACATTTACCAAAATCATTAGTGAAGTTCATAAAAAATTAAAGCACCAAACAAAGCTCTAACGAAAAGATAAACTGGATTGAGCGATGAAATTAGGTACACATAGACAATAAATTGATCCTCGGGTTCCTTTTATTCTTTTGAAGTACGGAACCCTAAAAAACATTTTCCAAATCTTTTTACAGAGATCCCAATCTGTGTGAAAACATATCGACATCACAGATGTCCATGACATGTAATTTACCAACCAATATGTCCAAAATAATGGTGGATTAATTTTAAAGCGAGTGGTTGTAAACACACCATTTTATTATAAGGTGATTTATATTTTTTAGATGTCACGATTTATTTGGGTTATAATTTGCGTTACATTGGGGAATTTTATCGGTGATGTATTTTTTATTGATAGTTTTAAATCTGCAAGAGAATTTTTGAATTTTGGTTACTACTATCCATGTTTGTTATAATCAATACAAACGATTTACACAATAAGTAAATTTAAGACAAACTCATAGAAAAACAGAGTCTTTAGAGTCCTCTGTTTTCTCAATGAGATTGTGTCCCTCAGCGATAACGACTGTCGAAAACTCAATATATGATTGACATCCACCAGGAAAATTTCACGAGGTCAATCTTAAACATTTTGGCTTTCAGACACTCGTTATCACCAATAGAGATGTAGTGGCAACAACGCTGCCACCTACGAATTAATTACATGACGTCACCCAAATCCTGCATCGAGCAAGAAAAGTTTTTGGCGCGATTTGAACGTATACAACAGTCCGACATCTACCATTAAGCAATTGCCCGGACTCGACACAACACCCGTCTGCTCGGCGGATCCTGCCTTTTAAAGAAAGAAAGAAAGAAGAAAGAAAGTCAAAATGCCAAAATGAAGGAATTGATAACGTGACATTTTGATATCGCTTGGCAATCCCATACATTTAGCAATAGTTACCGAGACCTGTCTAGAGCTTAAGAGAAATATGGTCGAGAAATCCGACAGAATTTCCTAAGTCATAAATAGTCATAATTCGAGGTTTGGCTCTCGCCTATTTCCACCTCCAATATTGGACCAATTTAAAAGATACTCCATATACTGGAAAAGAAATATACATACTGTGCCCATAGGATTCCCAATTTCATTTATACACTCGCGAGCAATGATAAAGTTCCAGTGACTTAGCACCAAATTACTCCTTAACGGGAAAGGCTAGCTTAATGACGCCGTCTGCAATATTGAAGTACATTTAACAGCCCATCAGAATATTGCCAAACGTAAATATTATGTTCAAATTTTAAATTAAATGTTTAAAAAAATTGGGGCCATTTGGCAAATAAAACCAAATCTCTGAGTCAAAGTCAAATATATTTATTCAACGAGGCCATTAAACGGCACTTTTGATAGTCAAGTAAATTAAAACATACAAGTAATAAAATTGATTCTACCGTGCATTCGGAAAATAGATTCTTATGGAGAAGAACGCACAAGAAACTCCTTAAGTAAAGTAGGGGTTTAATTAGGTGTAAGCGTAGGTTTTGATAACTCAGTACTTGGTGTTTCCTCTATGTGCTCTCAATACAGCTTCTACGCGAGTGGGCATGCTAAATACCAGATTCCTCAGCATATGCTGATGAATGTTCTCCCATTCTTCGATGAGCGCGTAATTCAAGTCACGAAGAGTAATTGGAGGTGGAACTCGTTTTCTCACACGTCTGTCAAGCTCATCCCAAGCATGCTCAATAGGATTCAAATCGGGGCTCCTTGCTGGCCACTCCATTTTGTGGATTCCTACGTCCTGAAGATACTCATTTACAACTTGAGCAGTGTGGGCCCGTGCATTATCTTGCATGAACACTGCATTGTCGCCCATATTGGCCAAAAACGGACCAGCATGTTCATTGAGAATCTCATTCATGTATCTCACAGCAGGTTCCCGTTCTCGATTGGAACTGACGCTGTTTGACCCTGTGCAGAGATACCTCTCTGATATGGTCTGTAAGGTTTCAATCCTCTTTCGGCAAGAGGTCTCCTGACTGTCCACTCGCTTATTGGCTCCCTTCGAATTGGCAGAAGTTGTTGTTGTACCGCAACTCGTCTGATGTCGATTTCTTAACATGGCTGCCGCAATGAAACGATCTTCTCGGACTGTTGTGCACAGTTGTCTTCTCAGGTTTAATCCAGCTCATTCATCATTGCTCGGCAGTTTAGTTGTCAAATTTGTACACTAGGCCCTATTGACAGCGGAATTTTGAGTATCTTTCGAGGGTGATAATTTTTCATCAAAAAGGCAAACATAGGGACACAGTGTATATTTTTCTTTTTCAGTTTACAGAATACCTTTTAAATTGGTCCAATATTGGAGGAGGAAATGGGCGAGAGCCAAACCTCGAATTATGACTTTTTACTTCGGAAATTCAATCCGATGTGTGCGACCGATTTCCTCTTAAGGGTCCGAACTCGATTTCGGAAACTAGAACTGCTTTATTTTTTTTTTATAAAGAGCACCAAGCTTATCTACTTAGCAAGCCTGAAGTTATTCAACAAAATAATAAAGTACAACCTCCTCTGCTTATTGGATCGATAATATTGCTGATAAGACTCAAGCCTTTCAAAGGAAAGTTATGCAAATTAAAGGACAAGGCCAACATTGTCTTATACACAAGCTGGGTGTAGCGCGCGTTTGGTTGTCGCTACATTTTGATCATACCTACATATTTTAGAGCATTCTAGACCGACATGAATTCGCCACGCGGTCGGTTATCATCGGAAGCAGTCATGAGCTGTGTTTATTGTATGATGAACGCGTAATAAGCAAACATTCGGACGGCAATATTTTTTCATTTAAGTCCATGACAAAGTATCAAATTTTCCCAACAGATATGCATTATTTTTTAATGTTACTCACTTATTTAGATAGTTAATTCCGTTACCTATTTATGTATAAATAGTGTGCAATTTTCACTTTAAATTTGTACGCTCTCAAAACATGCAAACCATCGTTTTAACCACAACATCTTTCAATGACAGATTTGTTGACTAATAAATGTTATAACACGATTTGCGAATTTTTAAAACGATGAATACTTAAATTAATCCTGACATTTCTGTACCAATTCCTAACTTTTAATTCAATCATGACAGACTGATACAGACTGATCATGACACATACATTAACCTAACTAAGATGATGACGGACTTGAATAATAATGATAAGGCTATCGACTGGAATACTTCCTAATAATTAATAATGTATATTTATAAACTTAAATTTTAATTTATTTTGACATTGTGCTTGTACTATGCTGGTGTTATGGCTGTATTGTTTGAATTAAATTTGATTTGTTAAATAAAACTGTTTTGCATGCCTAAGTTAAGGTAGAAAGTATAAGGATCACTTAATATTATAATAACATCTGTATCTTGTACCTACTTTCTGTGCAAATAAATCATTATTCTATTCTATTCTAATGCAAACTCCAATTTCTACTTAATGCATGCTCATGTTTTTACAAATAAACTATCTTTACCTACATTTTCAACAAAACCTGACTGTCATATTTCCAGGCAGTGTTAGTTAAAATAATGGAACCGCAGCACATAAACGTCATTCAGTGATCGTTTCCAGCTTAGTTAGTTCGTGGCTTTTGTGGACCGCGGTCTGCGGTCCTGCCGCCACTGTACAGTATTTAATAAAATCATTCTAAAACGCAATCAAATCGATACCGGTCGTATTTTGAATACGTTTTGTTATTGGTAACAATGGTAACACACAGCAAGGTAGACGTGGCGTAGATACCAATCAATCCGTTTGTGTTCTGTGAAGATGTTGGCAGTGTAGTTTTTCTAACTGTTTAAACTTAAAGGTTCTCAGTCCCATGTAATATGGAATGTTACCATACCATACTGTTGCCATAATCCGTGCATAAATCCAGGTTCTGGTTTGATACGGAGAAGATTCCTAATGACCTGGGAACCGAATTTAGGACTACACTTAGGCTTGCGACCACAAGAAAAACGAGGCAGTTTTTATAATTTTATTCTATACTCATCACCAATTTTTAGGGTTCCGTAACCAAAGGGTAAAAACAGGAACCTATTACTCCACGGTCCGTCTATCTGTATGTCTGTCACCAGGCTGTATCTCATGAACCTTGATAGCTAGACAGTTGAAATTTTCGCAGATGATGTATGATGATCTGTTGCCGCTATAACAACAAATAATAAAAACAGAATAAAATAAAAAAATAAGTCGGGCTCCCATACAACAAACGTGATTTTTTTGCCGTTTTTTGCCTTAATGGTACGGGATCCTTCGTGCGCCAGTCCAACTCGCACTGGGCTGGTGTATTTGAGTTCATAACCTCAAGCATTTAATATTTCTCTCACAAAAGTTTAATCTCAAGAACAAAGCCAATATCCTTTTAACATCGACTATTAATTTCCACAAATACTCTTAGATTACACTTCTTATTCCACTCTTACATAAAACAGCTGGAAGCAAAAAACATAAAGGAAACATACGTCTAAACGGGCGAATGAGTCCAAAACTCATTTCCGCCCGTTTCCTCACAGAGATGTCGCGTAAAGTTTTCAAATTTCATTTTCTGACCCACTAAATTCTTATTTCATAACTCATATATTTAAGTCTTGCTTTGTTAAATTTTTCTGTTTCGTTGCTTGAAAGAGTTGTAAATGTCTTTTCGTTGTCATGTGTGGCTATTGTTATGATGTCTGTTTTGCTACTCATCAGTCTGAGTAAGTTTTTCATGATTGTTTGTAACAAGTACCTGCAAGTTGTAAAATGGGGTTCTTCTTGAGTTTTTAACGTGCAGCTATCTATATTATATAAAAATCAATTGCTGTTCGTTAGTCTCGCTAAAACTCGAGAACGGCTGGACCGATTTGAATAATTCTTTTTTTGTTATGTTCGACAGAATACAGGGAAGGTTTAAAAGCAAAAAAAAAAAAAGTTTGGTTGGATAGGGTAGGTAGGGTAGGTAGGTAGAGTAGTGTAGTGTAGGTAGGTAGGTAGGTAGGGTAGGGTAGGGTAGGGTAGGGTAGGGTAGGGTAGGGTAGGGTAGGGTAGCGTAGGGTAGGGTAGGGTAGGGTAGGGTTGTGTAGGGTAGGGTAGGGTAGGGTAGGGTAGGGTAGGGTAGGGTAGGGTAGGTTAGTGTAGGGTAGTGTAGGGTAGGGTAGGGTAAGGTAGGGTAGGGTAGGGTAGGGTAGTGTAGGGTAGAGTAGTGTAGGATAGGGTAGTGTAGCGTAGGGTAGTGTAGGGTTGGGTAGGGTAGTGTAGGGTAGTGTAGGGTAGGGTAGGGTAGGGTAGGGTAGGGTAGGGTAGGGTAGGGTAGGGTAGTGTAGGGTAGTGTAGGGTAGAGTAGTGTAGGATAGGGTAGTGTAGCGTAGGGTAGTGTAGGGTAGGGTAGTGTAGGGTAGGGTAGGGTAGGGTAGGTAGGGTAGATAAATGTTTGGTGTTTTTATGGCAAAACAAACAACAATAAAAATTCTCAATTCGGAAATCGAGAGTACTGACAAAAAAAACTACAAATAAAAAATTTACTAAACCAGAGGAAACTTTTCCAAATGTAATGAAAAAGAGTGGACGTGGCTACGTCGTAGCTCACGCGATTACGTCACAGCTACGCTGCTACGCGCGGTGAGCGCTTAGCAGATAATCCACTGTGCGTCCAGTCATATCCTTGAAAAATTTAGTTAGTAGAACGTGTACTGCTTGAATAATAACGGAGCTTGCTTTTTCTCTTGAACAGATTTATTTTAAAATTTACCTTGAGTTGTCTTTACAAGAGTATACCCAACGGGCTTACCACTTGTCAAAATTGCCAAAATTTCATCCAAATATTTTGCTCTTTTCAACCCATTAAAATCTTTCCTTAGGGGTCACTTTCGTTAGATAAGGAATTCTTAAATTGTGCATCAAACTGCTAGGCCGAGTGGTTTGGGCTGTGCGTTATCTGCTAGTGTTTGTTTCAGTATTTACTCAGACTAGTCAACTAGGAAGCACAGGCCTCATCATCATCTTCCTGCCCCTGTCCCATATTACTTGGGGTTGGGGTCGGAAACACTGGCCTCATCTGGCTTAAATTAGCAAAAAGTCGACAATTGAAAGATTGTAAAAGTGTTGTATCTTGTGTGAAAGTAAGTATTTATCTATAATTTTTATGAAGAAGATAATTTACCAGTCCTTTTAGTTAGTGAATATTATATACCGATAAAGATTCCTTCTTTTATTGTTATGTGTGCTTATGCCGAGTTTTTTAACGTACTCGATCGTGATAACGTCATCAAGCTCTTATGTCAATTTGTATACAAAAAAAACAACAAAATAAGAGGTTTCTCCTTACATTCATCAAACGGCGCTTACCCAGTTTCAAAACAAGTTGACGATTACGTTAACGGGAATGTGCGTGAGTAAAAAATCGCACTAAGCCCAATGAAAACGGTAATTAGTCAATATTATATGGGCTGGCAGCGTGTGATAACTTATGCACACGATTTGCACGTGCCTCAAGCACTGCTAATGCATCTTCTAGTAACTTTAACTTTGCACGAAAATCGTGAGGTAACTTGATATACCAGAAGTATCGAGGAAAGCAAGGAGTACGCTTTTCTTGTCTATTTGGACAAATTTTTTAAAGACGTTTCTTTTTTATTGGTATTGTGTAATCCTAGAGATTACACAATACCAATAAAAAAGTTACGTCTTTAAAAAATAGATCTCGAGGTTTGCACGGTGTACGTACGAAGTTAAAATGACGCTTTTTCGAGCCTATTGTCAGACATTCTACACCTGCAGCCTCTGGGTCAAGTATACGCAGAAAGCATACAGCGCTCTGCGTGTGCAATATAATAATGCATTCAGAATGCTTGTGGGGCTGCCGCGATTTTGTAGCGCATCGGGTATGTTCGCTGATGCAAGGGTAGATGATTTCTATGCCATTATCCGAAAGCGATGCGCATCACTCCGGCATAGAACAGATGTCAGCTCCCACAGCATGTTGAGGGCATTGAGTGACCGGGGGGACTGCCCGATGCTTGGCCGATGGTTAGGCTGCACACCCAGGTCGGATAAGTAGCTGTTAGGGCCATCTAGTTTATTTTATTTCTATTGTATTATACTATTTTTCCCTATTTGTGTTGTACTCGTTGATTGTATGTGTTACTAATAATAGTTAAATAAGTCATGTCATTACTAACAATATGGACTTTAAAGTCTGCAAATAAAAGATTATTATTATTATTAATAATTAACGTACACACAAGTACAGTTATGCTGATACGATAACGATATTTTTTTAATTAGTTTTCGTTTGCATTTTTTTGGGACAGTCAATAATAAATGCATGGTTTTTAACGGCTCAAAGACACTGGAAAAAAACCCAGCCTAGTTCGAGTCTGACTCGCGCACAAGGGTTCCGTATAAATAGCGATCATAAACAATGAAACCACCGAACATTGCTCTAACGAAGATTATTATTTTATTTTACCACTTTGTCGTCGTGATTAATTATGTTTAACCATGCCAAATTATAGCTTTCTAGTAGTAAGTGTCACTGAGCTAAGCTGCAGACGGATGGACGGACGGACGGACAGACGAACATGGCGAAACTATCAGGGTTCTTTGTTGACTACGGAACCCTAAAAAACTTGTCTTCATGTATGATACAGTTTTGTGACCAACTGACTATACAGAAAGCGAAGCAGAAATATAAAATGAAAACACGAAAAAAAGTACTTAATTTTTTTAAATTATTATTATTAATAGGCTCGCGCTTGAGGAGTTCGTGGCTAAATAATAACAGCCGCACGGGTCGATCTTCAAGATTAAGCAACGCTTGACGAGGTCGGTCCGTGGATGGTTGACCATTTCAACATACGGAGTTTCTTCCGTGCCTCGGAAAGCACGTTAAGCCGTTGGTCTCGGCTGTCATTTGAAAATCTTTGACAGTCGTTACGGGTAGTCAGAAACCTGAGATCTGACAACAGTCTTGCCAAGGGGTACCGTGTTCCCCAGTTACTGGGTTGTGAAGGTCAGATAAGCAGTCACCCAAGTAAAACACCGGTACTCAGCTGAATCCGGTAAGACTGGCAGCCAACCCCAACAATAATTAGGAAAAAGACTAGGCAGATGAATAGGCTCGCGCTTGATCACTATCGCCTACCTGATGTAAACGATGATGTGGATGACGATAACACATGCTTGCCTATTCCTCAACGAATAAGATATTTGCCATTTCGAAAGGTAGCTAAAGATAAAGCTTTGCTTGTAAACAAAGCTTCTATTAAATGGAAAATAATTTTTCATCGACAATTTTCTGATAATTTTCGGAATATAGTAGAGTATCCCAAATATATGTTTATTTTAAAAAGGCGCGTGTGTAATAAATTACGTTTATATTCGATTCAGTGGGCCGCTGCCATAAATGTCATCGGACGGGCAAACGACACCACTGGGGGCGGACTGTATCAGCTGTCGTTGGTGCCGTGGTGCAAGGCACGAGATGAAGATGTCTTTATTTTTCTGTACAAAAATAAACAATAAAATTGGTCCAGGAGATTCGTTATCACGATGACCATCAGATTTGACCACAATGACCAAAACAACATTAGTAACATTTAGGTAGCGCACATCAAATCCCCTCCCTTTTTGAACTTTTTGCCAATCGTTATCATATCGCTGATATAATGTCACTTTTTCAGCTCCCATTTTTTGGTAAACTTTGTTCTTCATGTCGGTAATTTATTATTACTTTATTTCAAATTGAGCTCGTCGATCAAAACTTCAATAGTCTCTAACAATTCTGTTGATTCTGTCGAGAGTCTAAATAAAGAAAATAATTTTGACGACACGTTTGGCGCAGTGGTTGAGCGATGTTTTGTCAATGTTTTTAACGCACCCACAAGGCGAAATTCCTAGTGCAAAACAAAGTTTTTAAAAAAATAACAAAGAAAGAACATGTTGTGCCAAACGCAAAAAGGGGAAAAGGGCAGGAAAATGAGATTACGTTTATTGTATGATATGAAAAACAAACTTGTGATGTATTTCAATTTACAAATTACTAATTCATAAAGATGAGGTCATTACGGACCCAACCTAATTACCAGGCACCTGCCAAAATTATCACGATCGCATTACATAATTATAAAAAAATTGCCGTTATTCGCATTTGTCATCAACTTCATAACACCCTCGCCTTGCAACCAGTCTCTGAAAAGAAAAATTATAAAAACGCTTTTGCTCACAAATTGTGCCAAACATAAAACAGTGTACCAGCAAAAATCACTTTAATATTTTATCGGAAATAACGTTAAGTTTCTCAAATTACCGTAACTACATTATTATACCTACTGCATTTCCATCGAACCATTATTTCCAGGCCGGGGAAAGAATGGAAAATATTAAAACGATCCACTTTTCATGCCATTCGATGTTACTTTGCAGGTTGTATGATTTATAGTTTAGTGATTTGGTACAGCCCTGAACAGTTTTGTAAGAATTTTCAGGCATATAGGTGAAAGTTATAATAAGAGAAACATGAGAGAAAACAACTTATTGGCAGAGTTTTTAATACAAGGCGTGGCGAAGTCCAGTCTTTGTTGAATTTTTCCTACATGTTGAGGTAAAAATAACTTGTTTACAAAAATACAACCGACTTCCAGATAAAAACACTACAAAGTGAAAACTAACTTCCAATTTGGAAGTTAGTTTTCCTGTTTTCGTTCTTCGTTTTTGACACCGATTTAAGAATTTGAAGTAATTTTTCACTTTGTAGTGTTTTCATTTGGAAATCGGTTGTAGGTTTTTATATAAAAATAAAAAAAACGCTTTTTAGTTGTAGTACATAATGGGTAAGTTATATAGTAAGGTTCTTATAATGCCAGAATAGATAACCTGAATAACATGAAACTTGAACAAAACCCTTGAAATGAGAGTGTACCACGGTGAACTGTACATATCTGCGTACTCGTTTAAAGTGTACCGGCGTGATGTTATGTTACAAAATGGTCTAAACAACAAACAGACATGCAATTGCAGCTATCCCGAGAGATTTGCCGTCATTAATTGAAGAGTTCAATAGATCAACTTAAGATATACAATAGTCTCCGAAGTTCTTCATCAGATCTTAACTAATGGGACCATATTATGAGAAGCACCAGCTTTCAAATACAAAAAAGTATCAATAAAGTAACAGTTTTTGTGGGTTAGAGTACCACATAACTGTACTATCTCCATGTGGTAGCGCAGTATCCATGAGCATTTCTACAAGCTAAAAAAAAATGTGTACCAAATCATATTAAAATTTGTTTTATACATATCTAGTTACAATTCTGCCTTGCAGGAATAATGTAAGCGTAATGTATTAATATGATATAAGAATACGTCCGACTGCAACTTTATTTCGTCGTTTGAGTATTGGGTAGGTACTATAGGTACACTAAAGTGAGTTCGGTCGACACCACCAACCCATGATTATAACAGTTATGTATCTCTCCTCCTCCGTTATTCTTTTCTGATTAAGTTCGTTGCAGAATCCAAAACATTTAAATTCATTCGCCTGGACTTCGTCGAACTTCCTTGTCTCGGTGCTTTTCTGGTGGTCACAACTGTTGATTCTGGCTTTCAGAAGTTGCAGTGGTTTGGGAATAGTGCGGCGGGTTTTTTTTATTAGCCTTTACTGTCCCACAGCTGGTCTAAGGCCTCCCCCAAATCTTCCAAATATTCTTAGAATTTCCCAAAAAAAAAAATCTCTTTTCAACGAAGAACACCAAAATACTCATGTTACTTGACGAATTCATTCACCCGAATGTCATCTCCCCTCTATCTCGCATATTAAATTGATTTAACCCAAGTTTTTAGTTTCAGTTTGTCTTGCCGCTATATTGTCGTGTGTCGAAGTTAGCTGGTATTTATTTAGGAGAAGTTCGTGTACATTCAGTTAGTACTGTCTTAACAAAATTGAGATGGAATTTGTGAAGATAAATTACTTGATTCTAGACAAATAGAGGCAGACTAATAGTGGCAATCAACTTACCTTAAAAGAACTCATTGCTGAATATTGACTCTGTCAAATTTGGGTTTGATGCCTTAAGGTTCCCCTAGTCGACGGCACGAACTATTTTGTGCGCGAGGTTAGAGTTTAGGAACACGTGCGAAAGAGATAGATGCTGTGATGAGCAGTAAGTAGCTAGTTTGCGTACGAATTAGCACTTTTGAAAAATTTGTATCGAAATGCATGATGATTTAGGACGAAAACGAGCGCGCGAAATTTTATCAACAGACCTTTGAGAGTCTAGATTTCATGATAAAACACCTAAATGTATATTTTCAAAATAAAATGAATTTGCATTGTTGAATTACTCATCTATCCCTGTATGGAGGCCACTTCACAATTTTCTTTCTTCTTTGGGTATTTCCACCCAAAGATGCGTTAAAATTAGTGTTGAAATATGGCACTTTCGACGCTCATAAGTTTCAAATAAATATTTTTTTTACTTTTTTGTTTCCATACAGGGCTAGATTATGATGAGACAAATTGATATATTTTTTTTATTTTGAACGTACATCGTCAAACAGTGGAGTAATCGCTAGACTACTGTTTGTATGGAAGAATTTTCGACTAGTGTAACCTTTAGGTCCATGGCTTATATAATTTGGCTAATTAGGCTTCTAGGCAACGATAACTTTAATATCACATGCCATTTACCAGCAGAGTAACTGATCAAAGATATTATTGAGATTAAGACATGGTCAGCGGTCACGTTATCCTTATTTATTTAGAGTTGTCGCAACATATTGTAGTCGAGAATCTTCTTGGACGCCCTGAAGTTGGCTTTCCGATGTTCATGGCACGGTAATGCAATTGTTAACCGACTATCCAAAACGGAGGAGGTTCTATGTTCGGTTGTGTTTTTTGTGTGTTGTCTCCGATTTCGCCGTCAATTATGGATCGCTTTTATATATCCTTTTTTTGTTCTTGAATTGGCCCATATAAATTTGGTGAAGATCTGATGTAGAACTTCGCAGGTATACAACAGAAATATTCAAGAAACAACGGCAAATCTCTCATTATTGCTGCAATCGCATGTCTGTTTATTTTTTACGCCATTTTATAGGGTCTCCCTTGTTTGACCGAAAGGAATTTGACAAAATTTCACTTACCAAAAAATTTTTCGCATAATTTCATTTGCCAAATTATTACTTAGCAAAAACTCTATTCACAAAAAATTGTAACGCAAACCTAATGTTTGGGAAATGAACGTTTAAACTATAACTTGTTTACCAACCAGTACTTTCAACATTTTTTATTTAGTCAAATATTTCAGCTGGAATAACAGTATTTACGCAAAATCAAATAAGGCAAATATTTAGTATCGTCAGTTTTCAATTTACCATTTCTATTCAGACAATTGCTTAGTCAATGACAAAAATTTGCATCATACATTTTCACAGAATATACAAATTAAATTACAATGTGTAAGTACGATTACTATTTAAGCAACAAAGACGACGGAGCCCCGCTGCGCGGGGCTCCTATTACTGTCTTCAGGGTCTAAAGTAACCTAACATGAAGGAGATGACGGGAGCTGAAGTGAGCGAGCAAACATCATCTTCTTCGAACCTAACCTATCCGTGTCGGGGTGCCCTAAGCTCCCGAGCTCGCTTCGCTCGCTCTTGGACTAATTCATTGACCATAATTATCCCCAAAAAATCTTATTTTTGCCTTAGTATTTTTTGTCTTAACAAATCATTTCACCAAACGTTTACTGTCTGAAGATTGTTTGCTGTAATAAATCATTTGATTAAAGACCAAATGCCATAATCTATATCTATAAAAGTGAAAGGTGACTGACTGACTGACTGATCAATTAACGCACAGCCAAAACTGCTCAGCCTAGAAGCATGAAATTTGGCAGAAAGGTTCCTCAAGTAACGTAAGTGTGCACTAAGAAAGGATTTTTGGAAATTTCACCCCTAAGGGGGTAAAAACGGGGTTGAAAGTTTGTATGAAAAATCTAATTCCTTCAACCAAAGTTCTTGAAACTTAGCACAAATAGTATTCTAAGTAAATGATAAAGATTGACATTATTAGTTTTTCGAAACTACCCCAAAATGATGATTTAGGGGGTGTTGAAGTTTGTATGGAAAAATCTGATTTCTTGGGTCAATAAACTTGAAACTTGCCACAAATACTAACCTAAATAAATAATAAGGGTTGTTATTATTAGTTTTTTGCAACTACCCCTAAAAGACGATTTAGGAGGTATTACAGTGTTTTTGAAAAATCTGATTTCTTGGGTGAATAAACATGAATCTTGCCACAAATACTAACCTAAATGAATAATAAAGGTTGCTATTATTATTTTTCGAAACTACCCTCAAAAGACGATTTAGGGGATGTTAATTTTTTTGAAGAATCTGATTTCTTGGGTGAATAAACATGAAACTTGATATGAATACCATCCTAAATAAACATAAAGGTTGTCATTATTAGTTTTTTGCAACTACCCCCAAAAGACGATTTAGGCGGTATTACAGTGTTTTTGAAAAATCTGATTTTTTGGGTCAATCAACTTGAAACTTGACATAAATACCAACTTAAATAAACAATAGAGGTTTTCATTATTAGTTTTTTGAAACTACCCTTAAAATACGATTTCGGGGTGGTAATTTTTTTTATTACTTTTACTGCACATAGCTTCTTTTTATGATGCAGGCGGCACTTAGGAGGGATTTTTGGAAATTCAACTTTTTAAGGGGTTAATAGGGAGACATTTATTTGTATGAAAATTCTTATTCCTTTCGCAAAATAATAATGGTTGGCATCATTAGTTTTTTGGAATTACCCCCAGAAGACGATTTAGGGGTTTCAAAGTTTCTTTGAAGAATCAAATGGTACTAAGACGGGGACCTCCACATCGATTTGGAACTACCGAACTGGACCGTTTGTCTCAGGTAAACATAGTTGTGAGTGACGTTTTAATGTCGCGTTATTTACGCTGTATTAGATTAATGTGTTGTGTCGCGTAATTTACGCAGCATTCGTTTTCATACTAAAGTAATTTTTGGTCCACCCGGAATTATGTGTCTCAAAAAACTCGACCAGTCTTCTGCTCCATATATCTTCTGTACGTATAAAATGCTTTGTCCTGAATCACTGACTGCCAGATCAACGCACAGCCTAAACCGCTGATCGTAGAGACCTGGAACTTAGAGAGTATATTTTTTGTATCACGGAGGCATCCGATAAGAAAGGATTTTCTGAAATTCTTCTAAGGGAGAGCAAAAGGCGGACAAAGTTTGTATGAAAAATCTAATTCCATCGGCTAATATTTTTGAAATTTGGCACAAATAGTAATCTAAGTAAATGATAAAGGTTAACATTATTAGTTTTTTGAAACTACCCTCACAACTCCATTAAGGGGGTGTTGAAGTTTGTATCGAAGACTTTTATTTCATGGGTTACTAAACTTGAAACATTGCACAAATACTAACATAAATAAATAATAAAGTTTGTTATTATTAGTTTTTCGAAACTACCTCCAAAAAAAGATTTAGGTGGTGTTAAAGTTTTTTTGAATAATCTTATTAATTGGGTTAATAAACATGAAACTTGGCGTAAATACCGAACTAAATAAGCAATAAAAGTTGTTATTATTAGTTTTTAAAACAACCCTCCATTAGACGATTTGTTTTTTTTTTTAAATGAATCTTCTTGAGTTAATTAACTTTAAACTTGACATAAATACCAACATAAGTAAACAATACAGGTTGAAATTCTTAGTTTTTTTAAACTAACCCCAAAAGACGATTTAGGGGGTGTTAAGGTTTTTTGAAGTAAAAAGTAAGAATCTTATTTCTTGAGTTAACAAACTTGACATAAATATCAACTTAAGTAAACAATAAAGGTTGTCATTATAAGTTTTTAGAAACTACCCTCTGAAGTCGATTTAGGGGGAGTTAAAGTTTTTTTGAAAAATCTTATTTATTGGGTTAATAAACTTGATACTTGACATAAATACCAACCTAAACAAACAATAAAGGTTGATATTATTACATTTTTGAAACTTCCTCCAAAATAAGATTTAACAGGTGATAAAGTTCTGTTAAAGAATTTTATGTCTTGGGTTTATAAACTTGATAGTTGACATAAATACCAACCTAAGTAAACAATAAAAGGTTGTCATTATATTTTTTCGATACTACCCCCCAAAATAGGATTAAGTGGGTGTTAAAGTTTGTTAAGAATTAAACTGGACAAGGTTTCGTTTTTGATGTAGGGATCTAGGGGAGCACGAAGAAGGCATTTTCGGCAAATCAGCCTTTCACCATCATCATTATTTCAGCCAAAAAACGTCCACTGCTAGAAATAGGCCTTCCCCAAGCGCCGCCACACTGATCGGTCCTGTGCGTTTCGCATCTACCGGACTCCCGCAGCCTTGACCAGGTCGGATTTCCTAATTTGCGTTTTCTGGTTCGCAGTCGCCACTGAACCTTTAAGGGGGTAAAAAGGGGGCAATTTGTTTGTATGAACAATGTCATTCCGTGGAGATAAAGTAAATAATCAAAATTTACATAATACGTTTTATAAAACTACCTCCTCCCTGATAGGGTTAGGTGATTGAAGGAAACCTACAATATTATGCTGCGATATAAAAAATAAGCTATTCGAATTACTAATGCTTCGCAGACGAAGTCGCGGGAAACAGCTAGTGACATTATACTTTGTAATATTTTGCCAAGTAAAAATATGACTAAATAAAAATATGCGTACTAAAATCATTTGAAATATTGCAATGGTATAAAAAAAGGTTGCTAAAATTTGTTTGGGTAATAAAATTTTGTCAAAATCTTTTCGGCAAAACGGCAGGATCCCCATTTTATAACATAACATCACGCCGGTACGCTCCGAAGGGGTACGAAGATGTGTATAGTTCACTCTGATACACTTTCAATTCACCGGTTATGTTCAAGTTTTATGTTTTTGGGTAATCTATTTTTCCTAATTTCTTCTAAGTTTGGGCATTATAGGTACCTTACTATAGAACTTGCTTATTATGTACCAAAACTAAAAAGTGAAAATAAAAACTTTTTCACAAAAAAAAACTGCAAATAAAAACTTTACGAAGTCGGTGTTCCTGTTTTGGTTTCTTCGCTTTTTGACACTGATTTCCGAAATTGAAGTTTATTTTCACTTTGTGGTGTTTTTATTTTGATTTCAGTTGTATTTTTTTTGTAAAAAAATAAAATTCTAATTGGAGATTTAATATTGCGCAGCCATTGTAACCAAGTTCAGAGTGGCGAAGAACATTGAAGAGTAGTGTACCTCCTTCTTCCAAAGTCATAATCTCGGCAGTCATCTTAGTCATATTTATCATCTTTCACACAATCCATTCAGCGTTTTAAGGTCTCTCTCTACTTTTATACCCATTACCGGAAATTGTCTTCTTCTTCCTTTCCTGGTCCCATTACAACCAACACCTAAAAAACAAAAACGAATATTAAATTAACAATGAATTAAAAATAGTGTTGATTGTACCAAGGTACCTGTTTTACTTCTACTTGTTAACAGGAATTGATATAAACTACACATTTCAATCAATAAAACATAAATTTGTTTACACCAACCACTTCTGCTTACCCTTCAACTAATAACACCTATGAAAGTACAGTCAACAGAATATATGGGGGTGTGCACACACGCCCACTATCGGCTCCCCTGAGCCGCGTTACACCGGCGATATATTTACACTGTTGATTAAAAACTGATACCGGAATTTTGTTCGTGAAACAGGGCGCTATTTTGACATTGTTTTTTGCTGATCTAGACTGTGAGTATTATGAAATATGTGTATGAGGTCCGGTGGTGGGGGTGGTGGTGGTGAGGGTGTGTGGGGTCCGGTTATAATTCATGAAAATCAATTTGAAAATCATCTACCTATGCTACCCTTGCCCTTGTAACGTCTGCCTAGCTTTTCCTGTTTTATGAATTTGTTCTTCAAAACATAATCCCTGCTCTTATGTGATCTTATCAGACCTTTGAAAATGTAGCTCAACTTCACAAATCAACTTAGAAAATAAGCTTACTAAAGCTGCCAAATATATATTTGACCAGGAGTTGGACAGTTCAGGTTGAACCACAAATCAAGCTCATCATTATCTCTCCTTTGATATTATTTAATTGGCTCTTATCTTTCGGTTAATACATAGTTGCATGTAGGTAAGTACTGCTAAACATTTTTGATCAGAGTCAGTATCATAAATATAACCCAACCCAACACAACATTTTTTTTTTGTGTATGTTACGTTTTTAATTTTATTTGTTGTATGTAACATTTATTCAGAAATGTGTCTTAATAAATTATCTTATCTACATAACTGCACACTCCCAAAGATGATCCCAATTTAATTAAAAGCGAATTTAATCGGCTGATTGCTAAATTTCATTCATATTATTCAAGAACTCCGCTGAGTTTCCTACTGAAGTTGTTTGGAAGAATTTCAATAAACGTCATCATACTAATTGCCAAGATTGTAGGAGCAGACAGAGTTTAATAGATTAAGAATTTCAGGGGTTGTTGTTCGGCATTGTTTAGTTTTGATAGGGACCAGGATAATAATTTAATAACCAATAAAATTCTTCCTTAAAGACAAAGTAAAGTCTGCCTGCTACACAGACAACACTAGACACTGTATTGTATATTTCGGACTATGATTTAGGTTCCCCAGCAATACTTTTCTTCATCGGTCTTAAATAGCAGGTCTATTTAGATTTTTGTATTAGGATTATAAGAGAACTTTGCCTCCAGTTCCGTAAAGAAATTGTTACCTTGCACTCGCAACCGCTTCTGCCTCTGTTCCTGACCTGCACTTGGGCGGTGGTGAAACTCTGAACCTTTACATTTGCCTCTGCTTAGATGGCTCTCTTTCATTCGTAATTTGAACAGTCGTTGTAAGTTTCCGTTGCACACTCTGAACACTTTTCAGAACAACTTCTTGATATTAAACAATTGTTGTTCAATGTCAAGAAGCTGTTCCAAAAACCTTCTGCCTACAATTAACAAAGAAGTTCTCTAAAACAAAAGTAAGTTCTTCAAAAAAGACACCTTTCTTCCTATAAGTAACTCCAGACAAAAAAACCTGCCAAGTGCAAGTCTGTCTCGCGCAAAGAGGTTTCTGTATAAACAACTACATTCACTAAAATAGCTAGATAAAATTACTAAAGTTCATAAACGATGTTCGGTGTTTTCATTAATTTTATATATATTATAATATATATATATATATATATATATATATATATATATATATATATATAACTTTAGCTTTCGTCCCCAAAACTGTTGTCCCCATAGATCAATATATGTACAAAATTTTTTAATTATCCAAGTACATTTTATAAGTTGGTCGACTATTACTCGTAAAATTCTAATCCTACTTAGCTGTGATAGTTTTCTTTTTAATTTCGTTATATAAACTACTGCCTTGATTTTTTTCACATCTATATATAAAAGCAACCATTGGTGGGGTGGACATTTGACTCTTACATTAATTTGCCATTTAAAGATTCATTTTACGCAAATGGATCCCTGAATCGAAGAATTGTGTTCACAGACCCGTAATATTTTTGAATGGCCTTTACAACGATACCCGACGGAAAAAGAGGGGTGTTATAAGTTTCACGTGTGTTGCTGTGTATCTGTGTATCTGTGTGTCTGTCTGTGGCATCATAGCGCCTAAACGGATGAAGCGATTTCAATTTAGTTTTTTTTTATTTGAAAGGTAATTTTGTCGAGAGTGTTCTTAGCTATGTTTGAATAAAATCGGTTCAGCTGTTCAAAAGTTATGGCCGTTTTACTGTTTGAATCGGGGTGTTTTCGCAAGATAAATGTGACGGGGGTTTTTTAAATTTTGAAATTTTACTTGTAACCAAAAGACATCGACTGGTGTTTTCTTTCTATAATAATTGGTTGCCCACAACCTACTTTAGGTCATTTTTTTACCTTGTGAAAGTGTAATGTGTGTCTTTAACTCTGTATTTTGTACTACAGTAAAGTGTTATTCCTCTTCTTTACCGAGTTCAGTATTAAATCTATCCTATTGTGTATTTTCTGAATCGTTATTCGTACTGTACCATAGACGAGAAAAAAAACATCCCTACTATACGTGTACAGAAGGTACCCCAAAAAAAACAATTTCCTTATTTTTATTTTACCACTTTTTGCGTGATTATTATGTATATCCATGTCAATTATAGCTTTCTAGTACTAAGACTAAGAACAGACGGACATGGTGAAACTATAAGAGGTCCATGTTGACTACAGAACCCTAAAAACGTAAGACACTTCCACAAAGAAAATTACAATTCCTAAGTGCAACTTAATTAAAAAGATCGCACTTTGTTCAAGAAACGCAATTTAAATTGCAAAATAAAGGCCGTCCTCCACACTCACAAGTTAGCATATTACAAGGACTCGCTATAATTGTATTAAAGACTGTCTACTACCGGCAGCGACGGATTTACATCGCTAATGAACGAGCGAGGCAAGGAGATGTTTTTCACTAGTTGGCTTTGGTTAGGGTTGGTGCTCATTGAGTGGGCTGCTCATTTTGTAATTGTGCCTGCATATAAAAGCAACTGAAGCAACTATAATATTATTTTGCAGAAAACGAAGAAAGAGAAACAATGGTTTGTGTATATTGAACAGGTCGTCGCTCCACCAAGAGGGAAGCCTTCCAACGCTGCGTCTTCCGGCACGCGGTCGCCACTCTAGAACTTTTCGGCTCCGACGGCCATCCGTTCTGCGAGCAATGTGCCCTGTCCACTGCTACTTAAGTTTGGCAATTCTTCGGGCTAAATCGGTAACCTTGGTTCTCTTGCGAATTTCTTAATTTCTGATTCGCTGCTCTTTGGGTGACTTTAAGCTTTCTGATGAGGCCCATTGTGTGCGACCACTTCTCTGTCCCGTAAGTAATCACTGTAATCAAATTAAGTAATCTTCCCTTCATTCCAACCTATTTGGAAACGGCGCAATATATTTTCTTCCTTACTTCTCTATTATAGCTTGGCAAATTCGTACGTGACACTCCCATGGCCCACGTCGCGAGGGACGTAAAGCAGCAGGCGAGGTAAAACGTGCGCGTGGGACGTGGGTCACCTGATGGGAGCGTCATCGCGTCTTCGCGCCCTCACGTCATTGGTATTAGTATCGGCTTTCACACAGTCCATCTATTGTTTCTTTAGTCATTCTGACATAGTTTCGGTCGTTTCCCCATTCTTACAGCCATCCTCTCATTCAAATAAAAAACTATCCTTATCTTATCTTTTCTTGTGGAGGGACCGAGAAATAACTCGGACACTTCGACCCATTAGGATCTATTGTTGGATATATTGTTATTGGATCTATGTATCTATTATCTTTTATCCTTACGACATTTTTTCATTTCTATGGTTATTTATAAATCTTTTATTTATAATGCATTTATGAAACTTCAGCTTTAACAATAACTACATTTAAACAACTCCGTACCTATCCGTTTACGTTAGATTTACCCCTTCTCTTCCTCCTTTGTAGAAATTAATATTTTCCTAGTTTACATGCACCATAATACATTCACAGTAGTAGGCACGCCACCCTAAGCTAAACGAAAGGTTAAAGCTATCGCTAAACTTTTCACAAACTGCGTTAGTGCCCCTAGTCGGCAACTGGTACAAGGTTATTTCCGCGAGTGTACCCACAGCTCAAGTGAGATTTCTTGCACTCAGTACCGCTGAGTTCTTGCGTCGCAATTAAGACGGCACTATCACGGGCTGTGTTTAGGTGGATCTTGCATTACAGAAAATAGCGGATGTGGTATGGTGTTTTATATTATGAACCTTCATATTCTTAATTCATTTTTATATCCCAAAATTCTATCTATCTAAAGATCACTAGGTCTTTAGATAGATAGATTAAAACGAGCAATTCTTGTGTATATGTATATTTACAATCTGAATCTCGGAAATGGCCCCAACGATTTTCATATAATTTAGTATACATGGGGTTTCGGTGGCGATAAATTGATCTATGAAAAATTTAGTATGCAGGGGGTTTCGGTGGCGAATGCAATAAATCGATCTTGGTAGGTTTCATTTTTAGAAATTCATCATTGAAAAACATAAAATTGTCAGAATAAGTTATTATTATTAGTTTTAGTACTAATTAAATTAATGTGTTAATACCTTTTAGAGTTAATATTTACTATGCTACACTATAAAAAATAATACCAGAAAGTGAGACTGTTACTGTGGGGGCCTCGGGGATCGGCCTACTCAGGGAATAACCCATAATTGAATTCTAGAAACCAGGGGTTATAATGTTAATATTACCGTTGCTGTTATAGCAGATTTATGTATCAGTGTAGTTTTATCTCAGAGACTCTAGACAAGCAATATTCTATCATCAAGATAGCGATAGCGATTGAAAAATGTCATAAAGTTATGGAATCGCTGGCATCGAATGACACTGGTCTACAGCCTCAGATGGCGTGATGCAATTTAAATTGCATCGATAGGTGATATCGTATAAGTATTTTCAAAGAAAATTCCAAGGCAAATCGGTCAAATTTCATCGCATTCCATCCATGTAAACGTACTTGAGGATATACGATGTAATGTACGATACCGGAAGACGATGCTTTGGAAGGCCTCCCACTAGGTGAACCGATGACCTGGTTAAGGTTGCGTGAATACGCTGGATGCGTGACGCAGGGGATCGGTCAATATGGCGCTGCCTGGGGGAGGCCTATGTCCTGCAGTGGACGGCTGAATTGATGATGAAACGTACTTGCACTTAATAATAATCGCTTATCTGTTTGAGCAGTGTGGTAGCCCAGTGGTAACGGCTGCGGCTTACAAGTTTATTTTGTGTCAATAATTTCATCACCCCTGCTCTCAAAATGGTGACGTCCTAAAACCAAAAAATCAAAGACATGTGTCATCCACCAACCCGCACTAGGTCCGTGTGGTGAATTAAGGCCTGTTCCCTCTCATAAAGAAGAGGCCTGATTCCCAGCAGTGGAAACATTCAAAGGCTGATGATGATGATGATGATCGAAGTGACATAAATCGAACCGCGTAGAGCCATCACGAAGGTCGCACAGTAATCAAAATCTGCATGCCCATTTTGATCATATTATGGCGACCATTCTCCATAGTGCTTCCCCCATCTCTATAATTTCTTCCATCTGCAAGAAACAAACCTCTTGGGAATTAGTAATTCAAATTGTTCACTAAATACTTTTTGATTTATAAGCGGGCGGAGCTTCGTGCATTTTAGTATTGTTTTTGTGTGTAGCAAACGTAAAATTACGGTAATGGCTGTTTGAAAGCAGCAGTTGGGAACACGTCTTAGAATATTATCTTAACTTCGATATTTATTACGAATTATATTTAAATAGACTTAAAAAAGACATAAGATTATAATTAAACACTTTAGTAAACCTCAAATTCTTAGTTCACCTGGACTGCCTACTGCACCAGTAATGTTTGGGACCAAAACAGGCCTATACTGTCTGTTTTTTTGAAGGAATCTTCCTCCACTCCGATTGCCTCAGTCAGGTTATTTTCAGACGGCAAACAACCTTTATTTAATGTTAATCAATTTCAAACTATTGTCAGTTTCTTTGAGTCGAGCGGTAGAAATGACTTTTAATTAAGGAGAAGCTTAGTGATGATTTATTGTATAATCGTCAAAAACCGCATTTTCTCTGCTTATCTTCTCTGATTTTTTTGTTGTTTTTTGCCAATTTTGACCATTGCTAAAAGTGGAGTGTATATTTTTAATAAACTTCCTTTCAGCGGTCGTCATAAGCAAAATTGGAAACCAACTGCCTGGGGGCAGTTGTCTCCAATTTTAAACGGGCATGTGACGTCATTTTGGAACACAGTTCTCGGAAACGATTCGCCGATAGCCATTGCATTGAAAACGACAGCATAGAACTCATGAGTCGCTGATATTAATTCCACAAAAAGTCATACCCTGAAATGTTTTCGTTGAAACAATATTCTCCAACGAATTTACGATGTTTTTGTAAACTTTAAAACATTTACAGGAAAATATGTTTCGATTTTTTCCTTAATTGAATTTTTCCGTAGGTAACACATTCATGGAACAACTTTGGCATACATTCTCGGAAAAATATGAAAACGATGAAATAACATTTATTTGCTTCATGATTGCTGTTTCATTTTTACCCGACTTCCGAAGGAGGGTAATGTGTTTAACAGTCTATGTATGTATGTATATATGTATGTATGTATATATGTATGTATGTTTGTTCCTATATGGCGTTCCAGAGACCAAACACGTTGGCCGATTTTGATGATTCATACGTCAATCGATGCGTCTTAACCCTGCGAGTGTACATAGGCTACATTAAAATTGGACAATAAAAAATGGTGGATTTTGGGTGTCATATTGTGGGGGCCCAAATTTTTTTTTCTTCCAAACCCATCGTGTGGTGTATCAAAATAAAGGGTTTTAAGAGGTGATTTCAAAAATATATAACACTTATATGTTTAAATGTATCTAATTCGAAAAAAAACTAACTAAAAAGTTATAAATAAAAAAACTTAATTCAAAAAATCAAAAAACCCGACTGCTCAAAAGCGAACTAAAAAGTCGTAAACAAGTAGTTTTTTCCTTGTTTACGACTTTTTAGTTCGCTTTTGAGCAGTCGGATTTTTTGATTTTTTGTATTAAGTTTTTTTTATTTGCCGTGGTGAAATTACTATTATGCACGAATTTAATTATTATATATTTTTATTACTTAAACATTTTTCATGAATGTATCTTGACATTATATATTTAATTCTTCTATTGACATTATTGATAGCATCATTTTTTATGTATCATTGTTATTTGCCACAATTATTTAATGCAAGTAAATGTGTGTAATAAAGCTTGTGATTTGTATGCTTCAAGGTGTAATATGGTTGGACTGTGCTACATTTTTAAGACCTCTATGTAATTACCCATATTAGCAAATAAATGATTATGAAAATTTAAAAACGAAAAGGCGTTGTCGCGTCGAGCCGGAGGCTCTAGAGCCTTGGACATTTCGATTGCATTTGACACTATTCTCATAGATTTTAACATTATTCCATTGTCATCATCATCTTCCTGCCCTTATCCCATGTTACTTGGGGTCGGCGCAACACGTTTTCTTCTTCCATACCATCCTGTCCCCCGTCACTCCATTACTGACGCCCTTTTCTTTCTTAACACTCCTCACACAGTCCATCCATCTTTTCTTTGGCCGTCCCCTCCCTCTCCATCCATTCACATCTATATACATAACTCTTTTAGTAACATGCGTTTCATCCTTCCTCATCACATGACCATACCAGGACAAACGGTTTCCTTTTAACTTTTCTGTTACTGGCGCCACTTTCAAACTACCTCTAATATACTCATTTCTCACTTAATCCATTCTCGTCACTCCGCACATCCATCTCAACATTCTCATTTCTGCTACATGCAATCTCTTATCATCCATCTTTTTCACAGCCCAACATTCTGATCCATACAGTACGATAGATCTAATCACGGACTTGTCAATTTTCCCCTTTAACTTGAGGGGCATCCGTGGGTCACAAGTTGTTCCAGTGACCTGTCGCCATTTCATCCATCCCGAGTTATTGTTCTATTATTATTATTCTTATTTTAAAGCGATTGGAAAAAGTCGAAAATGCGCAATCGAAATGCCAGATGATCAATCCTTACATTTTGGCAATCCGATCATCAGCACCACAGGAAGAATGATCGCAAGACCATACCACTTCAACAACATTCTGCAACATCACATAACTATAACTCCTTGGAGCACTAAACGATGATGTCTCCAACAGTAACTCAAGTCCAATCAACAATGATAAGCCGCTCATGATTAGCGGCTCGGAATGCGCGCCGCGTGTTGATAATCAAGAAAGTTGGCCGAAGACGACGTCAGAGGACGTGACGCCCATTCTGCCAATATGGCACGTGACAGGCGACATAGAGTAGAGAGGTGTGGGTGATGGAGCAGATTATTATGCCTATGAAGCACAATTTTCAAGAGGACTGGAAGTTTATTGGTAGAATACGTTGTGCGTGACAGAAGTGGATAACAATAAAATATGTAAAAAAAATGCTTTAGAGGAAGATAATAACGACACATGACTCGCTTACCAACAGGTGAGATAGTGGTCAAGCGCAAACCAAGAAAATATACAAAAAAAATGTTGTCAAAATCAAAAATATTTATTTCAACTAGGCCACTAGGCGGCACTTTTGAACGTCAACAATTAAAATTTACAAGTAATATAATAATTGATTCTACCATCCATTCGGAAATTAGCTTGTTATGGAGAAGAACGGACAAGAAACTCCATACTTGATCTTTTAAAAAAATAAGTGTTTTACAATATTAACTTAAGTACTTACATTAATAAATTCATATATGTGAGGACGATGCGATGCACCCAGAATAGCACTACATACTATATATTACGTATAGGTATAAAGTATTAAAAGCATTAACAGGTCTGTAAGGCAGGTTGTATTAGATACTTTCTAGTTTCTACCTTTTGAGTTTTGTTACGTACAATTCTAGGTTTATTCCAGAAATCTCCACCGACAAATCCCCACCAGTGGGGATTGATAGTTTTTTTCCAGAAATCCCCACTAGCTAGTACCTTTGTGAAAACAAAAAAGGCTTGTAATTGAAATCGTCGAAGTCAAGCCATTAGGTAATTTTTTATAACAACTAATTAGACCAATTTATCATAACAACAGTTTGTTAAGGAACCAGTCAATTCTCGTAGTTATTGTGTTTGTAAGTCTAATTATTTTTCTTTATGTACTCAAAACATTGATACAAATACAATAGGACAGATAAAGTATAATAATAGATTCTATTAAAAACTTACAAATAAGATGGATTGACTAGTAAACATAGTGTGTACTACCCATCTCTATAAGCTTATAATCTTTGGCACCAGCACCACCGAATTACTCAAAGGTCTGCGTTGCATTATAACTTAGAAGTTGCCGCGTGCGTACGTAAACCAGGATTTATTAATGTAATCTTCTTCTGCGCTCGTTCCGACATCAGAAGTATGTCAGATAAGCGGATGATCTCTCAATATTGCCTGGATAATCATGTTGATATATGGAGGACTATGTTAGAGACGATTTGGATCGTCAGTCCATAAAAATAAGCTTTATCAGATTGCTGTTCAGTAAATCTGCTGTTATTATATTGTAGTAATTATAATTATTCTGTTTCAGCTACAAATAGCACACTGCAAGCAAAGGCTGTCGTTGGTTGCAGTTCTCCTCTTTTGTCAGCCTCTTTCCATATAAAATCTATGTATCTGACTGCCATAATGTGGTAATGCTTCTGTTTGAAACAACAATTATATTATAACAACTTGACATGATTTGTAGTACTTACCTGAAACAAAGAATATAATAAATTATAAAAGAACCTAATGTGCTGTAACACCTGCACTATGACTTTTGAGACCTTTGCCGCTAACGCTGTTGATTTAAACGTTCATATATAATATTCCAGATGAACATAATACATGCCCAATTATTAAAATATATGATCAAATAAACCCTCAGTAATTTATTACTATAAGCCTTATTACGATCGACCTTCATGTAACTATTTGAAATCATCGTTATGTCGTGGTGGAAGAACCAGCCCGGCGAGCATAGCCTACTGTGACATCGCTTAAGTCACATTTTTAATCACAGTTTGGGCGATAACCTCATTTTGTCTTAAATGCTAGCACGGTGGCGTGAGATATTTTCTTGACTTGTGGCATAACTTCTTGACGTTTATTTTTTATTTTTCGAAAATTTTCCTATTTTATTGCAGTTTCGGTTTAACCTTGGCCATAAAAACCATTTAGGTTCTGAGAAGCATAGCCCTACGACGCACTGTTTCCGAATTATGGGCCTCCGTATCTTATTTTATTTTGCATAAAACGCTTTATATTTCCAAAATTATATCTCGAAAACGGTATGTCCTAGGCAAAAAATAACCAAAATTTAGTCCCTCCCCTTTGCTACCACCATGTTAGCAGCATCCCAAAATGAATTTATAAGTTTTTTTTTTTACATTTTTTGGTTTTCGACTTGAACTAAGGTCATGACAAGTTTTGATGGAATAGAATAGAATAGAATATACTTTATTGTACACCATAAAAGTTACACATCTATTTTATAAGAAAAACTAAAGAAATATGTCATGTCTTACAATTTGTCTTAAATGCTAGCACGGGACAATCATGTGACATAGTTTACAGGCGCGACATGCTTTTCTTGTTGTTGACTTCATATGCAACATAATTTGAATAGTCGACTAAATAAAATAATACGTAAAATTGTTTGCCGTTCATACAGCTAAACAACTTTTTAATTTTGTTGGGAACAAATGAATATTTGACCCACGACCATAGACTTATGCACACTTTATTTTTCTTTGTTTGTTTGATTACATATTAAGTGTAAGTTAGAAAGGTATAATTATTGTAAAAAATTTAATAATTACTAAAAAAATATAATAGCTTGGACCAATACCGGTGGGCCCCCTATTTTTTTTTTTTTTTTTTTTGGGGTTTTTATATTAGAAATATTTAAAAATTTAGAAAGTAAGAAGAATATGGTATACCTAAAAGAAAATAATTATAAAAAAAAAAATCAAAATTAAAATAACAATTAAAAATAAGAATAACAATAAAACAAAAATCAATTATAAAAAGTAATATATAAAATTAATTAATAATCCTGTAACATTTCAATGAATTAATAAAGCATTGATCACCACACACACAAAATAAATTTATTGCCATTTGACAGTAATTAGAAGGAAAATATGTTTTTTTCATCTATAAAATTGTATCACCACCTCCGAACGAAAGTGATATATTTTTCTATATCATCTGTCAAAATGTGACATTTGTGACGAAATGGGTGCGCCCGTATTAGCAATTATGACCCGATGAGTCCCAAATAAACTTCAGGAAATTTTCTCACGCCGCCGGTGCTATTATTTAGAACAAAATAGCTTTATCGCCCAAACTGCGATAAAATGTGTGACTCAAAACATGCACAGTAGGCCGTGCTCGCCGGGCAGCAACAAGAAAAGTCATGTTGCGCCTTTAAAATATGTCACATGTTTGACCCGTGCTAGCATTTAAGACAAATTGTAAGACATGACATAATTTATCATGTCTTGTCACAAATGTCTTGGGTATGCCCATGCTCGCTAGGCAGTAATCTAATTTTCATCTCACATAATTTACTTAGAATTTCCAGTTCTAAAAGCATTGCTGTATTCCTTTTTACAAGTATAAGTGCCAATAAAATTCCAAGTGCACAAGACTTTTCAACTCGCCACGCAGAAGGCCGGGGAATCAACCGGAACCGGCGGGCAATGTTTGTCGCATACTGCAGAACCTTTGGACCAAAACAGCAGACAGAAGGAAATGATATTAGCTACGCCATGCAGGAGATGGCGGTACTAACTTGACAGTCTATACACGATCAAAAAATAAAGTAAAAAGTCTCCCCCTCTTGGTATTGGGTGTTGAAGTGTAGGGTGTATGCTGTTTTGAATTTGATTTCCGACTGTGAACCGTACGTTCACACAGAACATCCGTATTTCCAGGATCCGTTTTAACGGATCCGTCGCTACGGGAGGAACTCTTCATACCACATTTCGTCAGTGTACCGCCAGCTTTCAAACAAAACAGATCAATACTGTGTGTATTAACTTGCTCATACCTACGCCATTGCCAAATAAAACGTACACAATAATGTGGACCTGTAAATGGACTGCTGTATATTTTATCAGATTAGTATTTTTTACTGGGTCTGGAATACTATCATGTGTGTGAACTCGCTCATACAACTGCATACGTCAGCGCCGAATAAAAACGTGTACGATAAAACGGACTTATGTGTGAACGAGCACTTATTGTAGGTGTGAGTGTGCTTTTATGTTGTGTTATGTCCTTTTATATTTCGTACGAAAGTTATGAGCGGCTGGAAAATGAAACTTTAGTCCTTTTAAACTCAGAGATTGAAAAATCTATCCCGCCTTGCGCTAGAAAATGACACAATATATTTTCTTTTCAGTCCATCATAGCAACATAATTACTTCTTTTATAATTCTCTGTCTACTGTAATGCTTTCATTTACTGCTTTATCTTTTATATCCTCACTCGAACCAACCATTTTTACCTATGCCTTCTTATTCTCTTTCTCTTCATCTATCAACATGTATTTCTATGCATCACACATGCATTTCTAATTTGTTCAGTAATTTATGTAAGTTCCTAAATCATTTCTAAGTTCTAACGACATTCCAACTATCACTTAAACCTGCCATGATTATTGAAGTCACAAAAATAAATTATTGATACTTTGTAGACTAGATGCTTACTTTCAACACATGGCACATAATCAAATCTCCTTTTAAAAGCAATACTAGCAATTTATTGAAATACAGATCTATCTTTCCGATCGATCCTTTTGTCTTTGTTTCAAATAAATAATCCTCGAGCATCCAGCACAGATTACGTCAATGATAACATATTTTTCTATAAGTGTCTGGTACAGCTACACTTCCTGCGCTCCAATCCGGTCCGGTCGCAATAATGGCGCGAACATTGTCGCAACTGACTCTAAAGATACAGACACGGGCTTGTATTATAACGGGTGAAGATACACTGAGAGAAAAATAATAAAACTGATAGATTTGTGATGAAAGGATAAGGTGTGAAATCAAAGGCAAAGTCACAAAATCATCTCACCATAGATGATGAATAGAAGAATGTATTACTTCTTCTAAATCGTACATCCACCAGCAGTGGTCGTGTTCCTGGCTCTGGTAGGTTATGTTGGCGCCATCTCTTGTAATATGTCATGAACCAATGACCGAATACAACGAATACACAAGCACTTGAGATTTCGCGGGCGATCCAGACGTGTCTATTACCCGCTCCGCGGATATAAAACCTGTGGAAAGTGTGACAGATCATTTTAAAGGCCAAGAAGGCACTCGTATCGAATAATGAATAAGCGACCAACCGAAGGTCACATAAATAAATGGTTAACGTGATGATGAAACTTCCAGAGGACAAAAAACTTTTTCAAAAGTAAGTTCGAAGAATCAGTTTTATCTTTTCAATTTAAACCCAATATAAAATCCAAATCACCAAGTGAAACTCAACCCTTATTCCTCAGCAAAGAAATCACTACATTTGTAGAAAGCTAGACAATAAGTGGGGAGTAGAAAAAGATGGCGCCGATAAACAGGTACCGGCCACTGGAAATACACTCCGAGCCGGAAACTATTGGTTTTTAAGTGTGCAATGTTTTTACCAAGAGAAAATATTTTTAATTCTCTTCTTTCAAACGAGACAATAGGGTCTGGTTATTAAGATGTTTTGAGCGGAGCTCGGATTTGTTCAGGACAATTTCTGGAAATTTGTGTTGTCTATGAAGCGGTTTATTTGTTTGTCTACCGGTGTTGTTTTTGTGTGAAATGCGTAGTGATAATTTTTGTGGTGGGTTGGTGGGTGTGTGTGAGTGTTTAAAAATAACTGGCACGCGAGTATGAGTAGATGTATGAACGAAAATAAAACAAAATGTTGTAGTATGTTTGTGAACACTATACGGGAAACTGCAAACAATATTAAAAAAAAACACAATTAAATGTTTCACCATCAAAAATAAATATTCATCCACAGCAAATAACGGGCGTTTCTATTCCGGCGCTCAAAAGCGCCGGAATAGAAATTTAAATAAACAGACCATCTCAAAGGTTCTTATAATAACCCCGTGCCTCGTGGTGCTATACAACAAAATTTATATTTTAGCTAATAAAAAAGTTTCAGGAATGTTTTTTCATTGGAAGCTAAGAGAGGTCGCAACCCTTTGAGCGACCAGTTTTAGACAAATTCGAGAGGTGGATTCTAGAAAAAGAGGTTTTGGGCTGCTTATTTTGACAACAGCTATTTGATCAAGTGTGTTATTAAAAATAATAGATCAACCGGTTTTCTTTTATCATTGAAAGGCCTACAAAATAATGACCCAGCTGATTGGCCCACCCTGTATCTGACATATGCGTCACCAGCGCTGGAAACAAAGCTGGAATGTCTCATGTCTCGGTACATTTCAGTTGCCTGGATTGGACCGGTGGACCTGATGAGGGTTGTGAGAGTCCGCTGCCTGTGAGAAACACACGACCGGTCAAAAACAACGCTCAGTCGAGAATTATGTCCGGCAGTAGACGTCTGTCGGTTGAAAAAATGATGATGTAAAGGCCGAAAAAAACTTTTTAACTAAAAGATTTAACCACCTTCCAAAAAAAAAGACAACGAAGCGAAAAATAACTTTCATTTCCGAAGTCGGTGTCTTTGGGATTATTTTTTTTCGTTTTTCGACAGCGACTTGGAAAAAGAAAGTTAGTTATTTTTCACTTAGTAGTATTTTTTGGCCTCTATATGATGAACTCCTTCTTCAGAAAGCGTGAGCACAGGAAGTGGACATGGCAAAGCCCCGATGGTGGAACTAAAAACGAGATCGACTTCATCATGTCAACCAAGAAGCAAATGTTCAATGATGTCTCTGTGATCAATTCGGTGAAAACCGGGAGCGATCACCGTATGGTAAGAGGCACATTGAACATTCATATCAAGCTTGAAAGGTCTCGACTGATGAAGTCCACGCTCCGTCCAGCACAGATCCAGATCCAAAACCCCGAGAGCTTTCAGCTCGAACTCCAGAATCGTTTCGAGTGCCTAGGGAGCTCCGTGGACGAATACAGCGATGGGTTCGTGGAAGCTGTCCATACGGTCGGGTCTAAGTTTTTCAAGACCCGCCGAACATATAGAAATAAAAAGCTCTCTGATCTTACTCTCAAGCTAATGAAGGAGAGGCGTGAGATGATCCTGCAGTCTTCAGACGATGCGGTGAAATACCGGCAGCTAAATAGACGGATCTCAAAGTCCTTGAAAACCGACCTCCGCCGCTTAAATACGGAAAGCATTAAAGATGCTATCGAGCGGAATAAGGGCTCCAAGGTCTTTGCAAGAGATCTGTCTATTGGGCAGAGCCAGCTCACAAAACTGAAGACCGATGATGGCAGGATTGTATCCGCCAAACCGGATCTTCTGAGGGAGATCGAGAGTTTCTATGGGCAGTTGTACACGTCAACCAGTAAACCCGTTGCGAATCTAGCAAACGACCCAAGAGCTAGATTGACCCGACACTATACCGAAGATATCCGTGACGACGGAATCACTGCTGAACTCCTGAAGGCGGGTGGAAAACCGATCCTTAAGGCCCTTCAGAAGCTGTTTGATTCCGTCATACTCGAGGGCAAAACACCACAGGCTTGGTGCGGGGGTGTGGTGGTCCTCTTCTCCAAAAAGGGTGACAATGCCCGGCTGTAGAACTATAGGTCCATCTCACTTCTTAGCCATGTCTACAAGTTGTTTTCAAGAGTCATCACGAATCGTCTCGCACGCAGGTTTGACGATTTCCAGCCTCCCGAACAAGCCGGATTCCGAAAAGGCTTTAGCACCGTAGACCACATACATACGCTGCGGCAGTTTATACAGAAGACCGAAGAGTATAACCTGCCTCTCTGCTTAGCGTTTGTGGACTACGAGAAAGCCTTCGATTCGATCGAGACTTGGGCTGTACTGCAGTCTCTCCAACGGTGCCAGATCGACTACCGGTACATTGAGGTGTTGAAGTGTTTGTACAGAAACGCCACCATGTCAGTCCGTCTTCAGGATCAGACCTCGAAACCAATATTTCTCCAGCGTGGCGTGAGACAGGGAGATGTCATTTCTCCGAAACTGTTCACTGCTGCGCTGGAGGATGTATTCAAGGTTCTGGACTGGAGGGGCCTAGGCATCAATGTTAATGGCGAGTACATCACTCACCTTCGGTTTGCCGACGATATAGTGGTCATGGCTGAGATCATGGAGAGCCTCAATACAATGCTCGATGACCTCAGTAGAGCTTCCGAAAGAGTGGGTCTGAAAATGAACATGGACAAAACCAAGGTGATGTTGAATGCCCATGTTACACCCACTCCTATCAAGGTTGGAGACTCTACACTCGAAGTTGTGGACGACTATGTCTACCTGGGACAAACGATCCAGTTGGGTAGGGCCAACTTCGAGAGAGAGATCAACCGTCGAATCCGACTCGGCTGGGCAGCGTTCGGGAAGTTGCGCGGTGTCTTCTCGTCCAACTTACCACAGTGTCTCAAGACAAAAGTCTATGACCAGTGTGTGTTGCCAGTGATGACATATGGCTCTGAGACGTGGTCGCTCACAATGGGCCTCATCAGAAAGCTTACAGTCACTCAAAGGGCAATGGAGAGGGCTATGCTCGGCGTTTCCTTCCGTGATCGAATCAGAAATGTAGAGATCCGTAAGAGAACCAATGTTACCGACATAGCTCGAAGAATTGCCAAACTTAAGTGGCAGTGGGCAGGGCACATTGCTCGCAGAACGGATGGCCGATGGGGCAGGAAGGTTCTGGAGTGGCGACCGCGAACCGGAAGACGTTGCGTTGGAAGGCCTCCCACCAGGTGGACCGATGACCTGGTGAAGGTTGCGGGGATCCGCTGGATGCGAGACGCACGGGACCGGTCAATGTGGCGACGCTTGGGGAAGGCCTATGTCCAGCAGTGGACGTCTTTCGGCTGATATGATGATGATGAGTATTTTTTGGCAGTCGGTTTATTTTTTTTTGTTAAATAGTTTTTTATTATTCTCTTTTTAGTTTTGGTACCTCAAATTTCATTATAGCCAAAGTACATCTCATGACAATTCTAACAAGCCCAAACACGACTAGGATACATTATTTTATTTCGGAGTTCCAGTGCCTACCTTCCAGCTTCATCATCAGATCGGTTCGATGGTAATACTTTCATCAGTACCATTTATTTATATGTACATGATTCATCATCGTCGAATAACTATTCGAGATATACCCATGACATACTTTTTAAGGCGTTCCAGTGACCATCTGTGGTCTTCTTCATCAGTTCCACTTCATTAAAGTATATTTTCTGAGCGCAAATGCATGCCATGTTCTTGAAAATACCAAAATGGCTATGTGATCTGTCTGCCTATAATATTTGAGGCGTTCGGTTACATGGATTTCCATCATCAGAATCTGATTTGGTGACAATGGGACCATCTCAAGAGTATACACTTTCAAACAAAAAAGAATTTTGCAGATCCGTCTATTTAATTATGACCGAATTAATAACCTCCTCCTTTTTGAGAAGTCGGTTGAAAACAAGGATTAAACGACTAGTCTTAACAATTCGGTCCATCTGACCATTCTATAAAAAATCCTCACCATCATCTGATAAGTTTAATCGGAGAACAGAGCCAAGCAACACTTAAGCTTTAAAGTGGACCAATTCCTCAAGCCCCGGGGTCCTGTAATTAATGACATCCCAACATTATTTTCCTTCTCCCTTAATTTATTGTCGTTGTTGTGGCCATGTCTTTAAATACTTTCCAAGTCTTTAAAACTTTCCAGAGACCCCAATTACATGTTTTTTCGAAAAAGTAACGAATTTACTCTCAAGTTTTATTTTGGGAAGGGATCAAAATTGGTTTATGTAAAAGTTGAGTAAAAGTTTGAGTGCTTTACTGTATTTTGCTTAATGGATAAGTGTATTTATGTACTCGGTGCCTTGTTTTATAGTAGCCTATCTACTGCTGGAAGAAATTATATTATTCGTAAAAATAATAATTGGATTGCCCTGACAAGGATAAATAGAAAATGTTGTTAGGATTTTTTTGAGTATGATTGTTGATAAGAGTAGCGGTCTTCACCTAATGATATCCAAAGAAATTATGGATGGACTGTGTGAGATACGGCCAGAATCCCAGTGACATGACGACTAACGGGCAGACTTCAAATAGATTTACGGTGATGAGAATAGCCTAGAAGGGCTAAATTTGCTTACCAACTCATTCGTGCTATTCAATTTATCTAGCATATTAAGCATCCAATTCATTTCTCTTTAAGAAAATCCCACTTACCTATTACCTAAAACCTTTAGCTAAGAAAGTCTTACATGAAAGCGTACCCATTTATCACATACATCTGACGTTTCCTTTACCGCGCCGGTGTAAAATAACAAAGATGGAACGACACACGCCTTTGTGGCGCAAAACCAGCGCTATACAGCCGCTACATTCAGCCATATTAGTTTAACAGAGGAACGGCTTGTAACCGAAGAGCGCTTGAGATAAGCGGTCAAAGCGCTGCTTTGTACATCGCTTTTAATATTGGTGTGAAATATTGGTTGAATCGGATGGTGTTAAAAAGTTATTACAATGCATGTCCTCGAAAAGAGCGGTTTTCCAAGCAGCCAAACTGTGCGGAAAGTGGCACTTTTTTTCACTAGTGCTTTTTACTTTCCTGTACTTTTTTTAATTTTTAACTCCAACGTCAGCCCGACGCATAGAGTTTTTATTATTCGAGAAAAGTTTTATAAATTAGTTATGTCCAGATTATCATTCATATAAAAGGTAAAATAAAACTTATAATTTATTTTAGGCGTTTTTAATTACTCTAGATTTAGATTTTGATCAATAAATTAATTTTAAATATTCATTAAATATGTTTGGCAGAACGTATATTTTGTTCGTGCCTTATTGCGTTACGATGTGACAGCTATTCGCACATGAGCAGTAGATATGCCCGAGGAACTATTAGTTAATCTGTGGATATGCTGAACGCGCTTGCCGCCATTTTATTTATTTATTTATTTCCTCGCACAATGCATAGTAAAATGTTGTATGATACACGTACGTAAGATGATTTCCGACTTGTGTCGATTTATCCACTCATCGGAAATCACCTACCTTCCGCACTTGTAGCATAAATAACTATTATGGGATTTTTCGGTGGTTTACATTCAATTTTTTTTCTTTTTTAAAAAACGTTGCCCCACACTAGGAATTTCTTCCTGTATCGTGGGTGCGTTAACAAACATATAAACTCACATACACAAACACCCAGAGCCGGAACAACTATCTGTAGGTCATACAAATATTTGTTCCGAGCGGGAATCGAACCCGCGACACGCAGCGCAGCAGTCAATCGCTCAACCACTGCGCCAACCGTGCGATCAAATTAGAAGTTATACAATGTTTTGATATAATTTTCCTACTCCTCCGTTATTTTTTTCATATTCATTTCGTTGCGGGATCCAATACATTTAAATTCATTCGCCAGGACTTCGTCGAGCTTCATTGCCTCGGCGCTTTTCTGGTGGTTACCACTGTTGATTCTGGCGTTCAGGAGTTGCAATGGTTCGGGAATAGTGGGGTGGGATTGTCAATAAAAAAATATAAAAGTAGTTATATTCTGAGAGAGCGAATTTTGTGAGTTTGTATATGCATGGAGTGTACCTAATGTTGGGACTCAATTAGAAAATTCTTTCATTATTTAAGAAGTACATCATTCAAGAGGGATACAGGCTATAAAATAAACACACACTATTATCAGTATTAGTAGTAGTAGTAGGGACTCCCTTTTTCGCACTTAGACTGCAATTTGGTCTGTTGTGCGTGGGGGTACTAGCTAACATAGCCAGCCTAGCTCCGTCCCAAAGAAGCTTGCTGGGGCTTCACGGGTTTGACTGAGTGACCTCACTGTTCTGAGGATTTCTTCGCGTTGAGATGCCACGGCCTCGCGTTCCAGGATTACGTTGGCGGCTGATTCTTCGGCGTTGAAAAGCACCTGCAAAGTCGGGGCGAGGCGCTTGTAAAAAAACAGACAGTTTTGGGATTACAGATTCGTATGAAAAAGTTTACCTATTTACATTTTCGGGGATCCATATTTAACAAGAAACAAGAATTATCGGTAATGAAAAAGGTTTTATGATTGAATAACTGATTTTTATTATTATTATTGACTAGCTTCTGCCAGCGGCTTTGCCCGCGTTGAATTCGAAAAATTTTCAGAGGGAATATATTGCCGGGATAAAAAGTGTCCTATTTGCTATAATATTCCTGGCTATAATTTGTCTCTGTGCCAAATTTCATCCAGATCCGTCCAGCCGTTTTAGCGTGAAGAAGTAACAAACATACAAACACACACACACACATTCACAAACTTTCGCCTTTATAATATTAGTAAAAAATATGCGTCGTGCCTGGCGCAAATAAACGTTTTTTTATTCAAAAAAACAAAGGAAAGCTTAAATACAAATACAGAGTATGCGTCACAACCACGCAAAGTGATAGTGTGATTAGTGAGATGATAGGGTCACGTTTCACTATCTCACCTGATGGTAAGCGATGATGTGGTCGACGGTGAAGCACGCTTGCCTAGAAGTAAACTATTCACTCTTGACTAAAGACCTTCAGGTTGTAGCTATAACCTGCCTAGCCTTTTGTTGGCTTCCAGTCTAACCGGATTCAGCTGCATACCAGAGTTTTACATGGAGTGAATTCCTGACTACTACTACTCTGAGCTCCATCACCACGTAATGTAGCTATCATCATCAGCCTTATAATGTGCCCACTTATGGGACACAGGCATTCTCTCTGTGAGAGAGGTAGGCGCCTCCCCGAGTAAAACGCCGTGCTAGCCGTTTTAGGCAGTTTTTAAGAACTATCTACTCGTTATATCATCACATCACATCACACATCATCAGCCTATTAATGTTCCCACTGCTGGGACACAGGCCTCCTGTCTGTGAGAGGGAATGGGCCGTTATCCACCACGAGGGCCCATTGCGGGTTGGTGGATGTCACATCTTCGAATTGTTGGTTCTAGGAATGCCGGTTTCCTCACGATGTTTTCCTTCACCGTTTTGAGAGCAGTGGTGATGAAATAATTTACACAAAGTAAAGCGCCTGTCTGGGTTCGAACTCGCGACCAATACGTAAGTCGGCCGTTACCACAGGGCCACCACTGCTGTCAGCTATCAGAAAACATAAATTATTCTATTAAGGAATTATTCCATTCTCTGCCTCATAGTGCCTTAATAGCACCTAATTAGCGCCATATGAAGAAACATCAGAAGTATATCTGTAATCCAATTATAGGCAATTAAGATCTCGATTCAGTTTCTCATTTGAAACGGCAGCGGTTTCAATCGGGCTGTGTAATTAGCGGCTCCCGTTAATTAGGGCTCATTTAGACTGATTGCTTCAATTTGAAGCCGATCTTAGCGACGCATTGAAATTTCACTTTAAGCTCTATCTCGCATTTTGATTGATTGGGGAAATATGGCTTTTAATGTTAAGTGTTATTGTCGGTTGATTGGAGAATTATGTTTAACTAGCTTCTGCCAGCGGCATCGTCCGCGTGAATGTCGAAAATTAGCCCAAGGAAACATATGCCCCGGAATAAATATCCTTTGTGCTAAGCTAGTCCTGCTCCACAACCACTAGGGCGCAAAAACAAGTGATATGCAGAACATTATTGTTTTGAAGTATTGTTGGACCTGCTGAAGACTGTATCAATATATTTGTATTATATAAATTCAATATCTTTTAGTATTATATAACTGCACAGCACGTGTGTGAGTACTATGTACCCAATTGTAAATCTGCCATTTGCTGTACCTTTGTTGGATCATTCGGTTCCCTTCATGATGATTGAGCTGGGTGGTGCCGATTCATGCGTCATGTTCGTGAACGGGCGCCGTCAGTTGGGATTGGTCATAACTTAACTGCTTCGGATGTTAATGTTTTAATTGCTTTTAATACTTTATACCTCTACGTAGTATAGTGTGTAGTGATTCTGGGTGCGTTGTCCTCACATAAATGATTTTTTTTAATGTATGTACTCATGTACCTAAATATTGTAAAAAATCAATTTTATTTTTAAAAGAGTAAGTATGGTTTTTCTTGTGCATTCTTCTCCATAACAAGCTACTTTCCGAATGCACGGTAGAATCAATTTGTATTCCTTGTAAATTTCGTTCTCGTTCAAAAGTGGCCTAGTTAAAATAATAAATATCTTTGTCTTTGTACTATTCCAGACTATGATTTGTCTCTGTGCCAAATTGCATCAAGATCCGTTCAGCCGTTTGAGCGTGAAGAAGTATCAAACATACAAACACACACAGACTCAAACTTTCGCCTTTATAATATTAGTGTGAAGTCTGATTGGTGGTGTCAAAGAAGCTCGAGGCTTAATAATAACAGTCGCAGTTCTATCTTTGGCGTTAAGTAACGCTTGTCGAGGTCGGTCTATGGATGGGTAACCATCCATTGCATACCGAAGACAAACTTCGACTTTTTGGTTCGGAAAGTACGTTCTTATATTAGTTATTTGAAGATCTTTGACAGTCGTTACGGATAACCAGAAGCCTGAGATCTGACAGCAGTCTACCCAAGGGGTATCGTTTTACCCAGTTACTGGGTTGTAGAGGTAAGATAACAAGTGTAAGAAAATTGAAACCCCTAGATTATCCATTATGTCAGTAGCTACCGACTACTATAAAAACTTATACTCTCACCAAGACAAACAAGAAGACATTATTCTCGACAACTACAACGAAGACATCTCACCCATTTTAAAATCTGAAATAACATTTGCAATCCGTTCACAAAAAGATGGTAAAGCGCCAGGCCCTGATTACATAACTAACGAAGCTCTGAAAGTAATATCAACAGACAACCTACAAGAGATGTGGAACCTCTTCAATAAAATTTTAACCACCGAAAACATTCCTGCCCAATGGACCAAGTCTGTAATAGTTCTAATACATAAGAAAGGTGACAAGAACGAAATAGGAAACTACAGACCCATAAGTTTAATGTCGAACCTATATAAAGTGTTTTCGAAAATTATTCTTTATAGAGTAACACTGAAACTAGACGAACAGCAACCCGTAGAACAGGCAGGCTTCAGGGCAGGTTTCTCAACAACAGATCACATGCATACATTAAAACAACTAATACAGAAGGCACAAGAATACAACAAATCTATATCCGAAGTGCAATAATTTGTTATGTTAAGTTTCTTTACTATATTGTAATTGTAGTTTAAGTTTATCAGTAATTAAAGGCTTTATTATTATTTTCTTTATTCAATCATTGTACATAGTTTTTACATTTTTAAATATTAGCTTATAAAAATAAAATAAAAAAACATTTAAAAATATAAAAACCGGCCAAGTGCGAGTCTGACTCGCGCAAGAAGGGTTCCGTACCATTATCGCAAAAAACGTCAAAAAATTCACGTTTTTTGTATAGGAGCCCCCATTAAATATTTATTTTATTATATTTTTAGTATTTGTTGTTATAGCAGCAACAGAAATACATCATCTGTGAAAATTTCAGCTGTCTAGCTATCACGGTTCATGAGATACAGCCTGGTGACAGACAGACAGACAGACAGACAGACAGACAGACAGACAGACAGACAGACGGACCGCGGAGTCTTAGTAATAGGGTTCCGTTTTACCCTTTGGGTACGGAACCCTAAAAATTAGTAGCCCACCGGTATCGGGAACAAGGTCCAAGCTACCGGTGGTTAGGGCTGCTGAGAGAGGAACCTCCTAACGATACGCGCCGTGTCCAGGAGTACCGCTTTCTGGATCACGCCCTTGATCCAGCTGCCCAACGAGAGCCTCCTCAGATGTTCATCGAGACTCTTAGCTATTATGCCATTGGCCGTCACGACTATCGGCACAATGACTGCTGTATTCACATCCCACATGTCAGCTAGATCAAGATACTTACTTTTCTTATCTCTCTCAGCCTTCACGAGGTTCTCGTCATGGGGGACCGCTATATCAACAATCATTGCGCGACGCTCTAATCGGTCTATCACCACTATGTCAGGCTTATTGGCAATAATAGTCCTGTCAGTGATGATAGATCGATCCCAATACAACGTGACATTGCCATTTTCGAGAACTGGGTCGGGCACATACTTATAGTAAGGCACTTCCGATTCCACATATTTAAGAGCAAGTTGCTGGTGGTTAATCCTGGCTACAAGGTTGTGTCTATACAAATAGTCTCCGTTAGCCAGACTAGAACAACCGGAAATAATGTGTCGGATTGATTCTCCCGGCCGGTGACATGCCCGACAGATGTCAACCGTGCCGTCCTTCACAATGTATTTCCGGTAGTTGTTCGTCATATAACTTCGTCCATAATCGCAAAGACAAAACCTTCGGTTTCCCCGAAAAGGTCACCAAATCGCAGCCAGGCCACGGACGCTAAAAGATCTACATCGGGCCCATATAGGACCCGGTAGAAGCGTCCGTGAAGTTCCTTGCTCTGCCATACCTCCCTGCGGTCATTAGTATCTAATACTATAGGTTTGCGCCAGTTCTCGTTAGCCAAGGAGAGCGGGGTAAGGCCCTTGTCCACCGCTACCACATCTCGATGCATACCCACGTCGGCAGCCTGGAAATATTCCCTAAGACTGCATACCTCGCGGTTGTGCAGGGTTTTAGCATTTAAAAAGCCACGACCTCCGCACTTCCGCGGGATATACAGTCTCATAACCGATGATCGTGGGTGATGCATACGATTTGCGGTAAGCAATGTGCGGACTCTCCTATCCAAGGCGTCAAGTTCTGTCTGAGTCCATTTGAGTATGCCGAAAGAGTACATCAAGACCGGCATGACCCAGCCGTTGAAGGCGCGCACCTTGTTCCCACCTGATAAAAGACTATTTAGTACTTTTTTCAGGCGGCCAAAGAAGCGCTCCTTCAACGATTGTTTCACTTCAGTAGCATTGATGCCTAGTGCTTCCGACATACCCAAATACTTGTAAGTTTCGGTTGAGGAAAGGGATCGAAGGTGTATGGAATCCGAGAGTTGTATTCCCACGGATTCCATAATCTCCCCTCGCTATTATTATTATTATTATTTTCAACACTGAGTACACTGTTACTTTATAAATTTGTATATTTCAAACTTAAGTCTAAGTGCCTCATCACTTAAAGAAAAGCACAGCATGCACTAAATTATGCGGAGATAAATACAGAATGTATTAATTAAAAACAATAAAAAAAACTATTAAAAGCTAAATTGATTGCAATAAATTAAATTAAGTAACATAGATTAAATCAAACTAAATTAGAACAGATTAAATTAAATTAGAATAAATTAAATTAAATTTGAATAGATTAAATTAAATTAGTATACATTTTATTATTTATTTATTATATATGTAAGATTTGATACCCACTAAATGGCAAGCGCGATTTGTTTTAGAGCAGGTACAGATGAGTTAAATAGGTCAATATCGCCTTCGTGCTCTTTGTATGCAGCATACATTCTTGATAATGGACAGTATTGCCTCAAGATGGTGTCACATCTTGGCATGTAGAAAAGTCTCCTATTTGAACTTCTTGGCAGATTACGTGGCACGTGATACCCTGCTAAGCAAATCCGGACAGTTCAGAGATCTTGTTACTAATTTCTTAAGGAAAACCAAATCCAACATATGCCTGCGTTTCTTCAGCGACACCATCCCAAAATACTTCAGTCTCTCTTGGTACGAGTTGAGCTTTTTACCCATATTATTGGTATAGGTAAGATGCCATAAGAACCGTTTTTGCAGCCGTTCAATGCGCTTGATATGGACCTTATACTCAGTTGACCAGACCACACTGCAGTACTCAAGATGGCTTCTAACTAGCGAGTTGTACATAATTTTTTTAATGTTGGGCTTTTTGAAATTGGCAGATAGGAAATTTCTCCAAGTAAAGTACCGATCCCAAAAATAGTTGTGAAAAGGCTAGGCATATTAATATTATGGGTTTCAATTTGGAAATGTGTTTAATTGGTGGTGTTAAATGTGTGTATATGGTAGTTTCATTAAACGTTTAAAATATTTTACCCGACTGCCAAAGGAGGGTTATGTGTTTATCAATCTGTGTTTGTATGTATGATTGTTTCTATGTGGCGTTCTAGAGCGCCACTAAACGCGTTGGCCAATTTTGATGATTCTTACGTCAATCGATTCGTCTTAACTTTGCAAGCGTCACTGGCTACATTAAAATTTGAAAATAGAAAAATAGCGTTTTAGCGCCGTATTGTGGGGACCCAATATTTTTTTCCGAAACCATCTTCTGGGTATATCTTATATGTTTAAATTAACCTACAAAAAAGAATAAAATATGTTTCCTTCGACTGCACAGCATGGTTTTCTTCTTGTTTATGTCTTTTAGTTCACTTTTTAAGCAGACGGGTTTTTTGAATTTTCGTTTCAATTTTTTTAATACTAAATTGAGATTATCAGTGTTTTTGTTGGACCCAAATCTGAAATTACGTTTATTTGGTAGTGTTAAATATCTGTATACTGTAGATACTTCATAGCTTTGCAACATTTGAACTATATTTCTAAATAAATTGAAATGGTGTTCCTGTCATTAACAAAAACCAGCCTTCAAAGATTCATATTTTGTTCTATTCTGATCACAGAACAGAAAAAACGCCTTCGTTCTGGTATTGATATATTCTGACATAAGAACCACTTTTAACAAACACAGGAAATGATTACCGGTGCCCAGCAACAGTGATACCTAAGGAACAGCTCGTTTACAATCACGGCGTTTGATCTGACTCCGCGAACGTGACGTGAATCCCATCCTTCAATAATATCGATCCTTTTCAATATGGGAAATTATATGTGCGGCAACAAAAGTTTTCTTTAGCACCTGCAACCTAGCGTCTTTTTTTATATGTGGGCGACAAGTTAATAGAACAGCTTCAATTATATTAATTCATCATCTTTACTACTCCAACAGAATATCAAAAAACCAGCGTCAATTTACGAGCGTAAATTAATATGACTCCGAGCTACCGATAAATATATTTACTTCTGATTTGATAACTCAGCGACTAATGTTGTAAGTGAGCTACTTTATATATTTTAGAGATTCAACATCTGTCTGCTAATAAAATCAAATTCCAGCCTCAAAATTAGCAATCAAAGTTTTTCATTCAACAACTAAATTAATAAATCATATTCTTTTTTCGTGAAAGTTTGCAACACACAAATTATTCAATTAAATATAAAATAAATGTGAATTAGTCCAAGAGCGAGCGAAGCGAGCTCGGGAGCTTAGGGCACCCCGACACGGATAGGTTAGGTTCGAAGGAGATGACGGGAGCTGAAGTGAGCGAGCAAAGCGAGCGAACTCAGCTCCCGTCATCTCCTTCATGTTAGGTTACTTTAGACCCTGCAGACAGAAATAGGAGCCCTGCGCAGCGGGGCTCCGTCGACTTTGTTTCGTTTCCCCCCCTCCCTTAAAACTTAAATATTTTGTTGCACTCGAAGAATTATTAGATTTACTTTTAGTTAACAGATAGTTATTCAGTAAAACAGTTAAGCTTTAAAGATCTAGCAGTATAGTATAATTCATTTATTTGATGAGCAAATTTAGTGTGCAATTCAGTATTTTTGGTAGTAATTTCGAATATTTTGATTGAAAAAAGGGGAATTACAGTTAAAGTATTAAATACCACCCTATTTTTTGTATGTTCATTTGGGTAGGTATAATAGTCAATTACTTATGGTAACATTATAAATAGATAGGCGAATACATGAAATTATAGCTTTTATTGACCATTATTTGATGACAATAATAAGGAAATTTTATGTTCAAATATAGTAGATTCACTCATCAATTACTTATGCTAAAGTATAAAAATAAAGGTGACTCTATGAAATTAGAGTACGTTGATATTATTTTATAGATGAAGTTGATACACTTATTAGAAGCTAGCAATGAGTAGACATATCACAAATTTAGTTGCTTAAGAATTATCACCATGTTGCGTCATATTAACAGTAGCTTGTTTTACAATATATGGTCGCTTATAAACCATTTATTAGACGCTAAAAGTTTGTCGCTGACCTATTAATTAATTAGACAACTAAATATATTTGCAGACGAGAATGACATTTTAAAGAAGCTGCCTTAATTAGCACCCTTTCAATATCAGCGACGGTAAGCGCCTGATAAAAAGTTAATAGCTAAATTGCACCGAGGGAAAATTATTGCTCAGAATTTATTTAAAGGAAAGTTATAATATTTTTCTATTCGTGAGCGGGATAAATCCCTATCATTTTCTTTTCAATCTTACCGATATATCTAAAAAAGCATGTTGCCGTACTTCAAAGCGATATTAATTCTAAATGAATAAACCGTTTGAAGCCACATGTGGGTCCCTGAAGTAATAAGTGGGAGCTGCTCGTTTACAATCACGGCGTTTGATCTCAGTTCAGTACGTGAGGCGAATGCCCATTCTTCAATATATCGATCTTTTATCATTTTTAAGGAGCGCCTGCTGAAAAGTTTCAGGGTGAATTTATTGGCTGGTGGTCTGATGAAAAAGTATTTTTAAACTCTGCGGTAGCAGCTACAATTGTCAAGTAAAGTTACTTGAATTTCATGTAAGTAAGAAATTAATTACAAAAATGAAACAAAAAACGTATGTAGAGCTGTAGTAGCAGCCTTCTGTAGTTTCTGCCTACTCCCATATGAAAAGGGCGTGAGTTTACGTATGTATGTAATCACACACATCACCAAATTTTAAATCAAAGATTTAAACAAATTATATAATAACAAAATGGCTTAAATATAATAATTTAATTTTAAAAAGAAAAATGTGAAAATAAACATGATTCATAAACCTGTATCCATAGATGGGTCGAGGGATAGCGATAGCATGATTAAATAAAATTATATTATGATTCATAATATCACCGTTTTTCTATTCACTCAAAAAAACACATTAATTTCTACGAATCTATTTTCAAAACTATCTTCTATTCTTTTTCCAAAACCGAAAAAAGAAAAAAACATTCCAAAGGTAAATATAGCTAAAAGCGTTCGAGTTTCGAACAGAGGACGGAAGCGAGGAGTGGCGGTGTTTCCGTTGTGTGACGTCACCGGCCAGATGTGGCGGCCGCTTCCGGCCGGTCATGGACGAACCGCCATATTTGATGCAGTATGCTCGTTGATATATTTAATTGTATTTTTTATATCTTCTTTATGTGTTGTATATGGGGTCAGGTCTGAGTGATTTGTTTTGTCACCCAAGTTGTGGTTTGGCGTCATTAAGTATTGATTTTTGATTCTCCAGCAAAACATATTTTTTTGGATATCGCTGCACACGCTGAGATAGGAAAGAGCCTTTTTGGTTTCGCACGGGTTTTAATTTTTTATTGTTTTATTTTATGCATATTTTTTCGTGTCTCCTGTGCGGGTCACAAATAAATATTTTTCTTTCTTTCTTTATTCCTTCCTTTCTATATATATTTTTATTGTTTTGGTAGGTATGTACCAATTAAAAAATCGAATCTTTGAATATTGCCATCCTTTCATTCTACACTAACCTTTTCCGGCGGCTTCAGTCCCGTGGCATATCCCTTAAACCCTTACCTAACCTTAGATTTGCCCGGAATAAAAAGTAGCTATTGACACTCAACGATAGTGTAGCAATCGTTAAAGTATTTTTTTAATAGTATCTGTAAAAAAAAAACAAAAATAAAGTGGAGCGGAGTGGTAAAGGAACATCACCTTTCACTATAATTTTATTGTTTTCCTTTTTCTGTCATATATTCGATATTTTTTATGTAGATTTGCATTTTATGATATTATGCCTAAGTAATATTATTTATGATCTATTGTTCACTGACAGCCCTAAATTCTTCTCCTGTTGCTCAGCCCATCCAAAGGTTGTCTGTAAGAGATGGCCCCTGGGGGTTAAGACCGCCCATTGTAGTACACTTTGTTTTGAAAATGTTTGTCCTGTATGTTTCTTTTTGTGGTATACAATAAAGTATATTATAAATCCGTAGTTTTGGGTCTCTTCTCTTCTTCAGTCGGTCCCTCATTACTGAGGATCGTGGTCACTGGACCCCTTTAAGCGGACAATCTGCCTCCATCGACTCCGGTCCAAAGTTGCCATCACCACCTGCTGGAATTTGCTTGAGGACGTAGCTTCTTTCACTTGGTCAGACCATCGAGTTGGCGACCAGCCTCGTGCTCTCTTTCCTTTGTTATTGCCAACAGTGACTAGCTTTTCAAGGCTGTTATCTCCTCTTCGCATTATGTGGCCAAATTAAGTCAAAATACGCTGTAAGCAAACCGAAGACAATCGGGTCTTGATATTGAGTTGTGAAAGGTCAGATACATTTGTGCGTTTGGCTGTCCATGCGATTCGGAGCATCCGCCTCCAGAACCACATTTTGAATGCGTTTATCCTCTGTCTTTCTCTTGCTCGGATTGCCCACGTCTCAACTCCATAGAGGAAAATCGGGAAAACCAGTGCTCTGACCAAACGGGCTTTGGTTTTGAAACTTATACCGCGATTTTTCCTGATGTTCTGGAGACGCGTCATAGCATCTTTAGCCATGGCTATCCGTCGCTTTATTTCCGGGACGCAGCTGCCTTCATTATTAATACTAGAGCCCAGATAAATAAAACTGTCCACGGTATCGATACTCTGGATGCTATTGGCGCCCGCTAGCTTTCCCGCACGATCTATCACCATAAGCTTGGTTTTCTGCCTTTATTCCAAGCCCTAATTTGCCGCTCTCCACCTCCAGTCTGTGCAGTATCTCCTTCATGTCGTCTAAGGTTGTAGCAAGGAAAACGGTGTCATCTGCATATCACAGATTGGAGATGCGCTTTCCACCAACAGCAAACCCCTTTTCCCAGCCCTCAAGAATTTTCCGGATTATATACTCTCCATATACATTGAAGAGCAGAGGTGAGAGGATGCATCCCTGTCTAACGCCTCTTTTGATGGAGAACACATTTGAACAATCGGTGTCTATTTTGACGAAAGAGCGGTTGTTGATGTAGAGACATCGGACTAGGTCAATAAGGTGTTTAGGCGTCCCATGTTGCCCAGAACCTCCCACAGCCTATCCCACTGCACATAATCAAAGGCCTTGCTGTAGTCAATGAAACACAACAAAACAGGGCAGTGAAATGCCCGGCTTTTTTCAATGATTTGGCGAACGTTCAGGATTTGTTCCAGCGTGCCTTTGCCTTTAACAAACCCGGCCGGTTCTTATGGAATTTGTGGGTCTAGAAAGTGTTTTAAACCCTGCCGTTTAACAGTTTGAACGCCAGATGCCCGACAAACAATACATTTTCTATTGTTTCTCGTTCTCTGGCGTTCAAACTGTTAATGACGTACAGAAGTATCTTGCTGACATGTGGGATAAGTGCCAGTGTCCTATAGTTACTGCAGTCTTTGGTAGAGCCTTTTTTATGAAGCGGAACGAACGCGGACTCTGTCCACTCTTCAGGCCATCTTCTGGTCTTACAGATGGAGTTGCAGATGCTTAGAATCTGCTTCACACCTTTGGAATCCAGGTTTTTGAGTAACTTGGCTGGAATTCTATCTTTACCTGGAGATTTTCTAACCTTGAGACATTCAATGGCATGTTCGACCTCTGACTGCAGAATTTCGGGTTCTTGTGTGATAAGTCTGTTTGCGCGCCGTTTGTGATAGGTTGACCGGTGTCATAAAGTGTTGTGCACTACTGTTTCCAGCGTTCCAGAACCTGATCTTTTTCAGTGAGTACGTTACCTGCTTCATCTGCGATCGTGCAGGTTCTCGTACTACGAGATTTAGACAGCTCCTTGACCCTGCGGAAAAGATCTCTAAACTCGTGTTTCGCAGAATACTGTACGAGATCAGCACCTTCTGTGGGCCATTTGCGGCAACTTCTGTGGACCTCTGTGCTGAGTTGGTTATATAACCTTCTGTTTTCCTGTATGGTCAGACCCTTTCCCTTTAATTCACGTCTACGAAGAATTAGGTCAGCTGTTTCCGAGGATATAAAGGGCTTCATGGTAGGTTTAAGTAAGGCCTTCCAGGTGACGTTTGGGTCAGTAGCGTCAGAGAACATTCAGGCACTTTATGTTCAATCGCTTTTCTGAAGGCCTGTAGGTCAACATGGCGCATGTTCATTGTGCGTTCTTGCTTGAGGAGTTTTCTCAGCCGAAGTCGGATTGTGGTGCAGGTGATCAGAGCCACAATCTGCCCCCGGCTATGTTGTGGTATTCATAACAGACGATTTCCATCGGCTCTGGATGAGGATGTAGTCTATCTGGTTTCTAAAACAGTCGCCAGGAAAAATGCAGGTATACAATCGTCGGATATGTTTTTTAAAACAGGTGTTTGTCACGGTAAAATTTTCCTCACTACAGAACTGAAGCATACGTTCGCCTCACTCGTTTCTGTTACCGATTCCATACTTTCCAACCACCCGCCGAAGATGTTCGTCGCTATCTGTTTTACCGATTTTGGCATTAAAATCACCTAAAACTACCGTTATCTCCCTTTTAGGTATTTCCTGGAGTGATTTGGCCAAAGCACTATTAAAGTTCTCAATTTCGTCCTCGCTAGATTGGGCGGTAGGCGCATATACCTGTGTGATGTTCAGCTTACAGGGACTTGTGTTAAGTTTGATGGCAATTATTCGGTCGTTAATCGGCTTGTTACCGCTGACATACTTATCTATGCTATGTGGTACCACAAAGGCAGCACATTTTGAGCTCTCATTCTCAGGTCCTGAAAAGTAGACTTTATTCGACTGGTCAGTCGAAAAGTAACCAGAATTTCTCCAATGTGTTTCGCTGAGTCCGAGGATAGTGACTCCCTTCCTTTGCATTTCACTCTCTACTATCTGGAGTTTGCCCGATTGGTTTAGGCCGCGTACATTCCAGGTGCCAAAGCGGTGAGGCTATCTAACTGTTTTCGGTTTATCAGTAACATAGTTTCCATGTGTTGCCTGATCTGACACAAACACATGGCCGGTAGCACATTTCACACCACCATCCCCGGTTTGGTGGCGCCGGGCGTCAGCCGGATCGCTCAACAGATCTAAATCGCTATTCCTTAAATCCATTGTGACTCTCGTGGGAAATAGTGCTGTGGTTTCCCGTTGCCGTCTGCGCCAGACATTTTAAGGGTTATTTAGACCCTAAGACCGCTGCAGCCTCTTCCAAACCCGTTGCCCGGACGGGTGTATAGTTATCCCGCTATTGCTCGGTCGCCATAGCCTCGTTCATTATCTAGGAGTTTCGGGTTTTCGTTTTCGGTTTTTGATACTAGTGCAAGATTAGTGTAGATGTCGACGTTGCTATCGAGAACCGATACCTATACGCTCACTGATTCCTTGTATCAGAAATCCTCGTCACTCTCATAATTTGCCCGAACACCACAACAGCAGCAGTTTCCTCATTAATATCCCACCAAAATGTATAACCTCATTCCCGAAAAATGAACATTAAATATTATAATTAGCAAATATTCGCGAACACGAATAACTTTTCAAGTAAAATTAATGCGACTATAAACTTTATTGTCAACACCATGATCATTTCTGACTTGTAAATGAGTCCGTTAAACTGATTAATTCGGTCGTTATGATCTCGCTTTGTTTATGTAAATGTTAATCGAAATATATTGTTCTCATTTACAAAATCTTTATCTTTTAACAGATGAATTTAGGTTATCGCTTTGAGATTGTAGGAGTGGAGAAGAAACGGAGATTTAGATGGTGTAATAATGATTTCTAAATGCGTATTAATGGTGTTCCGCTTCTTCTTCTTCATCGTGTCGATGATTCCATTTTTTAGTTTTTAATTTAGATGTTGTGCTTCGACCAGAACTCAGCAACGTCGACAGCCCTAGCGCTAGCCTCGCACAGGTCCTTCATGGTGCAGGTGTTTGTGCACAGAGAGCATGACAACAGATGGGGCATCGTTTGCGGTGTGGTTCCACAGTCGCAGTGTGGCTGGTCGGAGTACCCCCATTTGACCAGATTGTACCTACAGCGGCCCACGGGCATCGCAGCCTATTTAGGGTTTTCCATGTTGGCCATGGCAGTTTATGCGCAGCTGGGAGCTTTTTTGCAGGATCGATATAGTCAGTTGGAGGGAGGTATTTGAGGAGCCACAGCTTTCTGCGCGCTTCCCCAGGGCTGTCGTCGTAAGTGGTTTTAGCTGACTTTATGAAGCCGACTTTAGGTGACTTTAGGTTTAGTTGACTTGAGGTGTTCCGCTGAGAAAATAGGAAATCAAATCAAATCATTGTTTTTTACTCAAACATGGGTATCAATATCATACATACATAAGAAATTGCCAGCATGAAGAGAAGTTAAAATAAAAAGATAATGGAACGTCATGTTTGTCTTGGACAATGGCATGCAAATATTGATTTATTCCGTTCTTATGCAAATAACTAATAACCACTGGTATTTTGTTTCAAGTCATATTTAGTGTCTTTTCCAAACGGATGCCACCATTGCTTGATATTCTCTAGATTTTACCTTTTGGAAACTGGGTTTTATACCAACTTCGTAATATTCGAAGAAATGAAAATTCAAAAAAAAAATATTTCAACTAACCACGCGGCAATACTGTAACTGTCAAGCTATAATGCCGTATTTATCTATTCAATTTTCAGGACCGAAAGAAAATCGTTATAATATCTTTATCACTTAATTTTAAACGGATAAACAAGTCCTTAGGAACTGGATTTTCCAGTCCATCCACGTCATATCCAACTTTATACAGTACACAGTCCACCTTGAAAGTTCATCACTGATCCAGGATCAGATAAGTCTCAGTTATAAATGGCAAGGAAGCGATAATCTCTAAAATTTAAATAATCCCCGAGTTTCAGCCAAGTTTGGCAACATCACGGAATGTGTAATTTTTTAAAAGGGATACTCCTTTTGAATTTTGATTTGGGGGTTACAATGTTCTTGAAGTGATCCTGATAAATTGGGAGTTTTTAGAAAACTTTTTTCAAATACTTGGGAATATTTTTGTCAAATATATGATTATATGAAAGATAAAAGCAGCTAGAATGTACTGAACTGATACATTTGTTTTTTCTTTATAAATGGATGTTCTTATTTCAAAATGGACCTTATCTTTTACACCTTGTAAGTGCTATTTTCATCACGCTATCAGCTAACTGAATCAGAAGCAAGAGAAATAAAAGTATTTTTCATACAACTGGAACAATAAAATAAAATGTTCACAATCATCGGTATTTAAACTCACAAGTCTAAAATTCAGACAAACAAAATCCCTAAGAAGAACCATAGCAGATGACAATCCTGATATTTAGAATCACTTGGTTCCATAAAATCTGACCTATTGGAACTACACTGCAGCCTATTTAACATTACCACACAAAAACAAACATTACACCAAATATTTGCCAAAAACCTACATCTTTCCCTCGAAAATGAGGGCACGAGTTATAAAAGAAATCCTTTAATAATTCCCAAGACCTTCGTTACTGCATACCCCGGCTTTGCCTGGCATAACGTGGATTATTCCCAAGCACTGGACATTATAACACAGAACGGGAATACGGAGGCCAGCTAGATAATAAAAAGACAACATTGAAAGTGTGTTTTTAAATAAATTATTAAGTGTAAGGTTGGATTTACACTAGGGTACTTGTTATTTTTAACCGACTTACAAAAAAAGGAGGAGGTTCTATGTTCGACTTTATGTTTGTTTTTTTTTTTTTTTTTTTTTTTTGTGTATGTTCATCGATATCTCTGTCAATTGTGGACCGATTTTGAAAATTATTTTTTTGTTTGAAAGATTATGTTTCGAAATTGGTCCCATTTTAATTTGGTGAAGGTCTGATGAAGAACTTCGGAGATACACAACAGAACTCTTCAATAAATAACGGCAAAACTCTCGGGATTGCTGCAATCGCATGTCTGTTTGTTGTTTATACCATTTCATAACATAACATCACGCCAGTACGCTCTAAAGGGGTACACAGATCTATCATTTCACCGGTTATGTTCAAGTTTCATATTATTCGGTTAATCAATTCTGGAGTTATAGGGACCTTAATAAACAACTTGCTATTAGGTAGGTAAAACTAAAAAGGGAAAAATAAAAAAACTTTTTTGCAAAAAAATACTACCGACTTCCAAATGAAAAACTACAAAGTGAAAAATAACTTAACTTTTGGAAGTCGGTGTCCATATCGCAAAAAATGGTACCTACGTAAGACACCGACTTCCAAAAGTTAAGTTATTTTTCACTTTGTAGTTTTTCATTTGGAAGTCGGTAGTATTTTTTTGCAAAAAAGTTTTTTTATAATAGGTAAATTTCCATATTCGTATTTAAAACATTGTTTACAGTAGAACCTTGGTCTTATGGAAATCGACATGACCGTCCCAGTGGTAGAGCGATTGGGATTTCAGCTTTATGATGATCTCTGTTCAGTTCAAGTTTTGTAGGATTTGCAGATATAATTCTTTAGAGTCAAGAAGCGGCACGATAATTGAATTTGTCAAACCTTTAGATACTGTGTTAAAAATATTGTTTCTATAAACGCTTTGCACATCTTTCGAGCCGCCCTAGCAAAGTTACACACGTTTCGTATCGAATCTCTTTCTACAATCATTAAATCCTTCTATTTGTATGGTCTGATCACGTGACGTTCAGATGTGATTCCCATACATTGATTCGTTTGAACTTGCGTTAACGATTGTAGATTGTCAACTTAGCTACAGGTGCTGTTCATCCAAAGGTTGATTTTGAGAAAGCTATTAGCTATGTAATATGTTCTCTACATATTCTTGCATGGTTTCCTATAACAGTTTATAAAAAATACTATTATTTGGCAAAGACTCAATAGATTGAGCATTTAATTAATTTGTTGTTTTACTCCTTTCCATTGTAGGTAGGTACTTATATCAAACTACAATACACGCAACATATTCACGTATGGATTCCTATAACAGTTTAAAAAGTTTGCAAAAAATTGTATTATTTTGCAACAACTCGCGTGCGTTTTTCCTCTATTATTTGCTAGAACATGTTAGTATCCCAAACAAAGGTTTTCTCTCTAATTATTTCACTGTCATTCGGGAATAGCTTGCGCTCAGTATACCCACATCTCAGAGCGCCCCGCTTCGGTCCGTCTCGATATTTTTTATTCACTGTAAGAAGTTCCCCGGTTACCTCAAAGCTTATCCTACATACAGGCTTAAAGAAATGCTGAAGAAATTATTTTTATTTGAGGAAAAACTTAATTAGTTTACTCTGCTAGTAAGTAAAGTTTAATACAGTCTTCATGTTTTATTTTTATTTTGTTAGATTGCCATCAGCCGAGCACAAGGCCAGACTCCGGGCTGCTATTGAGAAACCAGATGGAAAAACTTTTTAACAAATAAAGATAACCGACTTCTTAAGAAAAACACTACAAATCTAAAAATAACTTATTTTCCTAAGACGCCTAACTTTTTTCTCTATGTTTGGTACCTTCTGTTTTTCGTATTTTTAGACACCGACTTCGAAAAAAAGTAATTTTTCGATTTGTAGTATTTTGCTTTAGTAGTGTTTTTTTTTTAAAAAAAAATTTTATTATTCACTTTTAAGGGTTCCGTAGCCAAATGGCAAAACACGGAACCCTTATAGATTCGTCATGTCTGTCTGTCTGTCTGTCTGTCCGTCCGTATGTCACAGCCACTTTATTCCGAAACTATAAGAACTATGCTGTTGAAACTTGGTAAGTAGATGTATTCTGTGAACCGCATTAAGATTTTCACACAAAAATAAAAATAAAACAATAAATTTTGGGGGTCCCCATACTTGAAACCGAAACTAAAAAATTTTTTTCCGTCAATCCCATACGTGTGGGGTATCTATGGATAGGTCTTCAAAAATGATATTGAGGTTTCTAATATCATTTATTTCTAAACTGAATAGTTTGCGCGAGAGACACATCCAAAGTGGTAAAATGTGTATCCCCCCCCCCCTGTAACTTCTAAAATAAGAGAATGATAAAACTAAAAAAAATATATGATGTACATTACCATGTAAACTACCACCGAAAATTGGTTTGAACGAGATCTAGTAAGTAGTTTTTTTTTAATACGTCATAAATCGTAAACAGCAATTTACCAAGTACCTTTCAATTTACCAGGACCCCTTCGTGCGCGAGTCCGACTCGCACTTGGCCGGTTTTTTGTTGTAAATTATGGACAAGTTCTATAGTAAGGTACATATAATGCCCACAGTGATGCCAGAATAGATAACCCAAATGAAAACTACTAAAAACAAACTAAAATTACATCGTCCAGTAACCAAAAATGTTCATAAATAAATTAAAAAAAACATAAAATGAAAATTACTGGGCCAAACTATGTCAAATTTTATGGGACCAAAATGGCAACTATACCGAATCAAACTAAACAAAAATCACGTAAATCTGATAATAAATCTCAGCGTAATCGGTGTACATACATAAAAAATACCAATCGAATTGAGAACCTCCTCCTTTTTGAAGTCGGTTAAAATCTCATTAACACTACCCGACCAGGGTATCGAACCCAGGACCTCATATTCAACAGTAGCGATTGCGACCAACGAGGCAGTTTTATGCTTGCTACGGTTCTTAACATTTGCAGAGATATGGTAATCCTCAAGTGTATAGAGTTAGTAATAAAGTACTCTTATATTACACTTACTTGACAGTATTTGTTATATGCAATGCAAAGTCTGCGCAAATAATTTGTATGTAGCTTAATGTGTGACTGGCATAAGATTAGATTGCAGATTAGTTGAGCTCTGCATACAGTTCCAGTATTAACTTGTGTTAACTGTTAAGCTTTATTTATATTGACGGACAGTAAAACGTAATTGATCACTAATCCTATTTATATGATAAAAGTGAAAGTCTGTTTATTTAGATGTCTGGATGTTTCTTAATCAATTAAGCTTCAAAGGCTGAACGGATTTCGATTTAGACGAAGACGAGCATCATCATTTCAGCCGAAAGACTTCCACTGCTGGTCATAGCCCTCCCCCAAGCGTCACCACACTGTTCAGTCCTGTGCGTTTCGCAACCACCGTACGCCCGCAGCCTTGACCAGGTCGTCGCTCCACCTAGAGGGGGAGGGCCTTCCAACGCTGCGTCTGCCGGTACGCGGTCGCCACTCTTGATTTTTTCGGCCTCAACGGCCATCCGTAATGCGAGCAATTACTACTTTTTAATTTTTATAGTGTACTAGCAATCCACCCCGGCTTCACACGAGATAACTAACAAACACAAATCTGCCTCGTTTATAACCGTATCGTTGCGTTCATCAAAATCCGTTGCGAGGTTTAGAACAACTTTGTTTGCTACTATTTAGAGATAAGACGTTATACGTCTTCATCATCTTCAGCCTATAGCAGTCCACTGCTAGACCTAGGCCTCTCCAATTGGACGCCATTTGTCTCGATTCTCAGCAGCTCTCATCCAGCTCCTACCAGCCATCTTTTTTTTTGGGTTCGTAAATCTTGCAATGACTTCACCCGCTCTTGGTGAAGTGGGAGTGCGTGTCAGACTTTTACTGACTCAAACCCAAACTTGTTTCTTCAGTTGCTTGTGCCAGGGCCTTGTGGTAGACCCTGCAAAGATCATCGCACCACCTAGCCTGAGGACGATCCTTTCATCACATTCGTGATTCGTTTTGTTCGTTTAATCCAGCAAACATGCCACTATATTCAACATACCCAATTTCTAATAATATTCCGAAATAGACTATGTAATAATGTTACGTAAAATGTATTCAGAAATGATACAGAATCAATAATGTAACTAAAATGATAAAACGCTAGCCCTCTGTTCGGTATAATATCGCCTGTATCGAAACAAGTTGCGGTGGCTATTCCCTATGTAGGAATTCCATTCATGCTTCAAAGTGCAAGAGCTAGGGACTCGGAGTTAAATTCATATTCTCTGGTCAAACTGTAGTGAGAGTTAGTTACTATTGGATCGAAATTTACAACTAACACGCAATGAATAGTAATTCTAAATTCTGCTGTGGAAGAGTTTCAATCTGCCTTGCAGCTTTCCACTGGATCGTTATGTTTTCTTTCTCTTTCTTGCTTTAAAGAGTGATAGTGTATAATGTGGTATCGGGGACAGACTCTGGCACACACTTCAGCCTTTGCAAGAGCGCATAAATACAAAACCAAAATTTTAAGACTTCGCTGGAGAAACGACCGCATTTCGCTGATGCTAGGTATTACGCAGCACTTTGATTTCGAATGTTGAGCGAAAAAGTTTAAACGCTCATCTGGATCTGGAGGCAGGGATTGAAGGTGTCTGCTTCGCTCGGGATGTGGTCGACCGGCTGGCGAGGCGATATCCAATATGCACTAGTCCACATTTATCATTGATTTCCACTTCACCAAAAAGGGTTACGGGAATCAATCAGTTTCTAACAAAGCTTTTAACGTATCTTTATCATTTATTTACAGGACACAGGAGCGACAGTATCTGCCGCTCTTCCCCTTTTTTTTCAAGAGTAGAACAGCGGCACTAATGTTACACTGTCGTAAGCGAGTGCCATTGGTATGGTGCCAATTTTTTATTAGGAAAGGATACAAAATTGGATGGGAGATTTAGAAGGAAAAGCCTTATGTTTTGTTGTTATCCAAGAACAATCCACATACTGTCTCTCTGTAAAAAGGAAAACCAACTCCTATATCGTCCAACAGTAGTTTGGTTTGCCTAATAATAATCCAGCTATGTACTTTAAAAAAAAGCAACACACATACATGCATGCTCACGATAAACATAACCCTTTTTTGCAGTCGAGAAAAATTATCGGCACCTTCCGTACCTAATTTCATGTTGTTGTATACAAACTTACCTAGAGCGCAATTTGACGTGCACATGGACTCACAGTGTCTGTCAAAATCCTTGCTACAGCCCTTAGGAGCCGGATTAAAATAGCCTGTGAAGCCTTATGTTTATCCAAGAACAATCCACACACTGTCTCCTGGGCTACACATCGCAGTGCACATCGCTTCGGTATTAATATTGCACGAACACTCGCAGGTGGCTATTGCGGCCAAATTGAAAATTGCTCGCATTGGCGCAGCGTCGCCACAGTCGCAATTATACACGCTCAATCTATATTCTTGCTAATGAACGTATTAATTTTGTGTTGTGTTTTGATGTTGGTTGAATGTTACAAAATTGGCTAAGGTGCCTGAAGATGGTGTGGTGAAGAGATAACGTTTGCGGGTTGTGCGAGGTAACATGCGAAAATAGTTCAGGGGTAGAGGCCTTTGCACAACAGTAGAACAGTGTAAACAAAAACTATCTATCGGAATGTCTTTTGATACTAAGTCATCATCTTCTTGCCGGGCGAGCACGACCTACTGTGACAGGCTTGAGTTACAAATTTTTAACACAGTTTGGGTGCAAAACCGTGATGAAATGCGTGACTAAAGCCTATCACAGAGGTCGTGCTCGGCCGGATACTCATGATACTTGGGGTCGGCGCAACACATTTTCTCCTTTCGTCTTCTGATAAGTATTTTCATTAATACCTTAATACACAAGCATATGCTTCTTTTTCTCTTCTTCTTCTAATCCTCAACTTATTTTTACAAACATTTTCTTTTGTCTTTCTTTTTTCTTTTGCACTTTCCCACTGCCCGTTACTCGGGGTTGGCTTTCGTGATAATTTTTACTAACATTTCGATAAAGTAAAAAAAAGGAAACCCCACTCCTATATCGTTCAACAGTTGTTTGGTTTACCTGATAATAATCCAGCTATGTACTTAAAAAAAAGCAACACACATACCTGCATGCTAAAGAAAAACATAACCCTTTTTGCAGTAAAAAAAAATAGTCGGCACCTCCCGTACCCAATTTCATGTTGTTGCATACAAACTTACCTAGAGCGCAATTTGACGTGCACGTGGACTCACAGTGTCTGTCAAATCCTTGCTTGCTACAGCCCATAGGAGCCGGATTAAAATAGCTTGTAAAGCCTTTATTCTACACATAGGTACGAGTTGGATTCAGTGAATTTTGTCTACAGATTTGCAGGGATTTCAACTAAAGCAAAGGGATTTTTTTGCCTGTGTGGTGTGTATATTCAGTCTACATGTATGTTCCGTTGTTGGCTATGACCTTGTTACAGTAATTCCTAAGTTTGGGCATCCTTCCTTATGTGCTAGCTTACTCTGTTATGTGCGAGTCTCATCCTGAGACTCTATACTCCATTCGAAATAACATTAGAAATTTTTACAGTCTGTTCAACATGCTGGTGAACTTAGCAGATCATTTTCCAGCAGAGCATAAAAAATGTGAGTTCTAGTCGCATGCAGCATAGTTCTAGAGTTCTTGATACTTTTTGGAAATAGTTCTGGCCTTTTTCCTAGAAAAAAATTACATGAAAATATGATCTGCCGACTTCCGGTAGCACATAATTTTTTCCAAAACAAAATTTTTATAGTGATTAAGGTGCACAAAGGTGAGTTCTATAGTTCCTGATACAGTTTAGAAATAGTTCTGCAGAATTACACACAAATAAAAATAACAAACATATTAAACTCTTATCAGAAATAATCCAATATGTTTTTTTAAAACTAACGTTACTTACATAAAACGACAATTGCCGTTTCTTCTTTTGGCCAAAATAATAATTAGCTTAGAACTTAAAGTAATAAATTTCAATAAAATAAAAGAAAACGTACTCTCAAGCGCCAGTAACTTTGTTATAATCGTGCAAAAGCAAAATCAAAGAAAATATTCAGTGTTCGATACAAAAAAAAACAAAACATAAAATCTAACTGTAATCAGGCCGTGAACTCCTCCTTTCCTTATACTACTATATCAAGAATAGACGAAAAATGAAACAGGAAGCCAAAACTTTCACTCAAGTATCAGCAGAGCATGGCTGATGATTTAGTTAAGCAAAGTCAAGAAAATGTTGATTGTTCGTTACAAAAAAACTTAAAAAAAAAGTGGTGAGAGGTACAGAAGGCTGAAAACTCTTCCTTTTCTAATACATCTCAATCAAGACTAGATGTTGCAAAGCATCATAAAGCTAGCAATTCAACTCAAGTATCAGCAGAGCATGGTTCAAGATCGAGATTATTAAAGTCAAGATATTTTTCATCGTTCGTAATAAAAATCCAAAAAAAAATGATCTGCTAAGTTCACGCAGACCTGTTCAACTGATTTCAAGTTCTATCCCGTAATTATAAGGATGGCATAAAAAGCATAAACCTGTTACCAAAACTAACTGTTTAATACAGCTGCCATTTGTCATATCTGTGGCTGTAAAATCGAATTATTTAAATGTCTAATATTATCTCAAATGCAGTAGGTATAGATAAGTTTTATTTGATAAAATGCCAAAATGTAATGGATAGATCACAGACATTTCGATAGCATTTGTCATTCCTATACATTTTTGTATGTTTTCTATCGGTATCGTGATGCTTTTGTTGACATAATATCACTTGTGGAGACTCTCAGGACTTTCTCGCGATCTTCTGAACGTTTTCCAACTGTATTTTTTTAAAGCAATAAAAATAACTACAACGTATATATTACTTTTATTTGTCCGTCCTAATTAATTCTGCCTAGAAATAACACTACTCTTGCCGATCAAAGCTCTTATTCATGTGATACTCTTTCAATTCCTTGTCTTTAGGCGTCATAGATTTATCTTTAGTGCCTATAGCCTCAGCTTCCTCGACTGTATCAGGTAAGGAGTCATTAGAAATATCGGGCACTAAGAATGTGACCATGCCCGCTATGAGAGACGAGATCCCGAAGATAAGTGATGGGAGTCCTTCCCAGTACTGCGTCTGAAAATTAAACAAAATATTGTAATTTAGCGCTACATTATTGGGAAACTTTCTGTAGGTGTTGTGTGTTGAATATTTCTGCTCAGTTTTAACAGTTTATGCTTCAACGGCATTAATAACTAGATGATTACTTAAAGAGGTAGCTTTTATGAAGCCACTTTCTAAACAATCGACTCTCAAAGTTGTGTGTATTGCAGCTTGATTTCCAAAATAAGTCCCGCAGTATAACATGGACAAAGAAAATATTTGGGAAGGTCATAACTAAATCCATTCATTTCAATTAATAGGCACTTTTGTATTGTGTTGTGTTGTAAAGGAATCGGTAAGTTGAATAGATGATGCCAGTTGCACGTTCCAAAGCGTAGATCTTTAAGGAAAGAACGTGCAAAGATACTCCAGGGAAAATATTTTAAATCGATAGTGATTTTCTATTGGCCGTGATTTCCCACAAGAAGAAAGAAGCTCTGAATGGTGACACAACCCACAATAATGCCTATCCTAGCATTATTTCAAGTTTTAAGAACAAATAACATATATGGCTTAAACTAAAGAACTTACCAGTAGCGGAGTCTGTGGCGCAACAATGGACCCCACTCTTCCTAACGACGAGCACAGTGCATGCATGGAGTTCCTCGTATACGTGGGGAACAGCTCTGAAGTGTACATGTAGGTGATGGTGAAGTATAGCGTCGCCATCAGCTTGCTTATCATGAACATTGTTATTGAGAGCCAGGCCATATCTGGAAGAATAAAAAGGAGTAGTTTTAGTCCAAGACTGTTGTACTGCCTCGTTGGTATTGTGATCGGAAGCGCTACTGCAGAGCATAAGGTCTGGAAAGTAGGGGTGGCCTAGTGGTTACTTACCCACCCAGAACCCAGCAAACTACCCAACAAAGACCCACCTCCTGCCTGCGCCTGCCTGGATGGTGAACTCAGGCAGGTGCTTAACTTTGTGTAAAATATTTCATCAGCACTGCTCTCAATACGGTGAAGGAAAACATTGTGAGGAAACCGGCATGTCTTGGAACCAAAAATTCGAAGACATGTGACAGCCATGATTCCGCGCTGTGCCCGCGTGGCGGTTTACGGCCCATTCCCTCTCACATAGAGTAGGCCTGTGTCCCAGCAGTGGGAACATTAAAAGGATAACCTAAACCGGCATGTCTTAGAACCAAAAATTCGAAGATATGAATGACAACCACCAACTCGCATTGGGCCAGCATGGTGGATTACAGCCCATTACACATCACAGAGAGAAGGACTGCACGCACAACGGACAAATGGCAAACCAGGTTATCAATAACAAGATCTACTTCATTGTTGTATGTTACGATAATGTTTGTAAAACAATTCCCTTGAGTGTTGTTGTAAACATAACAAAATCACTGTGGCTTTTCAGTGCTCTGTGACACCTACAATACCAGCTCCCTGAAACAAACATAATACCACGCCTGGTCTCCGAAGGATACGTACACATTTTACCAGTTATATGTAAGTCCTATATGGGCGCGAGCCTATTCCATTAGCCGGACACAAATCCAGATCTTAATAGAAGTCTATTAATAAATTCCAGGTGTAGAAATCCAATACAACTTTGACCGTTCCAGAAATCGAATCCAGAACATCATGCTAAGCAGTAGCAAATGCGCCTATAACAACATCGTCACCATCTTTAAAACAGAACAAAGCTAATACTTACTTGTAGGCAAGAACGGCTGTCCCACACAAAACACACCAGCCAATAGAAAGCTAGCGATCAACGGGATTTTTCTCCTATACTTCATGAGCACATACATCGCTATAAAACTCCCTGGAATCTCCGTGATCGACACAAGAGCGTAGTTCACATACTTGTTCCCTTCCAGAGACACAGAAGTTATCGTCATGCCATAGTTCACGAAGGTTGATGTGGTCCACCAAATAACACAGACAATAAATCTCTTAAGCAAAGCCAATGATGTAAATGTACTCTTCAATACTTTCCCAAATTCGACATTCTCTTCTTTATCAGTATCGCAAACTAGATTATCTAGTACTCTCTGGTCGATTTTGACTTTGTTCTTTTTAGAAATTTTGTCTATTATAGCTACGGCTTCATCCTTCTTTCCTTTTATGAGCAGCCATCTTGGACTCTCATCAACGAGGTATATGTAGAAGAAAAAGAGTAAGGCTGGAGCGTATAAGGCTCTGATGAAGTTCCTCCAGCCAGGCACCATCCAGGCTATAAGGGCTTTTAAGACCCCTCCTATGCAGTAACCAATGCCGCATAACATGTAGTACGGAACCCGTTTCTTTGTGGCTATTATTTCTATATCTGTGAAAACAAGATAGGAATTGACTAAGAAGGTATTTTTCATTTTCAGTCTAGACACAAAAAATAATAGGTAGTTTTGGAACTAGTATACTCATCGACTGAAGGCAATGAAAATAATATTGATGGTAAAGTATCTAATACCTTTAAACAAACAACTGTGACAAACTTTATATAATTTATTTTAAGCTTTGTGCTCATATGTTTTTTTTGAGAATAAATATCTTTAAACCTAAACCTAAACGAGCCATACTTGTATATACATAATCTGAATCTCGGAAACAGTTTCAACGATGTTCGTGAAATGTAGTATGCAGGGAGTTTCGGGGGCGATAAATTGACCTTGCTAGATTTCATTTTTAGAAAACGTCGTTTTTTCTATTTCCTACCGAGCAGAGCTCGATCGGATCTCGATCAGAATCAGAATCAGAACTTTATTTGTAAAACATAGGTTACACAGCTGTGTGTGGGGTGTTACAACATTAAAGATACTCTCTATGTTTTGCCATGAGGCGTACAAATATGATTTGCAATATCCAATATAATTAATTACTGATACAATACAAATAATTACCAATCATAATAGAAAAAGAGCCAGAATACACACATACACATTTCCGAATCAACATCTTAATAAATCAACAATTAAAAGCGTCTCCTCAATTTCAATAATTAAATTCTACAGTACATGCCAATTAGTTAAATATCCAAATGTTAAATGTCAAATAATAATCAATCCATAATAAAACACAAATTTAAACGGTTTATTCCAGAAATCCCCACCGACAAATCCCCACCAGTGGGGATTGTTATTTTTTTTTCCAGAAATCCCCACTAGCTAAATAAACTCTGCCTAGTGGGGATTTATGGAAAAATAAGTACAAGTCCCCACCACGTGTTGTTTCTAAATTATAAACTAAAATTATTTTAATCAACTTTCATTATAAATTGTTTGCATTGAAACGAAAATCAAACATATTTACAACTATTAATCAGATTCAAACCAAAGTTATTTAAACATTATAGGATAACGTAAATCGCGATTGTGAATTTACCACATTATTTCCAAAAAAAGTGGCACTGTAATGCTGCCATGCATTAGCTCTAGTTGAGCATCTTAGATAAACTGGTCTTTTTCTTTGCTTGTGATCGCTGGTTCCGACGGTGACTTTCGTTAGCACTTTTTTCATAAAACAAATCGTCTTCATGCAAAACATTTAGGAGTTTCAGTTAACCAGCCTTCCAAAAATGATTCTGTACCTCTCTCCGTAAACACATAATACTTCTATGCAATCTTCTTTTGTCCATTAACTTAACTTAGCTTTACATATACCGGCGAAAACGGTCACTGTTATGATTGTCTGGGCTTTTGCGGGTAACATAGAACCAGCCTTCCATTATTAGATTTTCCGGTAAAAGTGGTAGTACTGCAGCAAGTTCAATTTGCCTCTTCAAAATTTTGGACTTCATCCAATGATATTCAAATAAACAGATACGTTATACACTCACAAAACAATTGAAAAAAGTGTTCCGCGCAGCAGCGGCAGCACACATACACACTTTTCATTCATCTGACATTTCCCTACAAGTCGAAAGGGATGGCTTGATAAAACCAACATTTATTATACATTAGACAAAGAAATTGAAATAAATTAGTAAATTGAGGTGTATTGCGTACTTATATATGGTATAAGATCCCTTCTATTTTATGTAATTTGGTATTATAATTGGTGCACTTTCTAAATATACAAGATGGCATTTTTTTAATTTTGATTTTGTTTCAACAAAGCGTATCGCTCTTCGCCATGCGTGACATAAACTAAATACTAAAGGATACAATTGTCTCCTATTCGAGTCTTCACAATGCGCGCGCTTATAACATATCTGTTTATTTGAAAATCATTGACTTCATCAGATTCAATTCCCGCCCCTTTTTTACTCTGGTAAACCGAGAAGGTTGTATACATATTTTTTTAAGTACCCTGAAGTAACAAATATTTAGTCTAACTACCCTACACGCGACTGCTACCAGCAATAAATAATTACCAGTAGAACTATGCATTAAAATCTATTCTCCTTCTTTTTAGTGGTGTATATTGTTTATCTCTGGATGCATATTGCATTTATGGTAAACCAGATTTCCGATGACTGAAGTTTTGCAATATTGACTGTGCAAATAACTTTATAATTAATTCTGAAATAATTAAATTGATTATCGGATTTTTTGTTTAATAATTTAGAAACAACACGTGGTGGGGATTGGTACTTATTTTTCCAAAAATCCCCACTAGGCTGAGTTTATATAACCAGTGGGGATTTCTGGAAAAAATAATAACGATCCCCACTGGTGGGGATATGTCGGTGGGGATTTCTGGAATAAACCATTTAAACAATAGTACAGTACAGTATAATATTTAAAAAAAAATAGTCAAACTTCATAAAATAAGATGTCATAAAAATACGAAATAAGATGTCAAAATAAATTATAGTAAAAAAATTATAATACTCGGAAATGTCAATAATTCAAAAACAAAATATTTAATATATAATAACGGAACAACCACATTGATTAAAACACAAAATTATCCTTCAGAAATTCAGAAACATTATAATAGAATTTACTTTTATGAAACTTTTTTAAGTGCCTTTTAAAAAGATTAATATTTAAAGAAGAAAGTTGTATGATGTACCTGTCCACTATTATATTATCTTCAATGCGAATATGAGTTGACTGATGAACTTGTGTTTCTTGAAGTAGTTGGCCAAACTTCACAGACTTGACAAGCATCGAACCATATTGTATTGTCTTATGAAGCCAAAATTACAACGAAATCTTAAAGTAGGTCCCTAAGTTAAAGTAGGTCCCTAAGTTTTCTTAATAATACCTTAAAGTCCGTCCCTAAGTTTTCTTCAAAAATATCTTAAACTAGGTCCCTAAGTTTTCTTAAATAATATCTACATCATAGTTAAGTCAATCTGCCTATAGTCTTTTCCCAAATGTGTTGGCTGCTGGTAGTTGGCTTCCAGTCTAATCGGACACATCTGAGTAACAGTACGGCCACCACAACCCAGTAATTGGATAACACGTTACCTCTGGACAGAACTGGTGTCAGATTTCAGCTTAACATGCTTTCCGAGGCGCGGTTGAATCTCTTTTGTTAAGATGGTTACCCATGCACAGACTGACCTTGAAAATCGGGTCGAGTGAGCGGCTGTAATTATATAATTACTAGCTGTTTCCCGCGGCTTCATGTGCGCAGCATTAGTACTTCAAATAGCCTATTTTTAATATCGCGCTTTAATATTGTAGGTGTGTGGGCCGCCTTACTTGAGAAACTATTAGTTCACCATACAAACTTTAACCCTCTTAAAGATGATTGCCCGGATAAAAACTATCCTATGTCCTTTCCAGGGTCTCAAACTATCTACTTACGAAATTGCATAGAAATCGATTCAGTGGTTTAGGCGTGAAACGGTCACAGACAGACAGAGTTACTTTCGCATTTATAATATTAGCATGGATTTAGCCACGAACTTCTCAAAAAGCTAATATTTACTTACTTAAAATATAAACTGGCGAGCATATATCCCCGAAGGCTGACTCCAGAAACTCAAGCGCTATGTACAACCAGTAGGATGTGACGAAACTCCTGGCGATTCCTAGGACTCCACCAAGCACACCCGTCGCCACTATCATAGCCTTCCTGCCTACCCTGAGAAAAAAAAACCACTATAGAATATTGTTTAATTAGTATTTGCCTAGATACGCTAAGATTGTATTTTTTTTTTTTGACTAATATTGATATTAATTGATTGATTATTTATTTTTAATATATTATGACATATTATTATTTATTTTGGTAAATGTGATTGTTAAATACGATACAAACATACTATTTTGTTGACGTTAATATAATATTTTGATTATTATGATTCATGTTTGGTAACTATATTTTTTTTTGTAAAACATTCAGACTCCATGCAAATAGTTATTGATTTGTATATACAATTAAAATCAACCGCCTCATTTCAGCCGAAAGACCACTCCTGAATATTGTTCAGTCCTGTGCGTCTCGCATCCAACCGATGCCCGCAGCCTTATAACAGGTCTACCGGATCGGGATAGAAGTAGTTGTAAAACACAAAAGGAATCTAAATAAAGTGACATTCTATCAGCGATTACGATTGTCACAAGTCAAATTCTATCAGCGATTACGATTGTTACAAGTCAAATTCTATCAGCGATTACGATTGTCACAAATCAAATTCTATCAGCGATTACGATTGTCACAAGTCAAATTCTATCAGCGACTACGATTGTCACAAGTCTAATTCTATCAGCGATTACGATTGTCACAAGTCTAATTCTATCAGCGATTACGGTTGTCACAAGTCTAATTCTATCAGCGATTACGATTGTCACAAGTCTAATTATATCAGCGATTACGATTGTCACAAGTCTAATGTTATCACACACAGTCCATGACCACGTGACATTTCGACAGCTCTTGACGGATCATTCCCAAGTGACGTTCTATCATCGAAAGGGTAGCAATAGCGATTATCAAAAAGGCAAAATAGTATGAGATTGACAAGCGATATCGAAAAATCACGTGATCAATCCCTTACATTTCGACTATCGCCTTCGCTGACATCGAATGACACTTGTTTAGAGCCTCTTTTTGACCATCGGCATCACTGATTGCATGTCACTTTCTCTAGGCTCCAAGGACCAAAATCTATACTACTGTAGGTACCGCAAAATACATCTAAGAGCATCATCAATTGTTATAAGATCCAAGTGTGAGTCATAGTCAAAAACCCAAACACAAAAATTGTTCTCATGATATTTGCGGTTAATATCTCGAACCTTTTCGTTTGTTTTGTTATACACCAACATGCATATCGAAAGACCTTAATAATTAGGGGAAAAACCAAACCTTAATAACACATGATGATGTAGAGTTTTGCAAATTGAGATGTTTTCCACGCCTTGTTACACATACAAAAAAACATTGTAGCTTCACAATTTGACCATTCAACAATGATTTCATTGCATAATTATCTTCAATGTCCATTTTGTATCATTATGCATGGTTTCAATGGCCAATTATCACTTTTGCTAATTAAATATCTTTATAATAATATTTGTATGCACGTTTAAATAATAAACGGTCTAGTACATGCCTAATTAAGTGTGAAGCATGCGCATCGAAATACTTAATTAGTATCCTTTGTTGTATTTTAAACAACACACAGATTAACAAGTAACTACTCGTACATGAATGTTTACAGAAAAAATACGAAAAAAATAGCCTTATAGTGTGAAACACTCGGCTTATACACAATATATTTAATTCGTCTTCAACTTCTGGATCGAATCAAATTTGCTTCACGTTATCGCCAAATTAAATCGAATCGAAACGACTCTGTAGACTAATTAGCAGCAAATACATTGCATATTATAACGATAGTTATTCGAAAATTAAATAACGTTACATACTTAATGTTTAACTTTTGAAAAATAAAGGCTTTGCTTTGAAATCTTTGATTTCTGAATCGAATCGAATTTGCTTCGGATGATCATCAGTACCAAATACGTAGTAACCGATTCTAATTCGAAAATTATAAAACAAAATGCCTTTACATCATCACAAGCCAGTGTTTAGTTGAGTCAAGACAAAGGGGGCCCAAAACTTGCCTATCCTAAACTCATGCTCTATTAAATTAGATTGTAAAATGACTTACCTATCAGATAATGGCCCCACAAATAGTAGACCAATCATGTACGCTAGACTGTGGACTGTCCCCACTAACGTTCTCTTCCAGTCATAACAGGCTAACTGGAACTGGTGAGAAAATTTCAGTTAGAACATTAATTTCGTTAAGACTTCTTCTTAACCAACCAACGAGGATCTTATCTAGTCTGGTTGCCACATGCAGAACAAAGGCCTTTTTGTCTCGACTGGACCTTTTAGTAGGATTGACTCCTACTGAAGCTTTTGGTGGTTGCATGTATAAAAATAATGCTTTGAAAACATTTACATAACCTAATCCATAGACGATCATTAACATTCATAAAATAAAACAAAAATTCTATTCTCATAGCAAGTAGAACATATAAAAGAGTAACATACTTCTGCAACAAAACTGTCAGTTTTATCATACTCGAACTCTGAGCACGATATCCCGTTGATTGATCCGCATGTGTTGTTCGCAAACCTTTCATCTATGCATCTGAAATAAAAGAACAAATTGTAGTGTTTATCCTCCAACCTCCAAGGCTACCACTATAATGCACAATTAATAACCGATATCATTCTCAGTGCTAGGGCACCGTCCTTCCCAAAGTGAGAGAGAGTAGGCCACAATTTGAAGCCCGCGTGACTGCGTAGCCGAGCTCACTGTGAGTGTCTGGATGTCACATGTCTTTAAACACAAATACAAAAATTCTTTATTTCAACTAAGCCATTAAGCGGCACTTTTGAACGTCAAATATATAAAATTAATAATAATTGAATCTACCGTCCATTCGGATAAGTAGCTTGTTATGGAGTAGAACGGACAAGAAACTCCACACTTACTCTTTTAAAAAAAGTGTTTTACAACATTTACATACACACATAAATTCATATATGTGAGGACGATGCACTCAGCACTTATATACTACGTAAAGGTTTCAGGTAAATTCCTTCATTTGATAAATAGGAACATGGTTCTCACATACTTACAAATATTGCAAATATAGGTATATTACCTTGTGTGTGAAGCAAAAGAAGTATGTAAGGATCGTAGTAGGTGGCGTTCTGTAGTTTCTGCCTACCCCCATGGGAAAAAGGCGTGAGTTTATGTATGTATGTATAGGTAAATTACCTAATTCAACAACAACGGAATAGTGTGGGAGCCAATATCTTAAACAAAGAGAGAAGAAAAAAAAACATTACTATAAATTAACCCGTTTGATATTGTTTACATTTAACCCGTTTGAATTTAACTTCGGACTTTTGTTTCCCCACAATATTTTCCTACACCATTTTGAGAGAAGTGGTGATTAAAAAAATACTCAAAGTAAACTGCCTGTCTTGGTTCGAACTCACGACCCACCTACATAGTCGATAGGGCCGTTACCACTCTATCATCCATACTAATACTTATAATATTATAAAGAGAAAAGATTTGTATTTTTATATGTAACGAATAAACTTCAAAACTTTTGGAACTTTTTCAAAAAATATTTCACTGTTAAAAGAAGAAGCTACACTATCCGCGGGTGACATAGGCTACTTTTTATCCCTGTATTCCCACGGGGACGGGATCTACGTGGGTAAAACCGCGAAACGTCCGCTAGTACTAATATTATAAAGGTGAAAGTAACGCTGTCTGTCTGTCTGTTACCCTTTCACGCTTAAATCAGTGAACCGATTTAGACGGAATTTGGTATGGATGTAGTTTGAGACCCTGAGAAGGACAGAGGATAGTTTTTATCCTGGAACTCATCCTTTAAAGAGTGGGGTAGAAGTTTGTATGGTGAACTAATAATTTCTCAAGTAAGGCGGCCCACACACCTATTATCATATTATGGCGCGATATATAAAAATAGGCTTTTCAAAGTACTAATGCTACGCAGACGAAGTCGCGGGCTGCAACTAGTACCATATAATTATATCCACATACCATTATATTGCTGCAATTCCCGAAATATTTCCGATGCCCTACATAGTTATATCAAACTTATTGGTTTTATACGTTTTAAATAGGGCTTGGCATTCATGCAACTGACATGTTTATGACAGAACAGAATGTATGTTAGGCGTCTCAATAATTAAAGTGATATAAGAGCCCAAGAAAATAACTGTAATTAAAGGCCAATCTGCGGAAAAACCCCACCCTCAAACGGGGCGAATAAGAACAGAAGAAGAAGAAGTTAAAATCCTAATCAAAGTTTTGTTGCCATTCACCCCTGCATCCCTATTCACCCCGTTTGTAAGTACTTAGTTAAGTAATTTCACCGGTCAGTGGAAAACACTGCTATGGGGTATATTAGAGTATCGTAAACTTTCTCAATAAAAATCCACAGTATTGTTGTCAAAACATGAAAACATAACTACCATAAAACGTCAATTTGAATGCTAAACATTGAGCATAAAAACATAATTTAACTAGCCTAAATTAATTACCATACGCAAAGATTTAGTACAAAAAATAACCACAAAAATAAAATATTTTGTGTCATATCACATGACTTTTTTGTGCATAGAACAAGGAATTAAACTAGTTGCACAAATTGCAGTAAAATCAAAACTTTACGAGAATTAAGCAAAAACAGATTTTTGGGCCCTTTGATAGGCCATACCTTTTTTTTTGCTGTGATGGGATTTTTATGAACTTTTCAGGCCACATTACCACTATCATAATGAACATAATGCCGGTGAAATTATTTATTTCCTGTGCTATATGGACTGTGGCACATAGAAAGTTGAAAGAAAGAAAAAGTGTTTTTTTTTGGCACAGAAACTGACATGCCAATACATGAATTATGCTTGAATTAAACAACTCCGGCATTTATAATTATTGTCTTGGCCCGCGGATATACGGGTATGTGTATGTTTACGCATATCATGTCCTGTGTTAGAATTAAACATAGAATTAAATCTTAAGATATCAGAAGCTATGTTGCATAAAATATAATAAACATTTGTTCATTTATGTTAGGTATTCTCTGAATGGGGCTTTATCTTAGAAACACGTGTATGCCAGTAGATAACAAATTAACTGTTTACCTAACTTTCCAACGTTGATTGTATTCAGTTTATTTAAATCAATTTAGACGATGGAATATGTAGAAATTAAAGTGTTTTTTCTTAAGTGGAGAAAAAATCTAATGAATAAGCATTCGATTTTATTCAGTCTTAATACCACAATTTGGTATCACCAAAATTCGAACTATTCTGGCGACCTATGTAATGCGAGTTTTTAGATTTAACGTAAACGTTCACTTACGTCAATTTGTGTACAAAAGAAGAGATTTTCCATTACTATCATCCGACGGCTCTTATTCAGTTATAGTACAAATTGTAGTTCACGTTAACAAAACTTAAACTACAATACGTGTATACTAAGTTTAAAAACCAACTTCTTAGGATTGCTCAAGAACACAGGAAGCTTCTCGTGCTAAGAAGAAACACATTAACTCTAAGAAGAAACACATTAACTCATTTGTAAAGTAGCTGTGGCGAAGATTTCAGATTATTCAAAGTGTTCTCTCACGTATTGGACGTAATCGTTATTTTTGTATAGGTATTGTAATATAAGTATGTATGAGTACCAAAATGAATAATTTAAAGCATGAAACACCTGATTAAAACACGCTAAATTTTCCAAAAAATAACAAAAGAGTACGGGCCTTTCAGAAACCATGCGTGAATAAATGAGTGTGAACAAAATTGCTGCGCAAAATTATTGTAACGATGCCTAAATGTGTGAGACGGGAAGATAATAGAAATATTGTATGCGTCAAAGTATGAAAAGAAGATTTATTTGTTTCGTCGTCATACATAACAATATATAGGTATTCTAAAAAATATGGCCGTCTTGCAAATAACATATACTTATGAAGACAAAGGATCACGTTCAAGGAACTTGGTTTTTGTACGAAACAATATTTTTTTAATAAATTGTGTCTCGTCAGTTCGTAAGCGAGTTTATTGGTTCGATTCTTGGCTCTGGGAAAGTGTAGAACCCCTCTTTTTCCGGCGGGGGTTAAAAATGAATATATTTGTTAATTCGATAAGTAAAATAATATTTATGATTAACTTAAAATATAACATGGAAATATTGAGTATTAATGTTATTAAATATAAACTATAAATAATCTAATTGGGATCCAAAAATTTAAGCAAATAAATTATTAAGTAATAATAATACATAATTTAACATGAAAATAAAAAGGCACACACATATTAGTACATTAAACCAAATTAAAGCAGATAGATAGGAAATGGATAACTAAAATTTTAATTATAAAGGAAAATATGAAGCGCAATTCCTCTCTCCTAGACACTAACTGTATCTAGAATGTTGCTGTGCCTGACAGGGTCCATAAATGTTTCTGTAACTAATATTTATAGTTCTCGCCAAACTTCTTGGCCGCCCTGAAGTTGGCTACAATGGCTGCGCAGTAGTAAATCTCATACAAAAACAGCACCGTTACGTGCCTCGCGTCATACGGCAAGCCAACTTCAGGGCGGCCCGGAAGTTTGGCGAGAGCTATACCACCTGTATGTACATTATGGATGCAATAAATTTTATCTGAATTCGAAAAAAAAAACTGATAGAGAATTTCACATATAAACATTGATTACACGAGTATAAATAGAATAAGATCAATCAGTCAAGCCTAGTAATTGGGTTATGAAATTCAGAAGACAGTTGCCTTAGGAAATAAAGAGATATTGGCTAGTTATAAGTAGAAGCTATATTTATATAGTATAAAATACATTATTAACAGTAACTACCTATATATTGATACTACCTACATTTAAATAAAATAAAAAACTACGAACGCGTATAAAAATGGCAGGTGTTATTTTGCGTCAAAAAATTCGTCCCGATCGCTGACAACGTGAAAAGTGACCAGAACTCTAGCAGCATTGCCACGTTGGATGGCAATGCTGATTCTTTGGCCGAGGAGAAGCCCAGCCCTTTGGTCACGTGAAGTGTTGACTAACTGTTTGACGAACGAACGAAATACTCGATGAGCACTCGGACCCAATGTTTCAACCCCAAACGGCTCAAATATAAAGCTTTCAATAAGGTTGTTGTATTTGCGCCGTTTGAGGTTTTTACTCCAGCAGCAGCTGCTCCAGCACAGCCCGCCGTGATAAGAAGATAGGATGGTGCAAGGGTGTCGACACATGTTGCATCCCATTCTGAAGGCCTACCCACCTTCCTAGAAGCCGATATCTAACTTATTAAAATAGTATCTAAAGAAAAAAAATTAAAGGCTACGTGTATGAATGAATTAGCAATCTCAATGGATCGACGACAGTAATTTAATTAAATACCTTGGTGACACGTCCAGGCTTCGCAGGAAACACAAGTAAAATTTCAAAATTTAAAAACCCCCGAAACATTTATCTTGCGAAAACACCGCGATTCAAACAGTAAAACGCCCATAACTTTTGAACGGCTGAACCGATTTTATTCAAACATAGCTAAGAACACTTTCGACAAAATCACCTTTCAAACAAAAAAAACTAAATCAAAATCGGTTCATCCGTTTAGGCGCTATGATGCCACAGACAGACACACAGATACACAGCAACACACGTGAAACTTATAACAACCCTCTTTTTCCGGCGGGGGTTAAAAATTATATACACAAACCTTCTTCGTTTATTCCTTTTTCTATTTGTGAAAACTAGAATTAGAGGTATCTTATCCTAGCTAATAGGTACACAATAAGTAATACCTACCAGTCCTGCCAAATAATAGATTGAAACATTTGTTTGTTGCGTTGGAATTTGGGTAATAGCGGCTTGCGAAGAGATCTGTTTATTTAGACTTCATGCACAAAGGTAACAAAGGCTTAGGCAATATCTATTAATTATTTCATCACCACTGCTCTAAAAACGGTGAAGGAAAACATTGTGAGGCATGTCCAAGAACCAAAAATTTGCAGACATTTAACATCCACTCATCACTCATCCATTCCTTTTCTCACAGAGACGATGCCTGTGTCTTAGCAGTGTGATCATTAAAAGGCTGTTGATGATGATGATGATAAGGCATTATCTACCAGACAATCAAGAGCGAGTGGTGTGCTATCCCAATGGATTGCAATAGGAACTGGACGAGTCTATCACCAACCTGAGATGCATGACACAAATAAAAAGTGGTTTACACTCAGCCCGGCGAGCATGGCCTACTGTGACATCGCTTAAGTCACACTTTTAATCACAGTTTGGGCGATAAACTGATTTTGTCTTAAATGCTAGCACGGCAGCGTGAGATATTTTCTTGACTTGTGGCATAACTTCTTGACGTTAATTTTTTTCTTTTTCGTAAATTTTCGGATTTTATTGCAGACTCGGTTTAACCTTGGCCATAAAAACCATTTATGTTCTGAGAAGCATAGCCCTACGACGCCCTGTTTCCGAATTATGGGCCTCCGTATCTTATTTTATTTTGCATAAAACGCTCTATATTTCCAAAATGATATCTCGAAAACGGTATGTCCTAGGCAAAAAATAACCAAAATTTAGCCCCCCCCCTTTGCTACCTCCATGTTAGCAGCATCCCAACATGAATTATAAGTTTTTTTTTTTTTTACATTGTTTGGTTTTCGACTATAACTACGGTCATGACAAGTTATGATAAATTATGTCATGTCTTACAATTTGTCTTAAATGCAAGCACGGGACAACCATGTGACATAGTTTACAGGCGCGACTTGCTTTTCTTGTTGTTGACTTCATAGTGCGACATAATTTGAATAGACGACCAAATAAAATAATACGTGAAAAAGTATGCCGTTCATACAGCTAAACAACTTTTTAATTTTGTTGGGAATAAATTGATATTTGACCCACGACTATAGACTTATGCACACTTTATTTTTCTTTGTTTGTTTGATAACATATTAAGTGTTTCTTAGAAAGATATAATTATTGTGAAAATTTTAATAATTACTAAAAAATATAATAGCTTGGACCAATACCGGTGGGCCCCTATTTTTTATATTTTAAATGTTTTTTGGGGATTTTATTTAAGAAACATTTAAAAATGTAGAAAGTAAGAAGAATATGGTATAAAAGAAAATAATTATAAAAAAAATAATAATAAAAATAAAAATAAGAACAACAATAAAAAAAAAATTACAATTATGAAAAAATAATCCTGTAACATTTCAATTAATTAATAAGCATTGATCACCATACACACAAAATGAATTTATTGCCATTTGGTGCAGTAATTAGAAGGCAACTAATTTTTTTTCAACTATAAAACTTTATCACCACCTCCGAACGAAAGTGATACATTTTTCTAAATCATCTGTCAAAATGTGACATTTGTGACAAAATGGGTGCGCCCGTATTAGCAAATAAGACCCGATGAGTCCCAAACAAACGTCAGGAAATTTTTTCACGCCGCCGGTGCTATTATTTAGGACAAAATGGCGTTATCGCCCAAACTGCGATGAAATGTGTGACTCAAGCCATGTCACAGTAGGCCGTGCTTGCCGGGCAGCAACAAGAAAGGCATGTTGCGCCTTTAAAATATGTCACATGATTGACCCGTGCTAGCATTTAAGACAAATTGTAAGACATGACATAATTTATCATGTCTTGTCACAAATGTCTTGCGTACGCCCATGCTCGCTAGGCAGCAGTAAGTATACTGGCGGTATTATTGATGAAAATGCAACAGTCTGTAACGTAGGTATTTCTAAGATCAAGTTCACACGAGCACAATGTGTCGCCTGGGAACGCTTCTATATCGCTTCCGTAATACAAACACATTCTCAGGCTATTACAATTACTTAGTATTTGCAAATGACCTAGAAAACTCAATATATATAGAAAATCTTAAGAAAAGTTGAAATTCTTTCGCATCACTTCTATCTCCACAATGCATGTAGATATGTTAGCTGCAACGTGTGAGTGTGCCATGCTCACTCAAATGTATCTCTGATGGTGGTGCATGTTTGGGTTATTCGGTTCCACTCATGATGGTTGAGCTGAATGGTGCTAATCCATGCGTCATGTTCGTGAACGGGCGCCGTCAGTTGGGACCGGTCATAATTCAGACGTCTCGGGCTGTTTTATTGTTTGTTTTAATCTAGACTACCTATATGTAATTTTGCAACAAGAATGATGTAATAAATACTTTGTAGTAGGAATCTACTAATTGACAAGAGTGAGTTGTAGAGTTTCTTGCAAGTTTTTCTACATAGAGACCTTCTGATAGCAAATGTGTACCTAGCTTCATATTTTACTTGACAATTCAAAAGTACCTTTAAATGGTTTAATTGAAATAAATGATTTTAGTTTGAGATAAGTCAAGCAATTCATAACAGGCTTTTTCTCGCGGCTTCGGTCCCGTTGCATTTCTTTCGGGAATCGTGCATTTTTCGGGATAAAACTTAGTGATAGTGTACCCTGCTACCAGTGCAAGAATATTCGTAATTGAATTTACATTTTCAGAGCAGACTTTCTACAAACAGCAAGCTATTTTTACCTCTTTCAATAACTATTTAGAATGTTATGAGGCGATCACACTATAAAAGAACAACAATGTAAATCTATATTGATTAACATCAAATCAAATAACCGGAACCAGAAGCAAATTATTGAAAATTATGGAGAGAAATTTCTGAAGAATCATTTGAACAGATTATGAATTGTATTAATATTAAACATGTAATGTTAATTATTTGAAAATCAGCTATGACGACCTTAAAGACTGCTACAAGGCAACCTTGCATACTGTTTGCATACAAATCAGAGGAAGTAACTTGAACTTGACAATCACATCCTTTATATGTTTCTGATCACGACAATCAAATATAAATTAACATGATGTTCACATGGTACCTACCAGTAAACAATTAACTTTATCAACAACCGGTTTTTGGAAAGAAATTATCGACGCATCACAAAATAAATGCAAGTCAAGTGATGCGATTGGTTGTTGGTTATTCATTGAATCAATCACTGGGCGTTTTGGTAAATTGTCACATTAATTTTGTGATATTAGTCGTACCAGAAATTGGGCCCTTACGGAGTGCTTCCAGATTTCCCAAATTTGTCCTAGTTGTACGGACCAATGAAAATGGTTCCTTGCACGCGGTCGTTACCTACTTTCACTCGCACTTGACCGGGAAAGCAAAGAATTCAAAATTCGAATTTTAAAATAAGACCAAGGATTTGAACTTCATATTGTAATTTTTTAACCGACTTACCAAAAAGGAGGAGGTTCTATGTTCGACTTCTTGTATGTTTTTTTTTTTTTTTTTTTTTTTTTTTATGTATGTTCACCGATATCTCCGTCAATTGTGGTCCGATTTTGAAAATTCTTTTTTTCTTTGAATGAGTATGTTTCGAAATTGGTCCCATTTTAATTTGGTGAAGATCTGATGAAGAACTTCGGAGATATACAACAGAACTCTTCAATAAATAACGGCAAATCATTCGGAATTGCTGCAATCGCATGTCTGTTTATTGTATATATCATTTCATAACATAACATTACGCCAGTACGCACTAAAGCGGTATGCAGATCTCTCATTTCACTGGTTATTTTCAAGTTTCATGTCATTCGGGTGATCTATTCTGGCGTTATAGAGTACCTTATTAAACAACTTGCCTATTTTAGGTAGGTACAACTAAAAAGGGAAAAAAAAAACCTTTTTTGCAAAAAAATACTACCGACTTCCAAATAAAAAACTACAAAGTGAAAAATCGCAAAAAAATGGGAATAAAGAAAGACACCGACTTCCAAAAATTAAATTATTTTTCACTTTGTAGTTTTTTATTTGGAAGTCGGTAGTATTTTTTTGCAAAAAAGTTTTTTTAGTAATCACGTGACCTCCTATTCATAAATTGGTGAAGACAAATCCTTTATATCAGTAAAAATCATATTGTTATAAACCAAATTTCAAGTTCATATGTCAATGGGAAGATAAAAAAATATTTGGTACAAAATGTGTGATAGACGACGGACAGACGGACAGACAGTCGGTCACGTGAGCGAGAGCAATAGTACTTCGGGTACGGAAACCTAAAGTAGATGTATTTGTGAAAAGTGAACCACCAACCTATATCCAACTTCTTCAGCCGCGAACACATAGTTTGAGCTGTAGGCTGTGTTCGAGGCGTAGGCCAGACCAAGGAATATCATCAGCTGAGCATGATACGGCCCAAACATAGCAAACTTGCCCAACACATCATCCAAATGGGTCTTCTTCGGTTTTTCTTCAGCAGTCATGATTAAGTTTTGCACAGCACTATTTTTATTCACAAAATTTTGATCGTAGAAAACTTCTGCATACAAAATCTACTTTCAAATGATACTACATTTACTTTCCATTGTCATCATTTTATTGTTTGTTTCGGTCATAAATTCTTAATGTATTTTTATTTTATCGCACTTAAATTCGATGTTTTTTCAATATAGCCGGTCTACCTCTCACTAGAAACTTAACACTCGACTCACAAAACACTTGTACTTAAACGTAAACACATAATACGTCGTTTTGAATGCTACATTAACACTGACACGAACACTTCGTACAGTCAACAAAAAAATACATTTAAAAAGTCTTACGGCTTTTCACGAGACCATATCGCGCGACTAAGTCTCAGTAATGAATGTAAATCGCAGTTTGTAGGACAACAAGGTACAGTTCGGTCAGCGAACAAATGCACTGTGACTCGATTGTCGTAACGACTCCCATTCACGGCGCGACTGTAATCGGGCATCCGCTTATTATGAGTCGCGACTAAATCGACGCGGCGACGGTCGAAGACCACAATAAAGACAACATATTTAGTTTTTTTTTGCGAAGTGAATTTTTGCAAGACAGTTAACACTTGTACAAATAGCTAAGTAAAACTACAATAAATGAATTTAATTTAAATAAGTTAGAGTTCGAGGACAAGACATCATCACGAAATAAAAGTTAAAACATTATTACTAAACTATCAATTCAATATTTGATATTGAAAAAACTCGGCAGCAAAAACTTACAAACAAAATCAATTTAGAAGCAGTCTGATGCATTCGGTGGCAGTTATACTTGTTCAATCTTAGATTTTACCTACCTCTTGAAGCAGTCGGTAAAAAATAACTCAGAATGTGTGAATTATGCAAAAAGCAATTGATTCATCTTTACTTAATCAACATAAAGAATAGGATGTATAATAATTTAATTGTGTCTATGTTATTTAATTTATTGTAATCGATTTAGTTTTTATCAGTTTTTTTTTTGTTTTTAATTGTTCAAACTGCATTACTTGTTTTAATTTTTAATGGTGTAATTATTTGCGCATGTTTAAGTGTATACTGCGCGCTTCTGTAAGTGATGAGAATTTATAAAGTTACAGTGTACTCATTGTTGAAAACCCTAAAAAAAAAATATGCCAAAAAGTGAGTATCGCAAAAAAAGCACCAAATGCACAAGTGCAATGCATGAGTTCTATTCGTTCATTTGTTATTGATGATAGATGTTTACTTACTTTTCTCTTCTTTTTACTACCTACTCTGTGGTCATCCAAATAGTCGTGATATTTTCGCGCACATTGTTGAGACAATTGAGTAAGTACTATTTTTAGTGCCGCATAAAGGTTACCTTTGACTATACGATCCTTTTTATTGGGACACAAACGTGGACGACGATTTATAGACCGAAACCGAATCTAGGTAACTAAGTAGGTAATACACGTGACATTTTGGGTACGATCGACCGTCGCGTCGGTGAAAACACTTTAATTTTAAGCTGGCCTAGCGTTGTATGAAATTTCAATAGAATAAGAGGTCTGCTTATTCTGGTTTTGTTACTACTGACTTGCGGTGATACTTACTGTTTTTTTTTCAACTTACTTTTTTATAAAAATCTCTAAAATATTTAGCAACTAATTTTTCAATTTGTTGGCTATAATGTTAAATAGCTCAGAGATTATAAATTTGAATTGAGAATCTGCTAACCAGTATTTAAACTGATCACAGTTGAAAAAAGTTTGTTTATAATGATTGCCCAAAATATTTAAATAAAATCGCATGGTAAATAGAACTAAGTTTTTTAACAAATAGTTAAGTCACGGCCTTGCGTAAAATAATGACTGAGATTTACTTACGCGTACCCTGCTATCAGAGATGATTGGAAAATGATTCAATTCTGTGAATAAAAAACGTGTTGAAAGCAATTAAGTTATGACAAACATTAAGGCTTTCGATTTCCTAAATGTTATATTTTTTTTTGCATTTTGCTATCTTGATGCGTGCCAGCTGTATCCCAAATGGAATGTGGATTTTATAGGTAGTGTACTATACCTTCTGATGTAGATTATTTCATTTCAATCATTAAGAATTGTCTTTAATTAATTTAAAATTTATATAGAAGGATATATTTTTTAAATTAATTAATTACCGTCAAACGGGGTGAATAGGAACGCAGGGGTAAATAGAAACCAAACTTTGCAGGTAATTTTAACTGTGATACCACTTTATTGGTTTCAAACAAAGCATCGTTGTTTTTAAATAATTATTGAATACCTTTGAGTGCCTTCTAAAATGCTGCAAACAACTTTTAAATAACGTGAAATTCCTTTTCAAATTTTCTCTCTATTCAACCCCGCGTTCCTATTCACTCCTTTTGACTGTATTACACAATATTGTACATGTGAACTGTATTTGTATGTTTTTTAATCACACGGACGGAACCCCAGGCAGAAACCAGTAAAATACTAAGCACCATAAATAAAGGTTTTATTTAGTTTAACAACTAATATAAAACTGAACAATAATGTTTTTTGTCAATTCAATGCTGTGCATGGCGAGATGAAGGCCTGAGCGACAGAGTGTGACGGGTCTAAGTATTGTGAATTATAATTTATCCACGATTCTTCTTATTCTTCATGTCGCTGGCACGACAGTCGTTCTTTTTTTGCCCCAAAACTTAGCCACTTCCAACCCTGGTTGCATGTTTTGGGGCATAGAGAACAGGACAGGAGGTGTTTCTCAGATTGATACAATAAACGTATTTTTATTACTTTTTTGTCGCTATAAATCTGTCCTTCTGCTTATCTGGGATTTTGCTATTCGGGGATTTTGCTTATCTGTCCTTCTGCTGCAGAGGGAATACTTATATCTAACTTAAAAGTTACAGTGTCAGCATAAGACCTAACTACAACTTATAATGGGTTTCTATAGAATTCTTACAATGTCTCAACTATAACTAAAACTTGCTTCCCCTTGATATCAAAAAAGCTGAGAGTAAAATTTATATGCGTAGAATCTGTAACTATTATTTGTCCTCTCATACATAGCTCGGTCTTCGTCATCATTATTATATTTTAAATTATCTCATGTTGTTTGTCTGTCTTTAATTTGGTATTTATTATAATATTTATTAGTCTATTGTTTTAGAAATTATTTATGTATTTTATTAGTTAGATAGTTTATTAATTCCGACTTAAATTCTTGTTAATTTTTCTTTTACCACTGTTGTGTCCTTTTGAACCTAAAGGTTGACTGGTAGAGAATGCCTTGCTGCATTAAGTCCGCCGATATATCACCATTTTACATGAAGTTTAAATAAATAAACAAATATAATCGAATTGCTTTTGAAGATTCTGCTTTTAATTTCTTCGGGTATCAGTTTCGTCACATTGAATCCGGGAATGTTCTATAATAACAAACAATGCTAGTTTGTAATTCTGGTTTGTATGAAAAATAATGTTTTCCAATTTATACGCTATGTTACGATTGCTGAGCAAAGTGAATCAATCTTCAAAAAGTAATTGTTGTTTTTAATTTTTTTATTCTAAATATCAACCGCTGGGCGCTGACTGTGTAAATAAATCAGCGCCTTTACATACAAATTCGAAAGGACTGCAGGCGTATATCTACAATCATAATTAAATAGTAGATACGTCCTTGTATTATTATTTTATAAAGGTACGTATTATTATCAATTATTAAATACTAATGCTTTTCACGAGCGTTGCAGATATTTCCGCAATTATAATGTCCAAGTAAATAGGTATATTTTTTCTTTCGAGCTAAAGTGAGGCGTTTTTTTTAATCAAAAATAAATTCCATAAATTCTTGCTAGATTGGCAAGAGAAGGCAGGCAAGTTGGCTGGATGAATATATGGAAGGCCTTTCCCCAACAGTGGGATTGGGTAAAATAAAAAAGTTTAGTAAGTTATCGTGATCCATTGGTTGTTAACTTTGTAAAGCTCGTCCCACCAATTTTGTGGTCAGTCGCGGGTCACGAAGCTTTCTGGCTACGTCAAAGATATATATACCTAGTAGTATTTTGGCCCACCGCGCATGGACAGACAGCGGGAAGTCACGGTATCCCTGACTGAAACCGGTAAATCTGTTGAACATCATCATCATCATTTCAGCCGAAAGACGTCAACTGCTGGGCATACAACAAATCTTTTACGGTTCAAGCGGTGCGGTTATGGAATGCTTTGCCCGTGTCAATAAGGCGTGCTCAATCTCTGCCCATTTTTAAAACTATGGTTAAAAATTACTACCTCACTCTATAATATGTAGTTGTTTTACTTGATTCTATGTTTTTGTTCTGTACTTATAACTATATATATTTGTACACATATACGTATACATATATGTATATATATATATATATATATATATATATATGTATTTATTGTATATATTAATAGTACACCAAAGACTACCTACTGTACTGTCTTTCCTTTAATTTTTAAAATCCATCCAAAGGTTGTCTTGAAAAGATCGCTTTTGTCAATAAGGCCGCCCCCATTGTGTCACCCAGTGTAATGTTTTCTTCGTCTATACTTTCTGTAACTTATATGGTGTACGGTGTGTAACTTATATGGTGTGTGGTGTAATAAAGAGTATTCTTTTCTATTCTATTCGACGCCTTCCCCAAGCTGTTGAGCGTACAATAACCTAATGATAACAAGCGTGGGTCAAGCTGGTCAACCGCAACCAGTGTCAACAATCATTGTTGATCATTTATAAAATCGTTTTCTAATTGTCTGATTAGACGAAGAGTGTAATGATTGATTTTGTATGGAAACTGCCTTGGCGTGAAAAGGACCGAAGGACCAATGCGTTTGTTGTGATTTTGTTAAATTTATGACTTTTTAGAATTCATAATATGCCAGCTATGTTTTCTTATAATTTGGGGTTGACAAAAAAATCAATGAACTTCCAATCCCTAACTGATTAAATTGATTTCTGGCTGTTGTTTAATTCATTAATTCCCTAAACTAAATGTAGATGGTTTGGCCATGTTAAGAGTATGAATGAAAGGCGACTAACGAAAGGTATTTACAAGACAGACGTGAATGGAAACGCCGGAAGGGTACGCCCTAGAAAGACATACATAGACCTTATAGGTGATGTTATTCAGAAAGGCCAAGTGCGCAGTACTCATAACCCGCGTGTGTGTATGACTAGATGTATGAATGTGAGTGAAGCAAAAGAAGTATGTAAGGATCGTAGCAGGTGGCGCTTTAAAGTTTCTGCCTACCCCCATGGAAAAAAGGCGTGAGTTTATGTATGTATGTAAATATAGGTATAATAATCTGAGGAAACTGTATTTTGAATTCTGTTGGAGCTAGGTATCTATATAGTATCATTCGCGTATGATACTGCGATAACTGTTGTTGCTGAAACATGGTCACAACTAGAAACCAGAACGCAACTTGCATTCAAAACGGCACTAAACTGGCTCAATGAACACACCCTTACATTCAATACTTCCAAAACCAAATTCCTTACATTTTCAATCAGTGCAGCCTCCCAACTACGCATCCCAATAACACTAATAGCTCACTCTTGCAATAATCAACCCTAAACTTCTTGTAACTGTCTATCATTAACTTCTGTAGACCAAATAAAATTTCTAGGTGTCACATTGGACAAAACTCTATACTTTAAGTCCAATGGAAAACATTCTCACAGGCAGAGTCCGGAAACTTATATTCATATTTAAAACACTTCGGAAAATTGCTAAACAAACTGTCATACGAAATGTCTATTTTGCCTTATGCCAATCTATTGTCACAGATTGCATTTTATGTTGGGGTGGTGTTGCTAAAACGATTTTAAAACCGTTGAAGATAGCACATAGAGCTGTATTAAAAAGTTGCTACCTTTCGCCCTATAATTTGCCCTACTAATGAATTCTATCGTAAGTGGAATATTCTAAACGTTAGACAACAGTTTATCATGCAAGCAGTTCTCTTACTACACCCACCAAAAAACGCCAGACAAGCCAATCAATAAGCGTAGGAAATATTTAATTTGTAAATGTCTCCTATACACGTTTTTTTTTTTTTTTTTGTGATGGGTTTGCTCTTAACTCTAGTCTAGGTCAGAAGTGACAAAGACAGAGACTACGATGGAGTGAGCTTACCCAGAAGAAGCCTGTTCACTCTAACTTTGAAGAGATTCGGGTTGAATGCGTTCGGAAACACAGACGCAGTGAGTTCCATTCATTCGCTGTTTTACCTTCATAAAAAGATTATTTTATTTTCTTGGCCCTTCCCAATTATAATTTAATTATATAAAAAACAAACAAGAACGCACACACATGATTTTTATTGTTTGTTTCTCACATGAAGTAAAACAATATTAAAATAAATTAGTTTTTCGTCTTATCGTTCTTTAGAGCTGTATGCCAAAAAATCTATTTACGAAAGCAAATAGACGTTAACGAACTCCTAGTTAAGGATGATTTCACCGAACGCGTGTATACCCATACATTACAACACCATGGCCGACTCCAGAACCATTGAACTTGCCTTTCTAAACGCCTCCGGCAGCTAAGCACATTCCTATTCACCGCCTTGACAAACCTACAACATGACCTTTAGGGCCGATTTCACCAATGAAACTTATCACGATTAGTTCAAACTAAACTCTCGGTTCACTCAGTTTATGCGTTTAATCGAGATTAGAGCTTCATTTTGCGTTTCACCACTACAAACTTAACTAGTTTAAGCTAAGCTTAGTTTAAATTCTAAACGCCTAGTTTAGTTATGAATATAAATGTGGATGGATGGAAAGGGTGGGGACGACCAAATGGATAGACTGTGTGAGGAGTGATATGAAATAAAAGGGAGTCCGTGATGGCGTGACGGGGGATAGGACGCTATGGAAGAAAAAAACGTGTTACGTCGACCCCAAGTACATGGGACGAGGGCAGGAAGTTGCTGATGCGATTGCAGCAATTCCAAGAGATTTGCCGCCATTTATTGAAGACCTCTATTCCATATATCCAAAGTTCTTTATCAGATCTTCACCATATTTTAATGGGACCAAGCCGGGAATATATTGTTTCAAATAAAAGAAGAATGTTGAAAATCGGTCCACAATTGACGGTGACATCGGTGACAACACAAAAAAAACACATACAGCCAAACATGGAACCTCCTCCTTGGGGTCACCTTTCAGTACAAAGGATACACCTGAATACCAGTATTTTAGCAAGCGATTGCCACTTTGAGCTTCACAACGCCGCCACTTTGGCAATAACCCCTAGGTATGTCGACAAAAATATAAAAATACATAAGTAACCATAATTAGCATAAAAAATAATAGGTAGATAAATGCAACGAAATCAAGAAAAAGATCAGAATAAAAAAACGTAGGTTTTTTGTATTATTATTAATAAGCTCGCGTTTGACCACTATCTCACCTGATGGTAAGCGATGATGTGGTCGACGGTGAGGCAAGCTTGCTTAGATGTAACATATTCACTCTTAACATAAAGACTATAATATGCAAAACCTTTAACAATAATATGTAAAAAAAAGTTAAATCATTAAATCAAAAAACCCGACTGCTTCAAAAGTGAACTAAAAAGTCGTAAACAAGGAAATAATCATGCAAAAGTCGGGTTTTTTGATTTTTTGATATAACTTTTTTTATTTATAACTTTTTAGTTAGTTTTTTTTTTAATTAGATACATTTAAACATATAAGTGTTATATATTTTTGAAATTTCCATGCCATTTTTCTATTGTCCAATTTTAATGTAGCTTATGACACTCGCAGGGTTAAGGACGCTGTTACATGTTCGCTGTTACTCAAATTTAGGTATCTAGTCGCACACAGCAACATTACGCGTACGCACACATTGAAACTACTGAGCGCTCGATTTTATACATCACGGAAATAATCTTGGTCCTTGATATTATTTTTTAATTTTATTGAAGTTGATTCAGGAAGGTCAGTTGGCACTTTGAAAATGCATTTGATAACTGTTACAAACCGTCGTCGTAAAAAGTAGGTTATTATTTTCAACCGACTTCAAAAAAAGGAGATGCTCTATCTATTCGGCCAAACTACTTATCCGATACTTATCGGGTTTTCATCGATAAATGTATGTGGTGGTATTTTCAGGGAAGGTTTTATTGTATAATATATTAGGATCTGATAAAGATCTTCGGAGATAGACAATGGAACTCTTTAATAACAAACAGCAAATGACCTGCGATTACTGTGATTGTATGTTTATGTTTTGTTGTAACCATACCATAATATATCATCACGCTAGTACGGTTTTAGGGGGAAACAGATGTATTTTGTATACCCAATATGGGGTACCTACAAAAATTTAAAAGAGAAAAATAATATCTTTCCTGTGACGAAAAACAATAGGTACCGACACCGACTTCCGAAAAGAATTTTATTTTTCACTTTGTTGTAGTAAGTAGGTATTTAAAAAAAAAAACGCTACGTGAAATAAGTAGATACCTAAAACGAATTAATATTCGGTCACAAGGATTAAAAAATGACTTGAACATTTTTCATTATATGGAATATATTTAATATCACTATCACATCATCAGTCACTATTAATGTTCCCACTGCTGAGATACAGGCCTCCTCTCTGTGAGAGGGAATGGGCTGTAACCAACAACGCGGGTCCAGTGCGGGTTGGTCGAATATTTGGTTCTAGGACATGCCGGTTTCCTCACGATGTTTTCCTTCACCGTTTTGAGAGCAGTGGTGAAGAAATAATTTACACAAAGTAAAGCGACTGCCTGGGCTCGAACCCACGACCTATAACTTGTAAGTCAAGCTAATGACATACTACCCAAAAACCATGAAAATGACACCCATGACGAAAAGATGTCAAATTTTCGTCGGCGCCAACTTGTATTTTGGTTTTGACCCCGTATTCGATATAAGCGTCCCCAAAATCCATAAAAATGTCATCCATGACGAAAATTTGTCTAATTTTTGTCGGCGCCATCTTGTATTTTGGTTTTGACCCCATATTCGATATAAGCGACCCCAAAAACCATGACAATGACACCCGTGACGAAAACATGTAAAATTTTAGTCGGCGCCATCTTGTATTTTGGTTTTGACCCCATATACGCGACCCCAAAATCCATGAAAATGAGACCCACGTCGAAAAGCGGCCAAATTTTAGTCGGCGCCATATTGTATTTTGGTTTCGACCCCATATTCGATATAAGCGACCCCAAAAACTATGACAATGACACCCATGACAAAAAGATGACAAATTTTAGTCGGCGCCATCTTGTATTTTGGTTTTGACCCCATATTCGATATATGCGACCCCAAAAACCATGACAATGACACCCACGTCGAAAAGCGGCCAAATTTTCGTCGGCGCCATTTTGTATTTTGGTTTTGGCCCCGTATTTGTCATACATACATACCGGTTAAAATCATAAATCTCCTCCCACCCATCCACTTCTAAAATTCCCCGTCGGCAGCTTAACCTTACCCATCCAAATCCTAACTTTACTCAGAGCTGTTTAAACCCACCCATCCATTTATCAACCTTGTGAACAACTGCTTAACACCAACTATTCAAATCCCGATCTTACCCAAAATAATTTCTAAATCACATTCTAATACTAATAGGAAACTCAAAAATACGGCATACGTCCGATAAAATATCAACTCGTTTCGATCACGACGAGGACGGTACTCACACGCATGCACACTACAATATTTCTATTACTTTTATCGTATTTATTTTCTGCGAGAAAGCGATACGCCCGTCCTTCCACGAGCGCTTCTGAGCGCGGAATGATGAGCGGCGGGTACAAAATGTATGAAGACGTCGGCAAGTGATTTTATTTTAGCTAATAATTAAAAAATATAATTATTTAGGTGAAAATAATTAGCTGAACCTGTAAAGGACTATATATACCGCAATTTTTTATAATTTTTAAGATAAAATATGCAGTAAATTTACCTAAACTGGAACCTATTCGGACCCTACTTTTTTTAATTTTTTGCGATTATTGTGATGGGCAAAACGTATTTGTGCGAAAATTTTGTATGATGTCATACAATTTTTCTGATGCCTATCTGGAGCTGAATATATTATCTTTAAATTAAGACCACGATATCTTCACATCGGTGATTGCTTATACATTAAAATGGCACCTCAAAAGTACTGTTATTTGTAGAAAAATGTAATAGCGTCCTTAAGACGAATCGATTGACGTATGTTATCAAAATCGGCCAACGCGTTTGGTCTCTGGAACGCCATATAGGACCAAACATACATACATAGACTGATAAACACATTACCCTCCTTCGGCAGTCGGGTAAATAGCTGATAGGAAACTTACTACAACAACCACAGGAAAAAGAATAAATTGTAACTCATTAACATAAGTAACGAGGTTAACATAAAATGTTAATGCAAACACCACAAAGAAAATCGTGTCTTTAAATTTTATTGCACACTCGCTTCTGCCAACAGCTTCACCCACGTGAGGGTCAGAAATTATCCCAAGAACACGTAACCTCGGGTTAAAAAGTATCCTTTGTCGTTGTCCAAGGTCCGATCTATCCCTTTTTCAAAAATTCTTTAAAATCGGATGCGAACAAGGCTTGAAAATGTTTAAACAGACAAAGTTACTTAGATGAGAGTTAGTTTGGCATAGTGACATGAGCAGTTTGCAGACAATAACCAATAGGTAATAGATGTTGTGTTTTATATATTCATAGTAAATATTCATAATTTTATATGTTATGTGTTACACCAATTTCAAACCCTTTTCATGTCCATGGCTATCACTGTCCATTCCAGGTTGCCTCGAAGAGATCGCGGTAAGCGATTAGGCCGCCCATTTTATGTATTTTAGTTTTAAGTTTCCTTTTCTATGTTTTTACTTGGTGTACCTACACTAAAACTTAAATAAATAAATAAATATATATTTTGTTCATTTTGTATCAAAACTACACTACCCAACACCCCTACACCTCTCATTACTCTACATTTATACAAAACCATACGTAGGTGTACATACACATTTTAAGTAGGTATTGTTTGTTTTGGGACAAATCAAGACATTGTCTAATTTCATAGATACCTCTTTTTGCGTGTCTATTGGGCTAATAATCTATTTCGAGGGTATAGCGCTATATGCCGAGATACAGGAATCATCCTAGTTCGGCTGCAGATGTTCCCATGTTGCATAACTTTAAGTACTGGCCTGTAATAATACTTTAGGTAATTCGTTGTTTACTTTTGGTGAAATAAATAATAATAATAATACTTTTGCATTTAAAACATACAGCGTGTTACGGAAATGCGAAGTCAAATTTAAAAATGCTTCTGTCTATGGAAGTTAACAACTTTTTACAAGGAAGCAATAATGAAGTTTCAAAAAAATATGCCCCGTACTCATTTTGAGTTTACGATGTTAACTGTGTATAGAAAGTCCATGTTTTTTTTTTAAATTGACTATGACTTTCATAGTTGTTCTTTCCCATGTAGGCAGAAGTAGTTTTTAAAATATGAACGGGAACTGATTCTCGTTACACCCTGTATAGTAAGAATAAATAACGAGACTAATATAAATGTTGCGCACCCGCAAAACAAATCATGTCTTTCATTTTTATTGCACAATCCAGTTTTAAAATAAACATAAAACATTGACATTGTAGAAGGAGTAAAATAAAAACAATGTTTAACATTCATGGTTAGTTAGTATCTAAGTATTTTATCTACTAACGTTACGATGGCATGTACAGCTAATGAGTTTAAAGCAATAACAAGCGTAAAAAAATAAACTGTTTGAAACAAAATAAACAACAACACTTCTAACTAATTATTAGTAGCTTCTGTCAGCGGCTTCACCCGCGTGAAAGAACTTACTGCCTGGATAAAAAAAGAAAAAAAAGTTAAATAAAAAAAAAAAACCCGACTGCTTCAAAAGCGACCTAAAATGACGTAAACAAGGAGAAAATCAAGCTGTGCAGTCGGAGGATACATATTCGCGGGCTGGCTGACCAAAAACTGGTGTATCCATCGCCTGCACAGCTTGATTTGCTACTTGTTTACGTCTTTTTAGTTCGCTTTTGAAGCAATCGGGTTTTTTGATTTAACTTTTTTTATTTATAACTTTTTAGTTAGTTTTTTTTCGAATTATGTACATTTAAACATATAAGTACTATATATTTTTGAAATCACCTCTTAAAACCCTTTATTTTGATAGCCCACACAATGGGTTTGGAAGAAAAAAAAATTGGGGCCGCCACTGTATGGCGCCCAAAATCCGCCTTTTTTGTATTGCCCAATTTTTATGTAGCCTATGACACTCGCAGGGTTAAGACGAATCGATTGACGTACGAATCTTCAAAATTGGCCAACGAGTTTGGTCTCTGGAACGCCATATAGGAACAAACATACATACATACATACTTACATACATACATAGACTGATAAATAGATTACCCTCCTTCGGCAGTCGGGTAAAAAATATATGTAGATGCAAACTTTCACGCGGGCGAAGCCGCTAGCAGAAGCTACGTAGAAATAAACAAATGAATATTTTATGTGTCGATTATGATAACATAATTTAAGAAACACTAATCGAAAAACTATGAGTTTTCCGTTTGTGGAATAAGCCATACGATATAAATAACGTTGTCTGATCTTTTCACCACTACATAGAAAGAAAGAAAGAAAAAATAAAAACCGGCCAAGTGCGAGTCGGACTCGCGCACGAAGGGTTCCGTACTTGTTAATTTGCGGCTTACGATTTATGACGTATTAAAAAAAAACTACTTACTAGATCTCGTTCAAACCAATTTTCGGTGGTAGTTTACATGGTAATGTACATCATATATTTTTTTTAGTTTTATCATTCTCTTATTTTAGAAGTTACAGGGGGGGGGACACACATTTTACCACTTTGGAAGTGTCTCTCGCGCAAACTATTCAGTTTAGAAAAAAAATATATTAGAAACATCAATATCATTTTTGAAGACCTATCCATTGATACCCACACGTATGGGTTTGATGGAAAACAATTTTTTTAGTTTCAGTTTCAAGTATGGGGACCCCCAAAATTTATCGTTTATTTTCTATTTTCGAGTGAAAATCTTAATGCGGTTCACAGAATACATCTACTCACCAAGTTTCAACAGCATAGTTCTTATAGTTTCGTTAAAAAGTGGCTGTGACATACGGACGAACAGACAGACAGACAGACAGACATGACGAATCTATAAGGGTTCCGTTTTTTGCCATTTGGCTACGGAACCTTAAAAAGTTAAATCAAAAAATCAAAAAACCCGACTGCTTCAAAAGCGAACTAAAAAGTCGTAAACAAGGAAAAAAATCATGCTGTGCAGTCGGAGGATACATATTCGCGGGCTGGCTGACCAAAATCTGATGTATCTCCCGCCTGCACAGCACGATTTTTTGATTTAACTTTTTTTATTTATAAGTTTTTAGTTAAGTTTTTTTCGAATTATATACATATAAACATATAAGTGTTATATATTTTTGAAATCACCTCTTAAAACCCTTTATTTTGATACCCCACACGCTGGGTTTGGAAGAAAAAAGAAATTTGGGCCCCCACGATATGGCGCCCAAAATCCGCCATTTTTCTATTGTCCAATTTTAATGTAGCCTTTGACACTTGCAGGGTTAAGACGAATCGATTGACGTATGAATCATCAAAATCGGCCAACGCGTTTGGTCTCTGGAACGCCATATATATATACATACATACATACATACATAGACTGATAAATACATTACCCTCCTTCGGCAGTCGGGTTTAAATATGAATAGATGAACTACAAACACACTACATTAACTATTGTCATAAATAAATAAATAAAGTTAAAAGCAAAATCTATTAAATTACTAGGTGACCCGGCAAACTTTGTTTTGCCATAAAAACACCAAACATTTGTCTACCTTACCCCACACTACCCTACCCTACCCTACCCTACCCAACACTACCCTACCCTACCCTAGACTACCCTACCCTACACTACCTTCCCTACCCTACACAAAGCAAAAATAGCTTATACAATAGCAATAAATCGCAAATTGACTCTACGTTTTAGTTAGAAAACTTTTGTATGGGAAAAAGAAAACGTCTGTTTTTATTTTTTTTCCGGTAATTATTAGAATTTTTCTCCCCGTAAAAACCATCTTTGAACTTCAACGAACATTTAAAAAAAAGAATTGGCCAAATTGGTCCAGGCGTTGTTGAGTTATGCGCTTACCAACACATTTTGCGATTCATTTTTATATTATAGAAGATAAACAGGAAGACCAACCAAAAAGTCTTACCCCTTTGCTATTTAACACGGAGTAAAAGTAAATGCAACAACTATCTCCAGATGAATCACAAAAAAACGAGAAGAAATGTTTTTACTAAACAATCGCAAACGTCAATCTGTTGAAAAGCGTCATGGAGTCGAAGACTATTTGAACCTTCGCCACTCCATCCCCATCGAAATCGAAACGCTTCGTAGCGATTGCCACTTGTTTAAGGCCTAACAGAGAAAAGCAGCAAAAGAAGTTGTTTTTGCTCAGTTGGTATAATTGCCGAATGGCGTTCCAATAGGAGAGCAGCTCTATGTTCCATTAGTGGGAACATATAAAACCTACTTTCAGACCAAGCACAGAAACTGTCACTAGGGAGCCTGATAAAGAACAGACAACACAAGTTTCTATCCTTGACATACATTGAAGTTAGTTTTGATCAGTTGGTATAATTGCCGAATGGCGTTCCAATAGGAGATTTGCTCTATGTTCCATTAGTGGGAACATATAAAACCTACTTTCAGACCAAGCACAGAAACTGTCACTAGGGGGCCTGATAAAGAACAGACAACACAAGTTTCTATCTAGTTTTGTAAACAATTATCAATTCCAAGCGTTAATCAACATTAATAGACATTGCAGTTTTGCATCAGAAATACAATTATCACGTGTCTACTGTCAAGACGCAATCAAAGGTCAGGGCCCGGTTTAATTATCTAATGTAATTTACAAATCAATTTACAATTGATGTAACCAACCTACGTATTCACAAGTCTATCATTATCATAGTAATTGATAAGAAAAACTTTCCATCTCAGAAACCTTGTTAAGAATAGATATTATTCTAGCCCAACACAATTATATTGTCCTTGATTACGCTTGTATTTCCCGAAGGGTTTCAAAAATCAAAATCAAAATCATTTATTTGTAAAACATAGGTAATAATTACATGCAAGATCTTAAAAATTAGGTAGTGCGCTATGTTTTGCCAATTGACATACAAATTTTAAAAAAAAATACGATTACATGAATAGGTAGGTACTGTTAAATTAAAATATAAATTTACTACAATATAATTATTTACGTATTTGAGTACCTGATCGTATTAACACATGCATGCAAGTTAATTTATATTATTCATAATCAATTTCATTTCATGTCAAAATTTAAAGTCTATTCAATTCGAAAAAAATAAGATTAAGATATTATAGGAAAAATTTAAATTTTATGTCAGCATTATACATTTAAAGATTGGTCATTAAGAAACTCGTCTAGAGTATAATAACATCTTTGAAGCAGTAACCCGTTAAGCGCATTTTTAAACTTCTGCAATGGCATACATTTTATTACATTAGGTATTTTATTATATATTTGGGGAGCAAGACCAAAGAAGCTCTTTTTCATTAGAGAAGTTTTACATTTCACAAGGCATAGTTCATTAATATATTGAGCACGCATCGGAGTTTTCTTTACTGAGCATAGTTTTTTGAATAAATGTGGATTTAATTTTACAAATAATGCAGTTTCCAGGATGTATAAAGCTGGTAGAGGTAATATTTTTAATTTTTTAAAATATGGAATGCAGCTATCTGTTGTTTTTAAACCACACATTGACCGTATACATCTTTTCTGCATCCTGAAAACAAATTCCCTATTTGTTGACTGTCCCCAAAAAATAACACCATACCGCAGAATTGAGGCAACCAGTCCATGATAGGCTGTTAACAGAGTCTCAATATTTACTTTCTTTGAAAGTTGATATAGCAAATATGCTGACTTACTTAATCGCTTACAAATTTCCTCCAAATGAGGTTTCCAAGTCAGTTTATCATCTACAGTTATACCTAAGAACTTCGCAGCAGTAACTTCTTCTATTTCATAATTATTGTAAGCAACATTAACTAGTGGTTTCTCAAGCCGTTGGTGAAAGTGCATTACTTTGGTTTTATTTAAATTAATTATAAGATTATTATCATTAAGCCAATTTATTATTTTATTTAAAGAATTATTAATGTCATTTTCATAATTGTTTACATTATTACATTCTACAATAGCCGTGCTATCGTCTGCAAAGAGTACCATTCTTTGCCCTGTGGATTTTGGGAGGTCGTTTATATATATCAGGAATAGTGGTGGTCCAAGAACGCTACCTTGAGGCACGCCATATTTTATGTACCTTGGTTCAGAGGTATATGTGGTTTCTAATTTGGTTGTAGGACATATTCTAGAGATTTCCGTACATTGTAATCTATCACTTAGGTATGATTCCAAAAGTTTAAGGATGTTCCCTCTAATTCCATAACTATGTAATTTTTGCAGTAATATTTTATGATCCACAAAGTCGAAAGCCTTCGTCAAGTCTGTATATATCGCACAAACATGTTTCTTTTTATCGACAGATGTCAAGACACTTGATAGTAAGTCAAACAGTGCCATATTAACATTGACATTTTTCTAAACCCCTTTTGTTCATTACAAAATAATTTAAATTTTTCGAAATAAGCATAAATGGAATTATAAGTTACTTTCTCAAATATTTTTGAAAATACCGGTATTTTTGCAATTGGTCTATAATTTCCAACATCTGTTCTGTCATTTCTTTTAAAAAGGGGCTTAATGATTACTTTTTTTAAACTATTTGGGAATATACCTTCAGCAATACAGAGATTTATAACATGTGACAGTGGTTTCGCTATAACATCCTTGACATATTTTATCACTTTGGTTGCTATCCCATCGTGTCCGACGGTATTTGTATTCTTAAGGCTGTTAATTATTTTAACTATGTCATCATCTGCAACAGGCAACATAAATAATGAATGCGATGTTAGATTTTCAATTTTATTTTTATTTTTTGTCGACGTACAATTCGTTTGTATATTGTTATCAACAGTCTCAATAAAATATTTATTAAATTCATTTGCTATATCCATGGGTTGGGTCAAAATTAAGTTATCTTTTGTTATAGATAATATTGGTTCTTGGGGCACACAAAATTTTGATTTATTTATTACTTGCCAGGCTGCTTTTGATTTGTTTCGTGATACGTTTATGAAATGGTTATTTTGGGCTTTCTGGGTTAATTTTATTATTTTCCTGTAAAGTGTGGAATATTTTTTTAAAACAAGTTTATTTTTTGAGTTAGGATTAAGTCTATATGCCCAGAGTAACTGTCTTTGTTTTTTACTACATAATTTAATTCCACGAGATAACCATTTAGTCTTTTTATTAGTATATATAGTGACATACTTTTCCGGAAAACATAAACGATATAATAACAAAAAGTCATCTTTAAAATGTTCGTAAGACTCGTTAGCATCTTTGGCGTTGTACACTTGGAAGAAAGATAAACACTTCAAATGGTTTTTGAATTTGGATAAATTATATGCTGAAATGTCTTGTTTTTTAGTTTTCCAGAATTTTAGTGTACAAATTTTATTGATAGGTACTTTGAGTAACTGAGAAGTATGATCTGAAAGAACTAGATCCATTATTTCCGCTTTGCATTCCTTTCGGTAGGAGTGTGCAAAATTGTCGATGCAAGAATTACTACTTAATCTGGTCGGTTTATAGAGAGCAAGTTTGAGATTATATTGTAAAAGAAAATTTTCAAATTCTAATGTACTTTTGTTTCTTTTTAGTACATTGATATTGAAGTCGCCTGTTAAAATTATATTTTTATTTGTAAGTGAACGAAGTTTTCGCAATATGTCATCTAGTCTTTCATAAAATACGTTATAGTTAAATTTAGGTATTCTATATACGCAGACAATTAAAATATTATGAGTTATCAGCTCTATACCACAGCACTCGAAAATACCGGTCACTGATTGTTTTGCTACTTCCGTTAACTCTCTATAGTGTAATCCTACTCGAACAAATATACAGGTTCCTCCTCGCTTAATATTTCTCGAAAAGAAGGCAGCTAGGCAGTAATTAGGTAGTAATTAGGTAGATGTAGCAAACTCTCGTAACCTGTCTCAACAAAATGTTCAGTGATATATATTACATCTATATTGATTCCTTTATTAAAAAGCTCTTCTAACTTAATTGTCAGTAAATCCGATTTGTTTATAAGTCCTGCAATATTTTGATGAAGAATATTAAGGTAATTACTATAGAAAAAACTGAGTTTTTGTTTGTGATTCTGCTTGTATATCAGTCACTAACTCCACTTGGTTTTTCTGGGAACAGTCAACTTCCGAGTTAGTGGCATTAATGATGTTTAGGTTTAGGATAAGGTCTTGCAAATCTGATATTACAATATTCAAGCCTTTGTTATTTAAACTCCCACACCGATGACTGTAAGTTTCATAGGTATATGGAAGGTTGAGATTGGAGTCCAGTATCTATGCGGCTGATTTGAGATGTGCTATCTCATTTTTGCACATGTTTATTTGCGTTTCATCCTCGTCGTCTGACATTTCTGGCATGCTGTTGGTAGTACAATCCAACGTTTGGGAGATAACGTCACTACTTTCATTGTTTGGTTCCGATCTGGTGCGAGTGCGCCGGAACGTGATATTATCTACTACATTTTCTAAGAAATTCATTGTAATATGATTTTAAATTTTGTTTAAACTGTTTGTTCCAACAATTTTACGAACAATCCAAAAAGACAAATTGTTAGCGGGATTTGAACTCGGGTCACGAGTTGTACAGTCTAGTCATTAGACGCTAACGCCACCGTGACAGTTACGTTGCTGAGTGAAATTGTTAATCACAAGACTCCTCTGTGTAAACGTTCGTTAAAAAGCCGGTTGCAGTTTAAAATTATTTGATTTTTTTCTCACTACTTATCACTTTTTGTTATTAAGATTTTTTGGTTTATTTAGGGTTTGGCAGGGTTGTAGCTGTAGAATACTCACATTTCGTCAGTTATGTTTAGGTCCTTGCAATAGCGGTTGAGTCTATTGGCATGAACCCGGCACAATCCTCCGTGCCGCTGCTACTGTAAAATTAAAATTATTCCCTACATTAATATATTTCCCGTAAGTAACAAACATTTTGAAGAACAACCAAGGTTCTTCAAGTATAGCTTTAGGCCTATTTATTTTATTTTATTAACAATCTTAGGAATACTTACAGCTAATACAATAGATGTGCAGAAACAGCATGCAAAAAAACGGCCAATTAAAAGTTTTCACACATATAAAAATTTGCATAATATACATATCAGTGAGTGAGTGAGTGAGTGTTTCAAATAAAAAAGATTAGACTCAACGCCCAACAAATAAAAATAAAAAATTATGCAGAAAAAGAATTCTACGTATCAAAGAAACGCTTACTCAAACTATTCTTTACATTTTTAATCTTAGTATGGAACAAATCCAGATCAACATCCTGACACACCATATTAAACGTACGACAAACTCTTAAGTCATAGCTTGAGGCCTATATTATAAGTCCTTAGCAAGGCAACTTTTTCAAGTCCAATCTAATAATCCTTCATTTCATATAATCAATCCACAATTAGGTATTTGTTTGTATCTGTGTGTTAGGAGACAGGACTGAGGAGTTCGTGGCTAAATAATAACAGCCGCACGGGTCGATCTTCAAGGTTAAGCAACGCTTGACGAGATCGGACCGTGGATGGATGACCTTTTCAACATACCGAGTTTCCTCCGTGCCTCTGAAAGCACGTTAAGCCGTTGGTCCCGGCTGTCATTTGAAGATCTTTGACAGTCGTTACGGATAGTCAGAAGCCTGAGATCTGACACCAGTCTAGCCAAAAGGTACCGTGTTACCCAGTTACTGGGTTGTGGAGGTCAGATAGGCAGTCGCTCCATGTAAAACACCGACCTCCACATAGTTGGAAAAAGGCTAGGCAGATTGATATGTATTTGTGTGTCAGAGCTGCGAAATTTTTCTAGTTAAAATATTCATTATATGGACACGACACCCACATATATCTATAACACTAGTGATATACAGACGACAGCTCAATTAACCAAGTTAGAATGAATTTCTTCCAGACTACGTGCTAACCAGGGAGTTACGCCATCCGTCACGCGAATTAAGCAAGTAGTCTTATCGAGTTTTCTTAAGGTGCAGACAGACAGTAAGATAAATTGGGGAATAAAGTTATGTGTGTTAGTTTTCGTCGTTAAAGTCGTCACAATCTAAGAAGTCCGTTGACGTTTCTCATTTCACATGCCGCGATAACTTTCTACGTAAGAAATTGAAAAATTAAATTCATAATCCTAATTAATTACTTTATACCATTTTCCCTCTAAAAAGCTTATTTTATTCACGGAAAACAGTGAATAAAAAGCACTTTTAATCACTGTTTTGGTGTTTGAATTTGGAACACACCAATATATTCGACCTTCATCTCAATGTTATATAACCTCCTTGCGCCTCCTTGCGCAAAAAATACTCGATACTTGCTCGATACAAACTTCTTGGGCAGAGAATACTCTACTTTCAAACTCCTTTTTCGATTTTAATTTTGAGTTTGTTTATATTTAGGATCTTAATAATGATTTTGATTTTAGTCTAGGATATTTATTGAATACTTATTGGGATTGTAATTCTAATATTAATTGCAATGGCGTTTAATTAATTATGTAACGTAACGGAGGTGGTCACTGGCCCCTGAAACACAGGTGCTGTTACCTAGCTCAGGGATCAGGGTTTCACATTTTTTGTAAATTTTGAAGGAAATAAACTATTTATTTTGTATTTATTAATATTCCTTGTGCTTAAATCTTTCTTTTTCTCGTAGTCATGGTATAAAATTTAGTATGCAACTCTTGAATAAAACGGATTTATATCGAGGGCCATGAATCACTCGCGTCGCTCATGATTTTACCACTTGAATCACTCGCTATGCTCGTGATTCAATCATCATTAATCACTCCCTACGGTCGTGATTCATCTATGGCCCTCGATTTAAATCCGTCTTTTATTCACTAGTTGCATAATACACTATTGTTACCCATACACTAAAACAACGAGTATCATTCGTTAGCATCAAGTTTAATTATTATTAAGTATTTTTATAGCTGTCAAAACGGGCCTTTTAGTTTTTGACAACTTTAATAAAGCTAAGTACTTAAGTTCCATTGGAGTTATTATAAAGTCAGTCTGACACATTTATTGAACAGATCAGAAGGTTATTTAAAAAAAGTAAAAGATTGTCAAGACCATTGAAGTGCATTATATTTCTTTATTCACTGACTTCTTTTATTTATTATCTTGTTGTGGAATATTTTTCCTCTTATTACCCTTGCCAAGTCCGAAAATCACAAAAAAAAACAACTTTGACCCAAACCAGCTGCCATTTTATTTACACTTTAATGTGTGTATCTCACAGGAAACGAGCATTTATTGGAATAAAAAGTAGATAGATAGATTTACTTAAGTATGACATTTGGCTTAGATTATAATGTCATTTTATAAACTCAAATACTCGTACTTAAAAGACCATATAATTATTTAAACTTCATGCACACAGGTACAATAGCGGATCATTGAACTGGATAAGTATTTATTGTCAAACATCTTTTATTTTTTGCTTGTTTTGGCATCTTTTTCCTCCTATCCCTTGACAAGTCGAATAAAAATAAAAATCAACTTTGACCAAACTCGACTACCACGTTTTTAGCCGTGTCTTCAGTGTGATAATCATCTCTTTCTTCCTACCATCATCCAAATTTATTTGGGGTACACGCAGTATACCTTCTTCTTCCATAAGCACATATTTATTTGCCATCTTCTCAATAGTTATCTCCAGTGTGAAAGTATCTCCATTTCATAGACAGAACTATTTTACTATTGAGATATCCATTTCTGAACATGAATTCAATAGTATGTCTCAGTCTTTACTATGAATGTTGATATTTGATATATATATTACACGATAATATATGTATGACTCTGTTTGTTATTCAAGTAAACGCCTCTGGCCGTTCCCGAAACAAGACAAATTCGTATTCTATGACAGTCTGAGTTTATCTTATACTAGCAAAAGAACTAAGTTTTTTTGTGTTTTTGTCTATCAAAATGTTCTAAAAGATATAATACAAGTTTTTGTAACGGCTAATGCTAAGGAAAATTTGTCTTTGTTCTTAAAACCTAGTAAACAGTAGGTACGGTTTCAGGTTTGGTTTCTCATTGAACCCAGCTTCTTGCATTGGTTTGCTTCACAGATATAAATGTAACTAGATAACGCAAGTCCCTCCATCTGTATGAAAACCAAGTGTGCCTCTTTTTCACACACAATTTAATAACCAGCTTTCTTACCAATGAAAGAAAACATTTCCAATACCTCGGCCAACTTTTTCTATACAGCCTATATAGTTCAAAATGACATAATAAGGCATTTTTCTAGATTTCGGTGGATTGCCGATGCCGATAATGCTAAATGAAAAGCTCAAAGTCAAGATCATTGACCGTAAATTTACTCCGTTTTTTGACACGCGAAGTCCATACAATCGCGTAATCTAGTTAGATTTATATCTGTGGTTAGCATAGTTTTCAAGAAAGTGCTGGTCGATATGCAAAACACAAACATTTAAAAAACTAAAATGTTATTAAAAACAATGGAACCAATTTTATAACAAACAGAAACATTAAAAATCCTAAAATGGACATAGAAATGAATTGCTTATAACAATGACTTATTGTTTTCCAAATATAGACTAATAGATTGAAAATATCACCTACGAGAATCTAAAATAATCAATTGAGATAAAAATCGCACAGTGTGTGAGTCAATACAAAGCAACGGAATACGCGCGATGACATAAGAATTATCTTTTAGGATTACTAACAAGTTTCTATTATTACAATTCCTATAATTATTATTTAATAACAACTTTTAAAAGCCTGAGATGACTAAAGCACTTATAATAAATTTTACTAAATTAGTTATTTAAATTATATTCTAGGACAGACTGTAGGATTTAACTGGTTATTTATTTTCAGCACGAATTTGCCCACTGCAGGTCAATGGCTTCCCTTTCTTCCTTCCATTTGTCCCGGTTTTGGGCAAGTGTAGACCAGTCCTTTCAGTAAGTGTCAAGCTCGTCCCGCCATCTTCACCTGGGTCTGCCGCGATGTCGCCGTACATTTTCCGTACCCCCATGTGGTAGCTTTTGCCCATGAGACGTTCGACATGCGGCAAACGTGGCCAGCCCAGTCCCATTTGAGCTTTGCTGCCTTTTGGGTGACGATTTGCATTTTTGAGCGCAGCATTGTATTCCTAATACGGTGTTTCAAACTTACTCCAAGAATGATGCGATCCATTGCTCGCTGGCAAACCTCAAGTTGCAAACTCTGCTGAATTGTCAAAGACTAGGTTTGAGCGTATAGAGTATGTGAGGATAGGGAGAATGGAGATGTCCATTATCTGATCAAATGGGTAGGTCTCCTCACGTAAGATTTCCCATCGACCAAAAACTCTTTCAGGCGTTTTCGGTGCGCCTTGCTACTTCTTAATTCTGCCTCGCCTGGAACGAGACTATTTGGCCGTGGTAGATATACTTAATAGCAATTGCATACTTTCACAAACAAAATATTTAGAATAAATAAAAGAAGATTATCAAGATACAGATAAGTTTATTTTATAGTTGTGATTGTTCACTAATAAGATCTTTTAACAAGGTTTATTTAGCAATGTTAAACGCCTTTAAAACAATACATGGCAATGTGGTAGAGTCTTGCATATTAAATGTTGATATTGCTAGTACCATATTTTTAGTTTTTGCATAATAAGTAATAAAAAAATCTACGTCACTCACTTCCATGTGTCAAAATCACTTACAAACCCACCCTCACGTGAAAAGATATGAACATACAAATATCATTTTTTCCTTTTAAAAATAACTCCCAAAGCGTATCTTTTAAACGAAATATATCTTTGATTGTGATAAAAGAAAAAGATAAAATTCAGTATTCAAATCCTAAGCGTATCATGAAAGGCTTTCATGTCGAGAGCATAAACAAAGGTGGTTCAAAGGGGTAGCGACGCCAAGTTAAGAGATTTCCTCGGAAACGTGCCAGTAGTTGAAGAATGGATACATTTCTTGGAATGAGTCTTTACAAATATACTGTAAGCAAGTAAATCAACCATATTTAATAAAAGAGCACACGAGCGGAAAGGATAGGATCGAATAAAAAGAGGTTTTCTGAAAATAGTCAGGTATGCAAGGAACGATTTGAAATAAAAGAAAAAAATGATAGTATGAAAGTTGACGGCAAAGTATCTTGTCCGTCCTAGACAAAATAATTTTTGAGTAGAGTTCACCAATTAGCAATCATTCGAGGAGAAAAGAAAAAATAAATGAAAAAAATTGAAACTTAGGGTAGGGTAGTGTAGGGTAGGGTAGCGTAGCGTAGGGTAGGGTAGGGAAGGTAGTGTAGGGTAGGGTAGATAAATGTTTGGTGTTTTTATGGCAAAACAAAGTTTGCCGAGTCAGCTAGTATAAAATAAAACTAAAATTTTAAATTGTAGCAATGTCTCAGATTATGCCCGAGGAAGACTTGTTATGGCTGGAGGGGTTTTAGTCAGTTGGAGCCTGACACTACCCAGTCTGGCTCGTTTGTGAAGCAGTTTGGGTGTTAGTCCGACCGGATTGCGTCAAATGCCTCAAAAACAAAACCCTATAGTGCCACACTATCGCGATATCGCGAATTACTCTCTCTCTCGAATTACGCTCTCTCCCGCACACCGCGCGACATCACTCTGTGCAACAGAGAGCAGCCGAAATGTAGTTCACATTATCGCGATAGTGTGGCCGCAGCACGTAGTGTTGCTACCAGAATAAAACAGATGAGATGCTGATAATGAGGGCTTTCGTTTTTCTGCTCACCAGTTGGCGTCACTGGCGTTTAAGAGCTTTAAATATACCTGTTAGAACATTGTTATTACGCGCACGGAAACAAAGCTTGAATTAAAATAATTTCTAATGCCGTATAAGTGCGATATAGAAGTATAATCGAGTATTTTTGTCAGCTCTGCGCATCAATTTTGCACAGCCCCTTTTTATCGAAAAAAGGAGGATAACATTTTCCGAAACATAAAAATGTGCCGTCCGTGGTGTGTGCGATGTGTGTCCGTGCCTATGTTAATCCGCCATAATTGGAAAATATACACAAAAATAAAAAAAATGTATAAAACTCGCACTACAAGCCAAAAAAAATATTGGTGCCATCTAATAGGAAGGTCATTTGATTTGGTGATAGAACTCTGCTAATCTAGATTCGACAAACTGTGTGAAAGCATTTTGTACTGCCTCCTGAGAAGAAAACTTTTTATCACGTAGAAAATTGTCCAAATCACGAAAAAAATGTTAGTCTGTTGGATCAAGGTCTGGCGAATACGGAGGGTGACGAACGGTTTCTCGTACTGTATGAGGTCTCGCGTTATCATGGAGCAATAATGGAGAAGATCGATTCATGAGTCGGGGCTGTTTCACTGCTAGTTTTTTTTTTTTTTTTTGTTATCTTTGTTCGGAGTTCGGAACAGTAGACATCTGCCGTTATTACTTGACCAGATCGGAGAAAACTATAGTGAATAACACCATGCGGAGACCACCAAACAGTTACCGTCAGCTTTTTATTGGTAAGCTTTGCTTTAAGACACTGTTGCGGCGTTTGACCTGGGGTGAGCCATTGCATTTTTCGCTTACGGTTATCGTAAAGAATCCACTTTTCATCACATGTCACAATTCGATCCAATATTCCTTCATTTCTGTATCGATTCAACAAGGCAACACAAGTTTTAACACGCATTTCTTTCTGCAGATCAGTCAAATCATGAGGCACCCATTTTTCATATTTTTTTTATTTTATTTAACGAAGTATCTATTACAATGAAACGGCAATTTCATACATTAACCCCTATTATAATTGCAGTAGCCCTCATTATAAAGATATGAGTTATGCATAGTTGAGTTAACTAACCACGTGAATTTTCATGCATATTTTTGCTGTTAGAGCACATGTGTACTTGGGGTACGTATGTACTTGGGGGCGCGCATCAGGTGAGATAGTGGTCAAGCGAGAGCCTATCAATAAAAAAAATAAACACGTTTTAATATTTCATGTCGTGCTGTCAACCGCCATGCTATCACTGACTCCCGTTTCTTTCATAACTTCAACTGACAGTTAGAGATTTAAAGCTAGTTGCTGACTGACCGACTCCTTGACAATTCAAAAGTGCCTATAATTGAAAAAATGCAAGACGGTTTCTTCTTCCCCGCTCCAATCTCTTCACTTACGCCTCCCGTGACATAAGTGCGTAGTAATGGAACTTTGTTTGTCTGCAGACGACATTCGCCGACTCACAACCATTATGCTATTAAACGAGTAAGGGATGACGATTTATTTAATAACCCCTCATTGTACACTCGACTTTTACTTGTTACACGTCATAAATTTGAAGAAGGAGAGGAGTTTAACTTTCGTATTTTGGACGAAATATATAAGGAGGGTGAGAAATTTTATTTAATTTTAGCTATTTCTTTCATTCATTGCTTATATAGTTTGTATTGTTTCTTATCTGTTTCGTTCTCGATGTTTGATCGGATTCTTTAAGGTACAGTTGGATCAAATTGGGCTTTTAAATTTATGTCTTTTAAGTTCTTATTTTACTGATTACCAAAAAATTCTTTGACACCGATAGTTAAGGTATATTGATTCAGCTCAGGCATACGTCCAGCTTGTTCAGCTTATGGTTTAAAAAATATTCCTAAGGCTTATCATCTGGTTTCCAATATTCTTTATATACTAGGTAAGCCTCAAAAGTAATATAAAAAATCTCTTTCAGCCCTCCTTACAAAAATGGGCTTTAAGAACCGTACTAAACTAACCCAGACAGTCAGCCACTTAAAACGACGACAGTCGAAAACGCGTGCGACCTTAAAATTCAGAAGTTTTTTGTACTTTCCTTATTTTCTAGGACATAAGAAAAAGTAATAATTCTTAATAATTAAATTAGTAATAATTAAAAAGTAAAAATAGTAATGACTAAATGTAGATAATTCAATTTTCTTTGAGATGGAGTAAATTTCAAAAAAAATATGCCCGGCTTTGATGCGTTTGTCGTTTTTTTGTCCGAGTTAGACATAAATTTAAAATCTACTCACACTATGTTATACGAATAAAACTCAAAACTATTCAAAGATCAAATTATTGAGAAAATGGTTTAAAGTAACATATAGTTTATTTTCAAAAATTACGACTGGTCGTTTACACGAAATTCTCATTTTAAAATCAGCTGCAGAGGGGTATTGGTGCCTTAATAGTTAAACGTCAAGTAATACGTAGGTTGACTAGACAAGAACTGTCAGTGTAAGTTGGCTAACTCCTATAACTAACTCCTGCGGGACCTGGGATCTTAACGGGACTATTACAATATGAATCGTGTAATGGGTCACGGAGTATTTAGAGTGGAATGTTAACACACGTTTCCATTAATAAGCGCATCGAAATCTAATTTATTTATTGATTTATTTATTTATTTATTTCAAAAAACAGGTATTTGTACATTATTAATGGGTACTTAATCTATATTATGAACATGTAGTAGGTTATAACAAATCTGTGGGTGTGGTTCTGTTCTCCTAGGTAAGTTGCAACGCAACCTGTGTTTAGGTGAAACAGTGCCGGCCCCATAATTGAATATCTACCAATGAATAACATGTTACAAAGTAAAGTTAAGGAGGTTAAACAATTTCTAGTTTTTTTCAATTTTGAATTATTTAAGACTTAATCTAGATTTGTATAAGTGAGTTTAACAGTATGTGTGTGTTATGTATTTGTGTCTGTATATTTGTGTTGTGCATGTTAATGTAAGTGTTATGTAATGCATGTATTGTGTAAATTTGCTCCATAGATATATTTGTGAGTTGACTGATGAACTTGCTTGTATCTGCGGCTTCGCTCCAGTGACCGTGAGACAAGGAACCGTGTAAAAAAGTCGTAAACAAGGAAAAATCTTGCTGTGCAGTCGGAGGTTACATACGCGCGAGCTGGCTGACCAAAACCAGATGTATCCTCCTCCTGCACAGCATGATTTTTTCCTTGTTCACGACTTTTTAGTTCGCTTTTGAAGCAGTCGGGTTTTTTGATTTTTTTGTTTATAACTTTTTAGTTAAGTTTTTTTCGAATTAGATACATTAAAACATATAAGTGTTATATATTTTTGAAATTGCCTCTTAAAACCCTTTATTTTGATACCCCACACGATGGGTTTGAAAGAAAAAAAAATTGGTCCCCCACATTATGGCGCCCAAAATCAGCCATTTTTCTATTGTTCAATTTTAATGTAGCCTATGACACTCGCAGGGTTAAGACGAATCGATTGACGTATGAATCATCAAAATCGGCCAACGCGTTTGGTCTCTGGAACGCTATATAGGAACAAACATACATAGACTGATAAACACATTAACCTCCTTCGGCTGTCGGGTAAAAAAGAAATAAACGACAACTTAAATGATTTATTAACTTGGCTAACTGAAAACAACTTAAAAATTAATTTTGGAAAAACAAATTACATTTCATTTGAACAACAAACAAATAATAAAAAACCGGATATTCGTTACGGTGACAAAACAATCAATGAAGCAGAACACACCAAATTTTTAGGTATTTGGATTGATAAAAATATGAGCTGGAAAACGCATGTTGAAAATACATGCAAAAAGCTTAGCCAGTATTCCTATGCTCTCCATAACCTAAGAAAAGTTTCAAATCGTGCAACATTATTAATGGCGTATCACGGGTATGTTGCATCTACTTTACGCTACGGACTCATATTTTGGGGGAACTCGCCAGACAGAGAAATGGCGTTCAAAGCCCAGAAACAATGCATAAGGGCAATGTGTGGCATAAAACGCACAGAAAGCTGTAAGCCATATTTTCATGAGTTCCAATTATTAACATTCCCGTGTCTTTATATATATGAAGTGGCGATCTTTGTCAAAGTGAATCTACATCTTTATACCCATCCAAGAAACACACGACACAAAAATAAAATATGCGTAAGAAGTCATAAAAAAGCAGTATTGAGTAAAAACATTTTGGGCATGGCACCCAAAATATACAATACCTAAGTTGCCAAAAAGTATCACAGACCTACACAAAATGTACAAATTCAAATTATCGCTGCTTTAATAATAAACTGAAATAATAAGAAAATTACGATTGTTGGGAAATCGCGTTTTAAATTTTGCGAATGCGATTCAGCTACATTTTTTCAAATTAAAATAAAGATGGGAATGATACAGTAATACTAGTAACATTTTAGTATTACCAATAGAATAGCCTTTCAAATGGCATATAAAAATCATTATTATTTTTAATTAATTAAAAAATACAAGGCTTCAAAAACATCCTACCGACTTAATTCGTTTTATGATTAAAATACAAGTTATTATTTAAAACGATATGCGACACAACATAAATTAGTGCAGTTTATTATTAACAAAATATCTGAAACACTTTATACATTAAGGTATAATGCTCTATTCATATATTAAAAAGGTAACATTTTAGTCTTATTAATTAAAACAACTGTTTAATATTAAAGGAATGAAGGATTTTTAAAAGAAACTTCCTTTTATTCTTGCAAAATAGTTTTATTAACATTAAGATCTTATAGAAATTGAGAAAAATCTTTACAATTTACACTATTATTAAATGTCACAAGGAGCTTCGCTATTATCTTATATTAAATCAGTACAAATTAGGTATTTATATTACCCGTAATCATTTTATTATTATTATCCTAGAAGGTGTTCCTATTATCATCATCATCAACATCATACTAGACGAAAGACGTCCACTGCTGGACATAGGCCCCCCCAAGCGTCGCCACATTGACAGGAAGATGTTGCGTTGGAAGGCCTTCCACCAGGTGGACCGATGACCTGGTGACGAGGATCCTCTGGTTGCGAGACGCACGGGACCGGTCAATGTTCTTATTATAACTAAACATTATTACAGTTAAATATAATTTTAAATCACAACATTTAGTTATAATAATAAAGAAAACTGTTGCCCCACGTTTAGCATCCACCTCTATACAAAAAGCAGTGCTCGTTATCGTATGCATTTTTGCTGTCTTTAAGTTCTTTCAACGTTAGATTTGAACTGTTTAGTTTCGACTTATAATAGAAAGCCGACGTTTCTCCTTTGGGTCATTGCAAAACGGCTTCCAAATCTTAAATTATGACTTAATTCTATCTTTTTACTTTTCTTCTCTACTTCCCTTTTTCTTTTAAGTGCACTCGATATTTATCTTTTATGGCCAACTTTTGATCACAGTTAGAGTTTTCGTAGCTGGAACATAGATCAGCACTGATCCTTTTTGAGGCGAAAGAAACTTAAAATTATATTCCCTGGTAAAAAAAATGTAGTAGATTATATAATTATCGGTTTCTTTACCATTTTTTGATTGTAATTCTACGAAATCTTTGTATAGGTCTTTAATTGTTTTACCAACATCTATATACATACTCTCTTGAGGTTTGTGCCCTTCACAGAACTCAAAAAACGCTGGTGCCCTTACATAGTGGGATTCCATCCGAGAGATAGAGACAATGTGTTTTTTTTATTTCGGCCACTAATTCGTTTTTTTTATTATGGCCGTGTTTTCCACGCCTCTTTTCCATCAGAAAACCATGTTCGTTCGTATTTGTTCTAATAGTATTTATCATGCGGTCCGTTATACCTAAAATACTTTTGAATATGTTTTACAGACTCTTACCCTACTTCTTCTTCTTCTTTGTCCAACCCTCTTCCCAGTTCAGCTGGGGTCGGGTCTCCTTGTACGTCTGCGCCAGAGAGCTCTATTCTGGGTTGTCTGAGTGCTCAGGTTCTCCTTCCGGACCTCTTTCTGCATGTTTGACCACCAGGTGGCGGGCGGTCTTCACCTTCCTCGCGGTCGATCGGGGATATTTAGGGCCTTTTTGATCGGGTTGTCATCTCCACGTCTCAGGATGTGGCCGTACCAACGCAATCTGCTTTCTTTGACCTTTTCGCTAATCGGTGCTACTTAGAACGAACCCCTGACATACTTGTTTCGCACTTTGTCTTACCCTACTTCGTTGACAGTAAAGAAAAAGCTTTATTGGGGTGACACGGATTTTCTGCATTTGTATTTTGGCTAAATTTCGACCATAAACGAACTGATAAATGATCTTTGCTTGCTTAGATCTCTTTACGGAGCAAATCATACCTTGCTCCGTTGTCAACAATTTAACCTAAAATTTGTGCACGGCATTTTTAAACGTCGAGCTGACAATTTTCTGAGTCTTAGACATAGATTTCTAGGTTTCACCTTCGTTTCGCAATCTCTTAACTCGGTTTTGTCTCAATTTTTAAGGATTTCCACCGCTTGCGGCCTTTTTTGATGTTCCTATTAGTAGAGTCAGAATCAGAACTTGAATCATTCGAACTTGAAGGTAATAAAAAAATCAAAGTTCTGGGACCAGAAGCGTTAGCGAATTTGTCTTCAAAGTGGATTGCCTACGTGCTGTGGTCTCCGTAACCCTGCAATTCAGGCGTATGCTTAACTATAACGGCTAGGTCTGTTTGTGGTATGCCGCTTTCCTTAGCCTGTTTGTCAGTTTGCCCCGAAGAAGATGTGCTGTCGGAATTCGAAGTCGATGAAGATGAGCTTGAGGATAATCTTCGTGTGAAGTTCATGCTTCCTGGTGCAAGTACGTTTGTGTTTTCCTCATCATCTGCGTTGCAAGGACTTTCGCTATCGTAGTCTGGTACAAGATTTATTTATGTTTTGAGAACGATGGTAAATTATTTTCCGATTTCAGGAGAATATCAGTTTTAGCAATAACTTGACCGGTCTGAATTTTTTTGTAGTAGGTAATTATATTAAACAGTGACAAGTGGTAGGTAGCTAAAAACATTAAACATCGTACGTCATCCTTTAAGTTTGTATGGTCTTGTTCAAGCCAATCTTGAGCGAGGTTAGACAAAAGCAACTCAGTTAATGGCTCCTGAAAATTAACTAGGCAGAAAAATAAATATTTTTAATTTAAAACATAATTTATCTCTACAAACTTACTACTGCATCACATAGTTTGACATTTTCTACATTAGGTATCTTGTGACTAATTTGCAGAAGCATTGGCTGTAATAAAAATAAATAGAATTTACGTAATAATTATGAATTTGGCAAAATTACAACAATATTATCCTTTTGTTATACTAACAATTATGTCACCGGTATCTTCTTTTACGCATTTTGATACACTTGCGTTTGTTTGCTTATTTTGGGACGGTTTAGATTTTAAAATCAGGCCCAAAATTCGTCGACTTCTCGTCGACGACGTCGTCATAACCCTTAAGTGCTGATACCTGGTTACTCCAAAAGAGAAATAACTTTAAAATATGAAACAGAATTTTACATAAAAATAAAAAATAAACGCAACAACTCATAATTTGAACTTTGATTTTAAAAACATTTAATAAAACACAGAAGTATCCTCTACTATTTTACAAAACATTGTAACATTTTAATGATAAAACGAAACAAATATAAAATGTCCTTACAAGATATCGTAATGTTTAATCGTAAACTGAATTAAATCTAATTTTTGCCAAATTAAGTAGCCATATTTTAAAAGCAAAACGAAATAACTTAAAAAAGTTCATTTTACATCCAAAGTAATAGAAATGCAAGCAGTTACCTTTCTATAGCAAAACGAACTATTGGGTATTAGTACAGGCACATACACGTCTCACTCTTGTCATTGCTGGCGTAACACTAAAAGGCACGTTTTATGAATACTCATTGGTCCACTCCGTCAAACAAAAAGAGACGGCAGGTCCTCTATTTCGCTTGTAGTTGTTCGAATCAAGCGTCCGTTAGACTGAACGTACTCTCTATGCAGACTTAATTCGTTTTTTGATTAAATGTCAATAACTCGCTTTTTTTTGTTATTTCGGTTTATTATTAAAGGTGCGTTATGTTGGCATGAATCCTAGTCACAAAATATTATTATTCAATTAATGATTATTTAAATGAGAAATGATTGTGTTTATCTGAAATGTCACCACAACTCTAATGAGTATTGAAGTTTGATTTGACTTGTGTATAATAATTTTGTCATTTTTCAATTTGTTTTTTTTCTAATTAGACTTTTTAATTTTTCGTTCTTTTTTTATATGACATTATTAATTCGTATTTTTTTAATTTGACGTTTTTTTATTTCGCATTTCTATTTTATAATGTATTTAATGTTGCCATAGTACCTAATATATTATAATTTGCACATCTCATTATGTTATAATACAATGTACCTTTTATTATACCTTATACCTTTATACCTGTAACACCTTTTTAACATGTATTATGCAATTAAATTATTTGATTTGATTTGTACTTTTTCCGGTATAAAAAATAGCCTGAGGCTTTCAACTACAGCATACCTTTCAAAGCTTTTCGAAATAAAAAAAAATAAAAAAATAGTTTATTTGCACCTTCAAGTAAAAACACAAAATGTTATGGTTTACAATAAAAATAAGCCAAAGGTAAGTAAAGTTGTAAGTTAAAGTTGCAGCCAATACCTAAACTAAGATAAGTTAATATCTTGTAATTATAGGTATCAGCGCCCACCCTCGTTAACAAATTGTAACTGTTGATCAACAACATAAACAACACGTATTTTAATTACAGGAATAGTTTTATAGATTAGTCTCATTACAAGAGCAAAAGAATTAGGGACTCTTAGGTGCAAAACTAGAATTAAAATTAACAAACAAAAAATAAATGGTGTCTGCTGGTGAGTGTATGGGTGTGTGAGTGTATGTGTGTGTGTGGGAGTGTTATTTAGTGTGTGCGTGTCATGTTTATGTGAGTGCGTGTGTGTGCCAGAGAAAACTTAGGATTTAGATTGTTTTCAAGTAGAATAACATAGGTGCTAAACTCATGAATCAATATATAATCGTCCACTTAATTCTGCCATTCAAGACATAAACAAATAAACGATTTAAACTAATATAATTTTTATTACATAGAGAAATTATGCAAGTATGCTGAATAGCTTTTCAGTTTCATCGTAGTTTAAGGATAGAAGCCAAGTGATGACATTCTGTTTGCAAACTCTTTTTGTCATGTGGAGAATGTGCAAATGTTTATTAGCAATGTTGAATAGTCTTGGGCCTAGGAACATGTTGAATTTTTGAGCAAAAGATGTTCTGCAGGGTACAGATTTTAATAGATCGAAACGTCTTCTCCCTGTAATTTCTTTTTCAGTCAGGTTACTTAGCTGGACACAGGAATGCTGTCTCATAATTAACGCTAGTACAAACAGTTTACGTACAGTAAGCACCTCACATTCCCTGTACAGCTCAGTGGTAGAAAAATACCTGGGCTTGAAGTAACTAACCTTCAATAAGGCTCTTTGAGCTCTTTCCACAATTAAATTATGCGTTTTAGCGGCACCGCCCCAACAAGTAATACAGTAGGTTATAACTGTTTGACACAAGGAGTAATATAGTTATTTATGCTACAAGTGCGGAAGGTAGGTGATTTCCGACGAGTGGCATTTTTATTCACGAGCGAGCGAAGCGAGTGAGTGGATAAATCGACACAAGTCGGAAATCATCTTACGTACGTGTATCATACAACATTTTACTATGCATTGTGCGAGAAAATAAATAAATTAATAAAATGAAATTAATAAAACGGCGGGCTTATTCAAGCGCGTTCAGCATATCCACAGATTAACTAATAGTTCCTCGGGCATATCTACTGCGCATGTGAGAATAGCTGTCACATCGTAACGCAATTTAAGGCACGAGCAAAATATACGTTCTGCCAAACATATTTAATGAATATTTAAAATTATTTTATTGATCAAAATCTAAATCTAGAGTAATTAAAAACGCCTAAAATAAAGTATAAGTTTTATTTTACCTTTTATATGAATGATAATCTGTACATAACTATTTTTTTAAACTTATCTCAAATAATAAAAACTCTATGCGTCGGGCTGACGTTGGAGTTAAAAATTAAAAAAGTACAGGAAAGTAAAAAGCACTAGTGAAAAAAAGTGACACTTTCCGCACAGTTTGGCTGCTTGGAAAACCGCTCTTTTCGAGGACATGCATTGTAAAATCATTTTCATAATCTTAGCATTGGCTGACTGTCTTATTTGTTTAAATATATATATGAGTTTTCTTATTCTGTTAGAGAGATGAATTAAATGATTTTTAAAATTAAGATTTTTGTCAAATATTAGTCCCAAATATTTAATATTTTCAACTGGAGAGAGAGACGGACAGGAACAATTGACAGTTTCATTAAGGCAGTTGTGGGAGGTTATACAATATGTTGATTGTAGCGCTTCACCAGGGTTGCGAATAGAGAATGCGATATATTTAGTTTTCTCGGTATTAAGAGAGAGATAATTTTGAGCAAGCCATTTTCTGACAGTGTTAAAGCCATGTTGTGCGTTTTGGTATGTTTCACTCCAAGTATCACCATGGAATGTTAGGGTAGTATCATCTGCATACGAAATTATTTTGCAGTTTTTTATATTAAGTAGTGTTAGATCATTTATGTAAACTAGGAACAACGTTGGACCTAGGATACTACCCTGTGGTACTCCATGTGTAACAGGTAAGCTATCACTAGTATAATTGCCAATTTTCACCTTTTGTGTTCTTCCAATTAAATAATCAGACAGTAATTTAAGTTGATTGCCACGGATACCGAGTTGATATAGCTTGTTAACTAGGTTAGGAATAGAAACAGTGTCAAAAGCCTTCGCCAAATCGAGAAATATAGTAAGGCATTTCTTTTTGTTGTCTATAGTTTTGACAATATGTTCAGTAAAGTCATTTAATGCATCTTCCGTGGACTTGCCTGTACGGAAACCAAATTGATTTTTTGAGAGTAGGTTGTATTTTTCTAAATAATTTGTAAGTCTTTTATTAATTAACCTTTCCAAGATTTTTGATAAAGAAGTCAGAATAGAAATAGGGCGATAGTTAGTGACACGGCTTCTATCTTCACCCTTAAAAATAGGTCTAACTATAGACCGTTTAAGTGAATCAGGAAAAATACCCATCTGTAGGCACATATTAAAGATATGCGTGAGCGGGGCTATTATATTATTTTTTAACAGTTTGAGTATGTCAGATGAGATTCCATCGTCACCTGCAGCACATTTACTTTTCAGACCAGTGATTAATCTCTCAATTTCATCTTCATCAGTGTCAAGAAGAACAAATGAATTTCCAGTTGAGGACGTGTGTCTTTGCGATAACACCTCTGTTAAGTGATGTAATCCTGTTGGACAGGTGATTTTACTTGCTAAATTTTCACCAATAGTGGCAAAGAACTCATTTGTAGCATTGACAGATAGGTGAGGTGTTAACCCCATAGAAAGAAGATCTAACGAGTTATCTTTTTTAATGTTTCTATTAGTAATATTATTTATAGCTTTCCATATGCTTTTATTATTATTACCTGCTTTTCTTAGTAACCCTTTTTCGTACTCTCGCTTCAATTTATTGGTGATCCTATTATAGAAGTTCCTGTAACGTTTGTACGTGATTTCGAGCACAACGTTATCCGGATTTTGTTTAAATTTTTTGTGCATCCGATCCCTGTTACGACTACACCTAAGAAGTCCAAGTGTCATCCAAGGTTTTAGTATTCTATAATTATTTGTTACAGTAATTTTTTTTGTGTTTATTTGCATAACGTGAGTAATTTTAGATACAAATATATCCATAGCAGAATTTGGGTTAGTCGCATTAAAAATAGATGTAAAATCAAGCTGATCACAAGCCAGCTTAAGTGCCTCAAAATCAAGTTTAACTATTTGCCTTTTTAAATGTTTATTAACGTTTTTAATTTTTGCACAGCAAAGTATGGGTGCATGATCAGTAATAAGGGATTCAATTATAAACGTAGTTATTGGTAATTTTGTCTTCAAAATTACATGGTCTAGACAGCTCTTTGCACGAGTCGCTGTGGTAAATGCTAGAATAAGTCCATTAAGGGATAGAAAATCAAGATAATCCGACATGAAGCGATCAGAACTATTGGTAGCAATGTTTATGTTAATGTCACCCACCAAAATAATGTTTTTGAAGGATGACAATCTATCTATAATTTTTTGTAGGGACATTAAGAAGTTATTTATGGTTTTAAAACAAAATGGTCGGTATATCGTTAAGATTGCCACTTCATTATTAATTTTAATTAATAAGCAGTTTGCATCTTGTATTATGGGTTCTTCTAGAGAGGCTTTACTTTATACTACTTTTTATATATACTGCCACACCATCATTCTGGTTATAGTGGGAAGATGTAGACATACTTAGATATCCATCTAATACAGGGAGATTTCGAACGCATGACATCCAGCACTCAGAAAGAACTATAACATCACTATCAAATTGTAATCTTTGCAGAAGAATATTAAGTCTATCAAAGTTAGCATTGAGGCTACGAATATTTTGCGACAAGACTTTGAAGTAGCAGTTAGGGTTTTCAAGAAAAGACGCGCAACATTCAGGTTCACAGCTAATCGTGTCTGATATTGAATAGTTATCAATATCACATAATACATCTTTATCGAATTTTAAGATTAAATTTTACAATGGTGCACAACATTGATATGTGATGTTTGTTTGTAAATATTATGAAACAGATATGTTGTATCATATATTTAAGTAAAGTCATTAGAATAGTCATGCTACAGTAAACATGAATTATTTTGAAAAGTTTTGTATTAGTAAAAAATTTATGCATAACTGTGATATGTGGGGTAGGTAAATCCTTAGTTTTCAGTAGGTGTGTGGTATAAGTAAACAGTGTATTATATTATAAATCGGATCAGGGGGGTGACCACAAGCTCTTAGAGTAAGGTTATTTTGAGATCGAGTAAGGGACAGATGTATCTGACTTGTATACATCTGTCACTTACTCGATCTCAAAATAACCTTACTCTAAGAGCTTGTGGTTACCCCCCTGTACTGCTAGAGATTACTTCATACAAACAGATCTCGAGCTGTGCTATTATGCATTGGCCTCGAGGCAGGCGATGTTTTAATAGGCAGAGGCAGTGGGAAGAGGAACACGATTTCACAATCCACCCAAATCACCTCACTGTCTTATTTCACATTTGTTATATGACACCATGTGTTTGTATTTGTGTGTTTGTTTATACCAATAATTTTTAATACATTCGCAAACAAGTAAAATTTCAAAATTTTAACACGACACATCTTGCGAAAACAAACCGATTCAAACAGTACAACACTCATAACTTTTGCTTTAGCTAAGAACACTCTCGACAAAATTACCTTTCAAACAAAAAAAACGTGGGTCTCTCTAGTTTGACCGAAAGGAATTTGACTAATTTTCACCTCCCAAAAAAATTTTCGCATAATTTCATTAGCCAAATTATTACTTAGCAAAAAATCTATTCACAAAAAATTGTAACGCAAACCTAATGTTTGGGAAATGAACGTTTAAACTATAACTTGTTTACCAACTAGTACTTTAATTTTTTTTTTATTTAGTCAAATATTTCAGTTGGAATAACAGTTTTTACGCAAAATCAAATAAGCCAAATATTTATACTTTTTACTTTCCTTTTTTTGTATATATTTTTTATTACTATTTATTTATTTATTATTTATTTAACCATTAATATACACACACACAGTAAATAGACAAGAAGAAGGAACAGAAAATAGGTACAAAGGTATGCTTATTTCTATCGAAATCTCTTCCAGCATACCCGCGAGAGGAGAATTGCAAAAAAAGATATGTAATTTAATGTAGTCGTTCAACATTTTTTTTTTTAAATATTGTAAGTAATTATCCTAATCTAAATAGTTCAGTTCCGGGTAACCTACTAAAAACAATCTCTTTTTTTCTATTAATGTAAGTCGTTTCTGGCACTCGCCGGCCGCTGTAGGAGGTCACAGTTTTAACCTAACCTAACCTAACCATTTTTTAATAATTAACCTACTCTAACTACTTCCATAAATAAACTAATACCAAGTAACCATAAATTTGACTTGTTTCAGACAAATTGAAAGAATTAATCGAATTCTATTGTTTAATTGTAATATAAAAATATTTTGCATTAAACAAATGATTATATTAAAATAATTTTTAAATTAAATAATTCCCAAAACTTATTTTTTTTGCCTTAATATTTTTTGTCTTAACAAATCATTTCACCAAACGTTTATTGTCTGAAGATTGTTTGCTGTAATAAATCATTTGATTAAAGACCAAATGCCATAATGACATTATACTTGGTAATATTTTGCCAAGTAAAAATTTGACCAAATAAAAATATGCGTCCTAAAATCATTCGACATATTGCAATGGTATAAAAAAAGGTTGCTAAAATTTGTTTGGGTAATGAAATTTTGTCAAAATCTTTTCGGCAAAACGGCAGGATCCCAAAAAAACTAAATCAAAATCGGTTCATCCGTTTAGGCGCTATGATGCCACAGACAGACACACAGATACACAGACACACAGATACACAGCAACACACGTGAAACTTATAACACCCCTCTTTTTCTGGCGGGAGTTAAAATACGTATACTTGCGTCATAGGACATTGCAGTGGAAAATTGAGGTAATTTTATTAAGATATTTGCAAACTATGGCTTATTTCCCAATTGCTCCATTTTTTCTATCATCTGTTATCCCGGTATTGTTATAGTTTCTAAAACTGCTTTGTAACTCAAAGTAGACAATGTCGTAGAAGTTGAAAACTGTTGTGACAAGAGCCGAGGAGCTAGTGAACTGTGAAATGAGGCGTTGCTTGAAATGTGAGACAATGATAAACTGGTTGTTCGCAAGTAAAGATTACTGGCTTTGGCTACATTACTTTGAAGCTGAATTTTAGATATGGATATAAAAGGCTTTTTGTGAAATATCTTTAATTTCAAATCTTTAAAGATATTGCTTTAATTTGTTATGGACAACTCGTCTATCTCCTGTCAAAAATCAACATTCCCAAAGAGATCTTTTGAACGTCAGTTTTCACACCTTAACTGCTGAACGGGTTTGGATAAAACTTGGCACACGCTGGATCCCTTTTATTTCGGAATTACGTTCCGTGAGAAAATTTCCAACTTTCACGCGGGTGAAACCGTTCGCAGAAGCTATTATCCTGACTACAAGTAAACTGACAACAGGGGGGTGACCATAAGCTCTTAGAGTAAGTCTATTTAAGTGTGTGTAAGGGACAAATGTATATGACTTGCATACATCTCTCCCTTACGCACACTCAAAATTACCTTACTTTAAGAGGTTATGGTAACCCCAAGAAATAATTAGGTCTTAACATTTAGGTCTTTAACTAGTTGGAGATGTTATTAATTGTTGTCGACAATAACGTTTATTATTGTATAGTTTGATGTTTATTATTGTAATGATAGTGTGTAGTGTGATTTTGGCGATTTTTTTTATATATAGCACATAACTTACATAAACATATTGATAAACTCATCATAGCACCAGTTTAAACCTTAGTGGTTTTTGGTTGCTATTTAATACTAATAATCCTGTACTCTGTTCTTTAATTGATAAATAAAGGAAAAGAAAAAAATACAATAAAAGGCTAGCAGGTGTGTGTTGACGATATTTTTTATACGATTAAGTTATGTATTTTAATGATGCTGCTTACTACAATTTTACTACATAAGTATGAAAACTACTTATCAAAACACTTCACGTAGTGTATTCCTGTTGGGAATGCCCTCAACCTTGCAACGAACATGCATTCGTGAAATATCCGCAACCATTTAAAGAACTGCGGATGTTAATGTGTGTTGTTCTATACTTTTCCTTAAACATAAAGATTCTACTTTAATGTTTCAATGTTTGTCTATTTACATAAAACATGTTTTCCTTTTACAATTAGAAGACGCATTCACAATATATAGGTCAAGTTTTGACCTAAATTATTAAATTGCCTTCTTTTTAATAGGATCAGCTTACCTTCACAATCATGAGTGGCATGGTCCCGTTCCGCTAAAAGATTCTTGAGTGAGGCAGTCCGACATCCTTCTAAAAATGTTTGCTCTCCGTATTAAAAATAAACATACCGACAAACCCCCATCCCTCTCACAAACAAAAGGATTGTATTTTATTGTAAGCGGGCCGCAATAACTCGGTCAAGTGTGTGTCCTTTGAGCCGGCCGGCAGCTGCCAAATCGCACAAACTTCGTCTCTCTCCTGAACGACTTGCTTTTTTGGTCTAAGTGACAAGATGACAAGAGTGGGTTTTTTTTGCATTTAATTTTTCAAATTTTCTCTAAATAAAATACACCTACAAAACTGAGGTAAGAGATAATCTTTTTATTTTAACTTATTTAAGGAACTTTTAACAAAATGTTACACCAGTTCCATCGTAACTTTACCCAAAGACATCTCAATTACAAAATAACTAATGAATAAACTAATATTGCTTCTGGCGACATTGGTTTGGTCAAAATAACATTAAATATAACTAAATCTAGCTTATTTATATTTAATTCACTAATTAACGTACTTCTTTCAGACTCATTCCTGACAAACTCCAACAAAAGGTGACGGACAAGAGATTATCTTACGTGCAGAATTTGTCCTTTCAAGGAAGACCACAACATTCCATATGCGAGGCTTGACAGGAATACGGAGCGAGCAGCTTTGCCTATAAGAAAAACACGCAAAATTTTTAGAACTGCTAAGCGTGCATGTGAATCACATTCCGTCGACAGAAACCACATCTTCAAGGTCACAAGGCCTTATAATAAAAGATTTATCTATGCACTCGCCGAAATATTTGTATATTTGCCAAATGTTTTTAAAATTCTCCACGGTCTCTCTCTGTGGTTGCTATTTTGATGTCTACAACTAATTGCATCTCGCCATCACATCACGGGAGCAATAATCAAGTATCTTAGTAAACCAATGTAAACCGCTTAAAAAATATGTCACCGCTCATGCCACATACCTCCAATATTTAGGAGCACGTGTAAACGGAATTAGCGGAGTTTGTGCCGTGTGTTGGTCCTTGAGCAACAATTGAATTACGTCGAGCACCGGCACTAATTACGTCTTCGTCCTCATCGGGTTTAGATAATACAGCCACGAGTACCAGGAGAGGAGTAGAAGGCAGACGTGCTGTTCGAGGAATTTTGGTCAAGTGTAAGATTGTTGTGTGGTGTGCCTGTGTATTAAGAGGGCCTTATATCGTTGATGCCTTGATATGCCTCGATATCGTTGATGGTTCGGCCTGTTCTGAATTATGCAAAATTATTATATTCATCCTCGTGATTAGCCATTTTCATGATCCCACTGCTGGGACACAAGCCTTCTCTCATAGAGAGTGAATGGACTAAAATCGGGACCAGTGCGGATTAGTAGATGTCACATGTCTTCGAATTTTTGGTTCTAGGACATGCCGGTTTCCATATGATGTTTTCCCCCACCGATTTGGGCAGAGGTGATGAAAAAATTTACAAAAAGTTAAGCGCCTGCCTGGATTCGAACCCACGATCATTTTTAAGTCGCGACCGTTACCACTGGGCCACCACTGCTCTGAAATTGTTATAATGTCTAGGCAATTACTGTCCAAACCAGGTTGCCTGGAAGAGATCGCGGTTTGTGATAAGGCTGCATATTGTATGTGTATTAGTTTTAAGTTTCTTTTTATAATTGTATTTTAAGGTGTACAAGAAAGCATATAGTAAATAAATAAATATTTGAAGGCGTTTTATGGCTTACTTTCGTGTGTGGTAAGAAGGCTTACAAAAATCATACGTCGAGCACTGGCACTAATTACGTCTTAATCCTCATCTGGTTTAAATATTACAGCCACGAGTACCAGGAGAGAAGCTGAAGACAGGAGTGCTGTTCTAGGATTTTTTGTCAAGTATTAGCAAATGTTAATCGATAACATCTTTTTATAGATTTATAGACAGAATTTTTCATCTCGAGTCTAAACAATTCATCATAATTGCCATAAACGCTTAACATTAAAGTCGCCATATACTTCAATACACAAAAAGTTTATCCCAAAAAAAAAAAAATTACGGAAATGAGAATTTCCTAAAAAACTAGCACAAATAAATAACACTATGCAGGAAAAGTTACCCTCCCGCTGACGATAAAAAGAGGCGAAGTAAAAATGAATTATGAACACCGTGTGGATTCTGAAATGCGCTGAAAATTGCACCCACACGGCTAATGTGTCCCAGTTAATGTATAAACATTAAAGTTTCTACTAAATATTGTACCAACTTTAGCGGTATTTACTGTTTAAATTAGGTTTATAAAGAAGTGGAACAAATTTGGAATATATTTGCTGGTTATGCAGTAGGCGAACACAGCAAGGTGTTAACCTATGTATGTCAAGAATATATTTTTTACCCGACTACGGCGCCGCTTAAAGAAAGGGTTATGATTTTAGCAGTCTTTGTATGTATGTTTGTATTTACGTATGTTCCTCCGTAGCGCCTAAACTATTCATTCGATTTTAATGAATAAGGTGTCAATTTATCCGTTATTATGGTCCGCGTAAAATATGCTATAAAAACCGTTGTCAGGTTACAGTTTTTAAACTTTTTTATATGTAGATTGATTAAATATTGATTGATTACTGATTGATTGATAGAAGTTATTATTGTTAGATGTATTTATAAGTACTACTAGTTTTTTTACGTATTTCTTAGTTTTATATCGTAAATAATTTAATTTTAAGACCGCGCTATCGCATTAGGTATACATCTGTAATGATACTTGTAAGGGAGATTTTAATTAATACGAGTAAATAAAACTTATAAACAAATGTATAACCTGGTTTTTACGGTTCCTTCCCTAAAAGAAAAATAGAACCTCTCTAAGATAATTTTGTCCGTTTTTTGTACGTTGTCACAGAGGTATAGTATTGTTAAGTGTGTGTCTATTGGGTGGAAAATACGTCCCCCAAAAATAATAACTGTGAGGTTAAGCTTTATCTTAATCAGGTTGCAAACATGATTTTACTCAAATTCAAACGAAAACTAAAGACGTATTTTTACCCAACTGCCGAAGAGCAGTGGTGGCCCAGTTATAAAAGCCACGACTTACAAGTTGTAGGTCGTGGTTTCGAACCCAGGCAGGCGCTTTATTTTGTGTATATTATTTCATCACCACTGATCTCAAAACGGTGAAGGAAAACATCGTGAGGAAACCGGCATGTCCAAGAACCAAAAATTCGAAGACATGTGACATCCACCAACCCGCACTGGGCCCGCGTGGTGGATAACGGCCCATTCCCTCTCACAGAGAGGAGGCCTGTAGGCACAACGGACTAAATGGGAGATGGGAGTCTAAGTGCGGAAAAGGGGTTCATCTATCCTATCCTACCCGAATCCATCTACAAAATAAAATAATAACAAGCCAACCAAGTTATAAGCAGACAAAACTAAAGAATTTCTCAACTTATGATAATAAACTAAACGGTTTTATTTCAACGGTACACACTTATCGTCTTCTTCCATTTCTATTACTTTGTATCAAATGGCAGAAGTTCTGCAAATAGCCTAAGATCCCACTGCTAAAATCTGCAGGTAAAGGTTTTGATAAAATTTAATTTTCATGAATGATGTTTGATAGTAGAATAGTTGCTGCAGGGTTGCCTGGAAATATCTAGACGCAATTACCTTAAAAAAAGTGTAAAGTGTGTTAAATATAGTTAATCCCCAGAAATGTATGTATTTCACGTAAATTTAACGTCATTGGAAAGAAAGTGATATAGAGAATAGGGAAAAAAAATTGCTAGCTCTGGTTGATGTTCCATTCGTACCTGTGATACAGGATTAATTCCTAGTGAAGGGCAAAGTTAAATAAAACAATTGCACCTTTATGTAAATTAAATTAAATTAAATTTATATTGTAATCTATTCCTCTATAAAGATTTTTTATAAAAATTAAGTTTCATCATCATTATCATCATATCTGCAGTCAACTAATTGAATACAGATTTTTGGGGTGGGATCTTGTATTAAACTACACTTTAGTTAGAAAATATAAACAAGTAAGAAATAAGCGAACTGTTTCAAATAAGTTTTTTATTTTCGTATTTGTTTTTTTCTCGTTCTAAGATCAATATAGGAAGGGGATACCGAATTTATGCGAAAAATCTCAGATAAAAACGTAACATAATATCACGTCAGTTTTCGCCGAAGGGTTGGGCAGAAGTTAGGGGTGGTTTAAGATAACAAGATGCATTCAATTCCGGAGAGGGTTGTTTTACGAGGTCGAAAATAGCGGAAGGTAATGAGTAGGCACCAAAAGACCACAAATATTCGATAGTTAATAAAGCTTTAAAAAAATAACAATAATTATAAATACAAACACTCTACCAAAATAACTTTCACGCCATTTAACATCCCTGTTCAGTTTCCACCACAACAAAGGTGATTTCATCAAACGATTCGAATACTCAAACTTACTCGAAATATTCACCAAAGAATAACCACCCTTGAATGTAACAACAAAGCAAGTATTTAACAGACCACAGCAACTCTGAACATAATATTTTCTATAATCCTACTGAAATATTTCAATAAAGCCAAATGAAAGGGGAAATATGCGAGCCCCAAAAGTTTCGTACAACTTCCCACTGAATCGTCAGAATACTTATACAGGAATATTTTAAGGAATTAATAATAATGTTAAATCGATTTTTTTACTAAAATGAACAGATTTTTTTTCTTATTTTAATACTTTGCTTCTTATTTCGAGCACATGGGCTATTGTAATCATGATGGTGTTATTACTAGGCATGTGATTGGTGTGTACAGCGAGCGAAGCTTGGGACGTCCCTTGGTTAGGTGGATTAACGTTCAAAGGTGTCTGGGAGTGTTGGGACTGAGTGCGAAAGGCGTCGGACGAAATTATCTAAAATTTATCAGCTGGAAAATCCGACACGGAATAGTAACTTTTATTTAATAGAAGTATAGTTAGTTTCTTTTTGAAAGTTGTTACTGGTTCCTCTTTTAATCTAGTGCTAAATGAAAATCTTAAAGTACGATCATTGATCGTAACTTTTCTCCGTTTTTTGATACGCGAAGTACATACAATCGCGTCATCTAGTTAGATTTATATCTGTGCGCAGCACAGTGCCCTATTATCTTCATAATTACCCAGTTAATTTGCTGATGCACTGTGCATATAGCTACCTACATATTACCTATGTACGTTATGTAATTAAGATAGTAATCGTGTTCATTTCCGCTCCAAGCCTCGGACAGTGGGTTACAACAATGAGAATTCCTCTGTAGACTAGGAACTGTGATTGGGGAACGTGAATGTGATCTGGAACTGCGTTTGGTGAAGCATATAATATTGCGACTGTATTCGCAGGAGGGTTCGGCAGAGGTGAGCCTGTATTGGACCTACATTCCTTCAGTTATGTTTAAATATAAATATATATATATTAATATAATTATGTATTATATAAAATACTAGCTGACTCGGCAAACTTTGTTTTGCCATAAAAAGACCAAACATTTATCTACCCTACCCTACCCTACCCTACCCTAACCTACCCTACCCGACCCTACACTACCCTACACTACCCTACCCTACACTACCCTACCCTACCCTACCCTAACCTACCCGACCCTACACTACCCTACAATACTCTACCCTACACTACCATACCCTACCCTACCCTACCCTACCCTACCCTACCTATATAGCCTATGTCCTTTCCCAGGTCTCAAACTATCTTCATACCAACTTTCATCTAAATCGGTGCAGCGGTTTAAGCGTGAAAAGGTAACAGACAGACAGACAGACAGACAGAGTTACTTTCACATTTATAATATTAGTATGGATGTGTGTAAGTGTATTTTAAGCAAATTATTATTATTCTTTGTATTTTTTTTTGTTACCGCGTTTTAAACAATGCACCTGCCATTTTGTCTCTTCCACTCTTGGTTGACTGGTAGAGAATGCCTAAGGCATTAAGTCCGCCATTGTACTTTTGTGCATGATGACTAAAATATAGGAATACAAATAACATTAATAAATAAATCCTTTACACAAGTAATTGCAATAATTCATAGGTAACTGTAAAATAAATCTTTTTCACTGGAAAGAATATGTAGTTATAATAATTTATTATCATCATATCAGCTGAAAGACGACCACTGCTGGACATAGCCCCCCCCCAAGCGTCGCCACATTGATCGGTCCCGTGCGTCTCGCATCGAGCGGATCCCCGCAACCTTCACCATCTCATAGGTCCACCTGGTGGGAGGCCTTCCAACGAAACGTCTTCCGGTTGTATTTAATGCATATTTTTATTCATATTGGAAATGTATTTAATGCATTTTTTTTGTTTTTATTGAAGATGAGCCTATAGCTATTTATTATCAGGTAATATCGCGCTTGTACTCCTCGAAGGATAAGGTAGAGGCGTGCTTATAGTACACCCAATTTTCGTCAGTTATTTAGGATGTTATAGGATGTAATATAGGGTAAGCATATTGCCACGAACCGGGCCACGCCGAGCCGGGGCATCGATCGGTAGAATTTTGTATAACACCAGCAAGCACTTACAGTACCTAAGTCAATATTGACACCTAATTGCTGGTTTAATAAATGATTGGGAAAGTCTGAGCTTAAAATATTTTGCACATACAATATTTCGCAAGATCTGGTAATAGGGTAGTTTACTGAAAATGCAAGAGCCCTTTCGTTTGCTGGATAGAAAAATGATAATTCTGTTTGGTCCGTCAGGTAGATTATCATAAAATATTGGACACGTAATTTTTCTTTTGTCACGTACATGTGTCGACGATATAATGCGTTGAAATATCGTGTGACGTCACAGTGCTCGTACACTTTATACTGCCTTAGTGACGTCATAAGCCCCCAATCCTGAACTTTGATGGGCTTTAACTTTGTAAACTATTATTGATTTGGTAAAGCAAAAAATACGTGACCAATATTATTTATATATGATAATCTCTCTGACGGCGTAAATAGAATTATGTTTTTTTCTACTCAGGCAACATCCCTATTGGTGAAATGGATCTTGCGTCGTTAGAAGGGGCACAATTAGATATTCCATTTAGTGACCACGGAAAGTGACACTAATCACCAGCACACACATCGTATTCATGCCAACGTATCGTATCTTCATTATTCTGATTCTGGTCTCAATTTATTTGAGGTTCATAACAACAGCCTGCCTTTTTATTCTACACAAATTCATCACACTTTATTTCATATCAAACACACTAAGTATTTCATTATTACAGAATGAATTATATATAGTTTAATTTCTCATCAAATATTTCTGGACGGATTTCTTTGACGGATTTCGAACTAAGAATAAACAATTTGAAATATTCTATCAAATTCTGGAGATACCGAACCAAACTTCAAAGTAAGAAATTTTACTAAATAAATATTTTCTGAATTTATTTCTATCGAACGTAATCTTTTATGTAAACTTAACTAAATACCTCAGAAAGATGCTTGCAAAAAAAAAAAAAAAATTTTCATGTCATAATTATTTTTATGTAGGCGATCCATTAACTATTATGTGCTAAACAATTTAATTTTAACTAATCTGGTATTTAGAATTTTTAGGTCGCTAGGTATCTTATTAAATATTTCTACACAGATATTAAACAGCTTTTATTATATTTAGTAAGCCTTGGCATGACATCCAGTACGAGCCTGTGAGGGTCGCGACGGTTTCGAGGATGAACATCGTCTGCTTTTGTAAATGCCTTATGCTTCCACACAAACATACAAATCTCATATATACGTACATAATGAGACGGTAGCGGTAACAAACCAAGTTTCTGAAATACCGGCCGACAAGAATAGTCGGCTTGAAGGCCATATATTGCTCGAATGCATTTTTTTTGTGCAACAAATGCTCTATTTTGATCGGTGCTATTGCCCCACATAATCAATCCATAGCGTAACACCGATTCAACATACGCATGATATGATGTTATGTTATTACGTTTGTTATATTCCTATTTTTTTAGCGCATATACAAACTTATTCATTCGTTTCGAGACAGTATCGACATGGGTTTTCCAGTTTATGTCTTGATCCAGAGTAACGCCTAGAAATTTAATGTGCGTTACTTCACAAATGTTATTTATATTCATTTTGATATTAAATTTAGATTTATTTGATCGGTTAAATTGTATATAAACAGACTTTGCAAGATTTAATGATAAATTATTTTTATTTAGCCATTCAATCAGTATGCCAATAGTGTTATTAATGTCAGTTTCATGATCGTCAATTGTAATATTATTTTTTATCTGATGTCAGTGTTTTGTCATATGTCCAGCAGTGGACGTCTTTCGGCTGATATGATGATGATGATGAAATAATAGACAATCATTGCCACCTTGGGTGTTCCGCAATAGGTATTTTAATTAAAAACTCAGTGATATTTTGGTCTTCCGAGAGAAACCTTCTAACATGAGTTTAATTGGCTTGTCTTTTTTGGCCTAAATTTCAACTATAGTAAAATCTACCATGTCAACTTCGTACTAAAACTAGGTTTCTCTGCATACAAACTACTGCAGACAAACGTTAGACAAATTAAATTAGCATGCCGACGCCTACCCGTCTCACACAAAGCGGTGTCAGGGTTCATTCCTCGGAAGATAAAGGGATCTGACACCTGCATTCAACAATTACTGCTGAGTGTAATTGAGAAGGAAATTTGCAGCATACAGTGTACGAAGAATCTTACTAATCCCACCACTACTGTAAACGTAAACGTTTGTGAGGATGGTTTGTTACTCGTTCACGAATAAAATACTTAACAGATTTTGGTGAAACTTTACAGAAATATAGTTTATAAATCAGAATAACACATTGGCTATATTTTAAAAAATTGCCTTGGTCTTAAAAGATAACCAGCAGAACCTATGTCTATTTGTCCGTTTGTCTGTTTGTCTGATCCATTTCGGTAATTAATGACGGTGTTAAGATTCTCCGCGGAAGAACGTCCCTAGAAATAAAATTGGTAGGTAGGTAACTAGGGTAGGGTGGGTAGTAAGTTGACGGGAACAAAGCCGCGGGTACAGCTAGTACTTAATAAAAAACCGGCCAAGTGCGAGTCGGACTCGCGCACGAAGGGTTCCGTACTTAGTAAATTGTGGTTTACGATTTATGACGTATTAAAAAAAAACTACTTACTAGATCTCGTTCAAACCAATTTTCGTTGGAAGTTTACATGGTGATGTACATCATAAATTTTTTTAGTTTTATTATTCTCTTATTTTAGAAGTTACAGGGGGGGGGGGACACATTTTACCACTTTGGAAGTGTCTCTCGCGCAAACTATTCAGTTTAGAAAAAAAATATATTAGAAACCTCAATATCATTTTAGAAGATTTAGAAGACCTATCCATAGATACACGTATGGGATTGATGATAAAAAATATTTTACAATGCATGTCCTCGAAAAGAGCGGTTTTCCAAGCAGCCAAACTGTGCGGAAAGTGTCACTTTTTTTCACTAGTGCTTTTTACTTTCCTGTATTTTTTTTATTTTTTACTCCAACGTCAGCCCGACGCATAGAGTTTTTATTATTTGAGAAAAGTTTTACAAATTAGTTATGTACAGATTATCATTCATATAAAAGGTAAAATAAAACTAAAACTTCATTTTAGGCGTTTTTAATTACTCGAGATTAAGATTTTGATCAATAAATTAATTTTAAATATTCATTAAATATGTTTGGCAGAACGTATATTTTGCTCGTGCCTTATTACGTTACGATGTGACAGCCATTTGCACATGCGCAGTAGATATAGCCCGAGGAATTATTAGTTAATCTGTGGATATGCTGAACGCGCTTGAATCAGCCCGCCATAGTATTAATTTTATTTTATTAATTTATTTATTTCCTCGCACAATGCATAGTAAAATGTTGTATGATACACGTACGTAAGATGATTTCCGACTCGTGTCGATTTATCCACTCACTCGCTTCGCTCGCTCGTGAATAAAAATGCCACTCATCGGAAATCACCTACCTTCCGCACTTGTATCATAAATAACTATTTAGTTTCAGTTTCAAGTATGGAAAACCCCAAAATGTATGTTTATTTTTTCTATTTTTGTGTGAAAATCTCAATACTGTTCACAGAATACATCTACTTACCAAGTTTCAACTGCATAGTTCTTAAAGTTTCGAAAAAAAGTGGCTGTGACATACGGACGGACAGACAGACAGACAGACATGACGAATCTATAAGGGTTCCGTTTTTTGCTATTTGGCTACGGAACCCTAAAAATAATGTTAACTGAATGGATACAGTTTAAAACATCCTCATAAAACCAACAATTTCATAAAGCAATCAAACCCACAGATAAGCACTCAAATATTTCCGTACGTTTGTCAAAAACAAAACGCGGTGCCGCCATTTTGTGCGTGCCACGATAATGGATAAAAGTTTTAATTCAAATTTATAGTAGCAACAGCGCTGTATTATGGGCACTGAAGTAAAACGGATGGGTTATTTTATTGTGCCACGCAGTTATTTTAATGTACGTGCCGAATATCATTGGGGTTGTTGATGATACCAGGAATAAGAGTTGTGTGTTGACTATGGTTGTCATACTGGATGAACTGTGGGGATTGAGGTGTTGTTTATGCTGTGGCGATTGATTCTGTTATTGAAAGTTAAGTACTACCTTCGACCTACTGTGAGTAACAATATTTTAAACTAATTAATATACATAAATATAAATTTACGTAGTATAAAATACTTAATTAAAAAGAACTACTGATATATATACTTAAATCAAAAACTACGAACGCGTATAAAAAAGGCAGGACTCATTGGGCGTCATAAAATTCGTCCACATCGCTGTCATCGTGAAAAGTGCCTGCTGAACGCTGGCAGCATTGCCACGTTGGATGGCAATGCTAATTCTCTTGCCGAGGAAAAGCCCAGCCCTCTGGTCTGAGAGGTGTGGTAACTGTGAGGTTAATTTGATATCAAAGTATATTGTAACATTTACAGACCATAATAGATTGTAGAACGCATAATAGTACATTACAGCAGAATCCAGTAAGTAAGCCTTCCTGGCCGAGTATGAGTTAACCGGACCGAACCGCAGGTGAGGTCCGGTTATATACGAGGCCAGGATGGCTTTCTTACTGGTTGAGGTTTGTATAATGCTTTTCTCAAAAATGAAAGAAAGTTTAACAACAAATTCGTTTAATTAATATTGAAGGTTACATTCATATTAGGGCAATTACTGATAGATATTGTGATCGATTTACCGGGGGCATTTATATTTGTTTGTTGTACATCTTGATTAACGGACTCTTTAATCCAACATGATTTATAAACTGAAATGACTAAATACAAACATAAAATCCCACACTATACTTCTACAACATTACTAAGTACAAAACGCAACGTGCATACTTTTTCTGCGTCGCGTTATGTGTCACAGACCCATAAAAAAAAAAAAAAAAAAAGTGTCACAGACAATAAAATGGATGTTTAAGGCTCCAAAATATATTATGTATCTCATAAAATGTCATACCAAAAAGAGATAGATATATATTTGGAGCCTCCCTCTAACCATGTTATAATGGCTAAACTCTAATCTGTGTCTGGTACTATGTTTTTTTTTTCTAAGCAGATCTAAAGAGGATGACCTAAACCGTGCGAAGCCATAAAAAAAAAAAGGGATGAAGGATGACCAAGTGTCCAGTAAGTAAATTACATACTTACTTACTGGACAGTAGGAGATTCCAAATTTAAAATCTCGCTTCTTACCGGACAGTTGTGAATAGTCTCCGGTAGAGTTCACTTTCTGGATACTTTTTAGAGATGTTATGTCAACATTACATACCATTTTTGAGAAAAATACTTTTCACAGCTTTCTCACAGCCTTCCTAGAAATACATAGAAACCAGTAGTGTCGCGGCGACACGTCGCCTGCTGCTGCCGCCTGCAGTCAGCTACGAACTTATACCTTTAGTTATTTCTAACGAACATATAAAATACCACTTCCTCACACAGCAGTGTCTACGACGCATTAATAACGCTTTTCTATAAAAAATCTTGGAGCAAAAGCTCCGACATTTTGATAATAAATAATAATAATAATACGGGATCGGTCAATGTGGCAACGCCTGGGGGAGGCCTATGTCCAGCAGTGGACGTCTTTCGGCTGAAATGATGATGATGATTTTGATAATTATTTTAATATGATTTAATTTATTGAAATTTGCACGTCATTTATTTTAATATTTTATCTAATATATAAAAATAAGTCGGGTTTTCCTCCCTGACGCTATAACTCCAGAACGCACGAACCGATTGCCATGGTTTTGCATTCGTTGGAAAGGTCTCGGGCTCCGTGAGGGTTATAGGTAGGGTAGGGTAGGATAGGGTAGGGTAGGGTAGGGTATGGTAGTGTAGGGTAGGGTAATGTAGGGTAGGGTAGTGTAGGGTAGTGTAGGGTCGGGTAGGTTAGGGTAGGGTAGGGTAGGGTAGGGTAGGGTAGTGTAGGGTAGAGTAGTGTAGGGTAGGGTAGTGTAGGGTCGGGTAGGGTAGGGTAGGGTCGGGTAGGGTAGGGTAGAGTAGATAAATGTTTGGTCTTTTTATGGCAAAACAAAGTTTGCCGGGTCAGCTAGTTAGTACTAAATATGATATTCTATTAATTATTTTGATATGTATACTTTTTTTAATATTTTTTTGCCATTTTCCAAGTCAAACATAAAGTTATATTATTTTTTATTATAACATCTCTTCATGCTGACAATGTGTTATGTATGTATGGTACTCATGTTTGAGCAAACAAAAATGATTTGATTTGGTTTTCATTCAGCATCCTATAGCTTTGGTAGAAAGATTCACTGTCTTTCTCAAATCCGCTACTCCACCTCACGCTTCTCCTCACATTTCTGCTGGAAACGCACCTTAACAGTAGGAGGCACCCTCCACCATGTGGTTTAACTCGATAGAAATCTGTCATAAGTGTAAGAAATTAATTAATAACGATTAATTTTCTTGTCAACTTCACTATTCGAAACTTACCAAAATTATATTTGAAATGATACTAATTTACTGCAACTGAACATCTATCCTAAAATTACTACAGTCCCTACATGGAACACTATTACAAACCTTGAAACCCATGTAGAGACACGGCCGTGTTCCAGACATACCCGGGCTATGTGCTAGTTATGTACTTAGCTATGTACCGTGCGATGTTCACCGCTGTGCCACGTGTTGTAATGCTGAACGTGGCTCTACACGAATCAACATGACTGTACATTGTGCAGTAGATGTACATGTGGTATATGTGGATGACAAGTAGATGTACAATCCATGGTAACATAAATTGTCTAGGTTTTCTGACAATTTCAATTAGCAAATGACTAGTTTTAAGATGATGTCTTTTGTCAATACAATTTACTTAATGAAAGCTTCCTCTAAATCCAGCTTCATGTCTACCTATTTCTGCCACCAAAAAATACATTAGAAATTTTGCTTTATTCTAACTTCAAGAGATGTCGGTAAAACATACTTACTGACTAGACTTTTTGAGCAAATTTTAAGTAAGCCTGTAATTTTTGTGGGTGTTTATACATATGTGGTGGTAAATATACCATCAGATGAGCAGTTGAGTTGTAACCACTGGTTTCGTTATTAAGAATTTGAAGTTGAGAACTGGTCAAAGTCCACTTGGGAATAAAAGTAGACTTTCTCACATTCTTAACTTCTTATTCTCAATCCAGAAACTGGGCGTTAGTCTGTTACAATGTAAAACCAAATGATAAATTAATGACTAGATGTTTTGTACGTTTGCTCCCAGAGGGCAGATAGCTATATTACCTACTCTACGTTACAGGAACTCACCAGAAGCACGTACACCAGTTTGGTTTTACTACGAACAAAGCTATGACGGATCGCCTGGCCGTCACCTGCATACAAAAGTAATTCTTTACAATAGCCGACTTCATAATACTCTCAAAAAGAAATTACTTGTAGAAATACTTGTTTCAGAAAAAGTTTAAGAAGCTTACTGCTTTGTTCCTCTTGGTTTTTAAGTTTATCGCTTTGCAGCAAAATTTACAAATTATCTATTTGCGAAGACGAGCAAATTTATATGGTTGTTGCGTTTTAGCATAGCAATAGATTCGACAGAAATTAGCCTATGTCAGAAAAAAACATGTTTATATTACATAATGAAAAATAATACAGAGTTCTACGAAGAGATATCAGCAAAAGGGCAATTACCGCTATTGCCATGCTTAAACGAAACAACTATACCTAAATAAGCAACTCTACTCCAGACGAAGTCAGGTTAAGTTAAGTAATAATAGCTACTTCAAATCAAATCATTTTTATTTGCTCTAACATGAGTACCATAAAGACATAACAAATTGTCTGCATGAAGAGACATTAGGATACAAAATAATAGAACGTCATGTTTGCCTTGGAAAATGGCATGCAAATATTATTAAACAATACAAATCAAAATAATGAATAGTATGTAATAATAACTAAAAATTAAAATAAATGTCGTGCAAATTTCAATAAAATAAATTAATTCAAAATAATAAGATTAAAAAATAAAAATAAAATTAGAATGTTAAAGCTAAATTATTACAAAATGTCAAGATAATATAATATTGAACATGTAAAATGTAAATGTCGTGAAAAACTATGCAAATTTCAATCAAATAATACAAGTCAAGGTTGTGATTCTAGAATGCCAGAATAAAATAATAAAAATGTAAATATATTAAAACAATAAGTCAAAACAGAATAATCATTCCAGAATGTCAAAATAAAATTATTAAAATTTCAGTATATTACATATTAATAAATATGTGCAAAATTATCAAAAAATAAACAAATATCTCATTTAAATTGTAGTCTTCGTCCTTAGGTCGTCGTTTAGTTACTTATTTAGAAAGTCTAATGTTGGACACACAACGCACTTGACTTGAATATAAATATACATTACAATGTTCCACGTTATCATAATTATCTTACCTACCTACGCCAGTTGTGTTTATTTTACATATGCAAAAATAAAAATCTGAATTTCAATATTGGGTTGGCCGCACCTGTTCGCCTCATGTACATCGGCATCGTTTCGAGATAGATTATACATTGAAATATGCAGAATTATGAACGGGCATGTGGTGAATCTGTTCAGTTTATATTTTGGGTAAGTTTATGAACGGGATTAAATGAGGCGTAGTGGTATCTTTTTGAATAATATGATAATGATAGGATACAAAAAGCTTAAAGAAGAAAAAGCGTTGTAGGCATTATAAGAGACTTTTAACTAAGTGCACACTGTTAAAATCGCGCTTTATCCCGTTGAATCTATGAGAAGATGGTTTCATGAGACCATACCATCATAATGAAATAGAAATAATAAATAAGCCGCGGAGCACCTCCGTGTATGTTGCCCCCTTGGCACTACGTCACTAAAGTACTAGCTACCGTTTATGGGGGGGAGAGCATTAATTTAGTGTGTATTTCATCCCCTGCAATTTTATAGACGTGTAGATCAACAGTGGTCAGGCAGGGGCCAATAGTCCTTCTATAGTTTTAGGTAATCGATCCACAAAACCTCCCAATGTGTTTTGTCTCCATATTTTGCAATAGTCCTGCACCAGCCGAGGATTATCCTTTGGTGAACTTGCGTAGTGCATACAGGGATAATTGTCGATTGATGACACATTTCATGCTATATGTCTAACAAGGCCTCTGCGAGATGGCTTCGGACCCACGTAAGTCTTTCAAAGGTCCGGGACCCTAAGCTCCCGAGAATCTCAAAGATATATAAATTAATAATAACTCTTTATTTTCAGGCAACTAAGGCCCATAGATAAACAAATAAAACATACAAAAAATTACCAATACATTATTTTTAACAAAGATAACACGAAATTTATGTAATACGTTGGGTCAGCGACGACGGTTTGCTCTGAGTCGTGGTTTCATGTTGCTTTCCGCGGATGCGCCGATACACGACACCCGTCGGCAAAAATTCTACCTTCATGAAGGCACGCGTGATGATGGTCTTCAGACGATGAGTCGGAACCCGCACCACAAATGATTTGAAATTAATCTTATGATGCGACTCCAACATCTCGACTCTCAGGCAGGGGATTATTTATTTAATGAATTTTGAGAAGTCGGCACGCCCAGCAGTGACTGAAGTCAGGTTGCGGATGATGATGAAGCATATTCAAAATAATCTATCTCTCTATATTATAATCCGTAAAATATGTTTTATTGTCAATAACACCATTGTGCAGTACGCAATACGAGTTCCAATAGAATGCGGGTCCAACTTACACTGGTATTCGTACTAGAGAAGCACGGCCTACACACTTCAATTAGTTCACAATCAAAGTGTCTCTCAAGTTAAACACGCCGCTTTATTAAGGCAATGTTCGATGTAACCTCAAAATTGCGGCATGTTATAACTTGCTTTGCAAATAGAATTGACTTCGCGGAATACATTAGCCAACGCGTAAACTGCGCGATATTCGGTGACATCAAACATCAAATAGGTCGTTTAAGGTGTGTTTCGCTTTGCAACTATTCCGGGAGTTCCCGGAATAGTAGGGCCATTACATCATTTCATCGCTAAATGCATTTAGTGGAACTGAACGCGTGGGTGTAATGCTGAACTTAAATCATCATTCTACGAGTACTACTCGGTCAATATCTGTAGAAGGCGTTTTTTCTGTTCTGTGGTCAATATAACTGTGCACTTGGCGTTGTTACGTCACACTGACGTTCGAGTCTTGCTATTGGCTACGTGGGGCTTTTCGCGGGTAGGCGGGAGTGGGATTACCGATAATCAATGTGCACAGTTATTTTTACCGTGTTGTTTTTCTGTGCACGATTTAATGAGACACAGAGAACAGTGGTGGCCCAGTGGTATCGGCCGTGACTTACAAGTTGTAGATCTGGAGAATCACCACTGCTCTCAAAACAGTGCAGTAAAACATCATGAGGAAACCGGCATTTCCTAAAACCAAAAATTCGAAGTTATGTGACATCCACCAACCCGCACTAACAGAGAAGAGGCCTGTGTCCCAGCGGCAAAAATTACGATGTCACAAACTTTCGTCTCCTATTTCTAGCCTATATAAAAACCTTTCCACAGTTTACTTCGTTGTACAATGATTACAAGGAACTTGTGCAAAATTTCCTGCTTCCAGACCCAACAATGTTGCTGTGCTTAGTGCGTTATCTGTCAGAAAAAGAATGAAGATTTGTGACCTTACCACTGTTTGACGGCGAATTGTAGGTATAATATTACACAAAATTTGCCTACCACTTAAAAAATATATCTAGTAATTGTGTTATGTTTTACTTAGACCCGATTTTTCAATAGTCTGATAAAAAATGACGGCTTTACAGCTTTTGTACAGAAAATATGTCAAACGGCCATTTTTATTCCTTAGTTAAAAGTTATCTGACTATTAAAAAATCGGCCTTTAGTCGGTTAAATTATATAACTAACAAAACCCAATCTCAAAATCTGTTTTTTTTACTTTCTGTTTGTAGTAGATTTACCTCAACCCTCGTGAATGCTCGTTTTCTAATACTCGCGGTGTGAACGCACCTTTTGAAGATTCAATACTCAATTCAAAATATTTGCACGCTTAACACCCTCCGTATCGGAGTAAATTAGGGTAATTGCGATGTCTGTAGTTAATAGAATGGGGAAGTGGGGTAAAACAGCTCACAAATTAACGGTAACCAAGTAATAATAGGTTCGATAGGCATTTTTTTATACTTTAAACGAACATTATAAATGCGAAAGTTTAGATGGATGGAAGGAAGTTTGTTTGTTACACAATCACGCCAGGACGGCTGTACGGATCTTAATGGTATTTGGCACAGAGATAGATTATAGTCGGGCACAGCATAAAGGATACTTTTTAACCCGAGAATATGTTTCCTTGGGATATTTTTTTTACTTTCACGCAGTTGAAGCCGCTGGCAAAAGCTAGTTATTTATATTTGGGATATATTAAAAACCTCATGTTAATCCCTGAATTTTGTGTAGGATTTTCGTACAATATTATCGCTGATGGTACGGCACTTTGATGACTTTCTCTAGGGCCTCTTATATTGGTTTGGCAAACTTGGCCTTTAAAAATCCTCCACAGAAACAAATAAAAAAGAAATATAACCTAACCTTTAGCACACTTATTTATCTAACCTAACATTTACGACTAATTCACAACTAAACAGCCAATCGACAATAAAATAAGAAATACCTTTCCTATTCCCTCTATAAAACTCTTATATTCTTATATACGCCCTTTAGAAGAATAGAGGCGTTAAATAATACAAAAGAAACGATATAAAGTGATATAAGACCTTGTTTGCAGTTTATGTGGGGCTCGTAAAAATGTTATGGCTTCAGGTACGAGTCTTCAAGGGTCGTGCCAATAAAACAGGTAAATACGAGTATATGCTTTTTTATTTGATCATCGTTTCATATTTTTGTTTTTTTAGTGCTTTAAATAAATGTTTTCTTTGTTGTTGTGTTTTGCATTCTTGATGGTTTTGTTTTTCATTTATAAACGACGAACTAAATTTGCAAAGATAAATTCGCTGGTATAGGTACCTCAGTGTTTTAAAAAACTGGCCAAGTGCAAGTTTTTAGTTCGCGCACGTACCATTAACGCAATAAACGGCAAGAAAAAAATCACGTTTGTTGCATGGGAGCCACACTTAAATATTTATTACATTCTGTTTTTAGTATTTTTTGTTATAGCGGCAACAGAAATACATCATATGTGAATATTTCAACTGTCTAGCTTTCACGGTTCATGAGATACAGCCTGCTGACAGACGGACAGACAGACAGACTGACCGTGGAGTCTTAGTTATAGGGTCCCGTTTTTATCCTTTGAGTCCGGAACCCTAATATAAAGCTTATTAGACTAAATCATGGTAGAACAAGACATGGTAGTCTCTTTCCATGACAGCTGGATCACGTGATTGGCTAAGACTACGTCATCGATTGCGTTGTGGTTCCCAAACTTTTTTAGTGGGGAAAAGGAAAAAAAATAATACAATAAGTACAAAATTTTCATAATTCTTAATAAATCGTCATATTTGATACTTTTTGTATTTGTTTACTTATTTTTTTTTAATTGATTGCGTATTAGTATTTTTATTTAGTTCGAGACGAAAACCCACAAAACTTGACTTGACTAAAATAAGTCAAAGACTAATTATCTTAGGTTAAGTTCGGGCGTCAAGACGTATTGACAGAACTATGCCTTAAATTATGGAATTTACAACGCGTATATAAATTAAATTGTCTTGTCAGCGGGCAATGGAGAGAAGCATTCTAATTGCTACGTCTAAGAAAAATTCAAAAAAACAAGATGTCAAGAAATAAGACGAAACTGACAGACGCGTTACACCAAGCACTAAAACTAAAATGGAGCTGGGCCGGCCATGTAGTGAGATGCACAGACCAGCGATGGACTCTCAAGAGCATGAAATGGACCGGCCCACAAGGAAAAAGAAACGTGGGCAGACCACAAAAACGATGGGCGGACGACATAGTATCGGTGGCAGGAAAAAACTGGACAAAAATACCACAGGACAGAGCAAAATGGAAGAAGTTGGAGCAGGCCTATACCTACCAAGGGGTTCCTATGATAAAATTAATAAAAACTAACATTAGAATCACTTAAACATAGAGCTACTAACATAGAATTAAGAAAATATAAAATACTTTGTAACTACATATGTAAGGTTTATAGGAAATAAAAAGGCTTTATTATTAATATATACATTATATAATTAATTAATGAAAGGCAAATACCAGTTATTTTAGGTGAAGTTAATTACAATATTGAAGCCACGCGCCTATGATAGCGTCTCTTTATTGAGAAAAGCAAAAAAAATTATACACCGCCTTTTAAACTGCTGTTTTAACAGTTTACGGAACAATTAACAATTTTTCTTGTTTATCTTTCAAAAAGTTCACCACTAATGTTTGGGAGCCGCAGTATTTTGATCACCGAGCGAAACAACGCTATAGGTGTGAGCAAAGTCAAAGTCAAATGTGTTTATTTCAAAAGGCCATTATGTGGCACTTTTGAACGTTAAAATTTACATTTAATAAAAAATGATTCTACCGTGCATTCGGAAATGTAGGTTGTTATGGAGAAGAACGCACAAGAAACTTCAAAAAAAAGTTTTATACAATATTTATATAGGTACTAGCTGTTGCCCGCGACTTCGTCTGCGAAGCATTAGTAATTTGAATTGCTTATTTTTTATATCGCGGCTTAATATTGAAGGTTTTCCATACAAACTTCTACCCCTCTTTCCACTCCTTTAAGTATGATTTCCGTAAGTATGTTTGGATAAAAATTATCATAAGTCCTGCCCAGGGTCTCAAAATATCTCCGAATCAAATTACATTTAAATCGGTTCAGCGGTTTAAGCGTGAAAAGGTAGACAGAGAGACAGACAGAGTTACTTTCACATTTTTAATATTAACTCCGCCCGCGACTTCGTTCGTGTGATGGCAACCAAAAATAAGCTGTTATTAAACCAAATAAAAATGTGGTTTCGTAAAGTTCTACGGTCAAGGCTGCGGGAGTCCGGTGGATGCGAAACGCACAGGACCGATCAGTGTGGCGGCGCTTGGGGAAGGCCTGTGTTTATCAGTGGACGTTTTTTGGCTGAAATGATGATGATTGTGAAAGGTTGATTTGCCGCAAATTCCTTCTTTGTGCTCCCCTAGATCCCTACATCAACAACGAAACCTTGTCCAGTATGATTCATAACAAACTTTAACACCCACTTAATCCTATTTTGGGGGGTAGTTTCGAAAAAATACAACCTTTTATTGTTTACTTAGGTTGGTATATATGTCAAGTTTAAAGTTAATTAACTCAAGAAGTAAGATTCATCAAAATAAAAATCTTTTGGAGGTAGTTTTGAAAACTAATAATAACAACTTTTATTGCTTAAGTTTCAAGTTTATTAACCCAAGTAATATGATTATTCAAAAAAACTTTAACATCCCCTAAATCTGTTTTTGGGGGCAGTTTCGAAAAACGAATAATAACAACTTTATAATTTATTTAAGTTAGTATTTGTGCAATGTTTCAAGTTTAGTAACCCATGAAATAAAATTCTTCGATACAAACTTCAATACCCCCTTAATCGACTTGTAACGGTCAAAAAACTAATAATGTCAACCTTTTATCATTTACTTAGTTTACTATTTATGCCAAGTTTCAAGAATATTAGCTGAAGGAATTAGATTTTTCACACAAACTTTGTCCCCCTTTCGGGGCAGAATTTCGGCAATTCCTTTCTTATCGGATGCCTACGTCATACAAAAACATACTCTCCAAGTTCCAGGTCTCTACGATCAGCGGTTTAGGCTGTGCGTTGATCCGTCAGTCAGTAATTTAGGACAAAGCATTTTATATGTATAGAAGAAGAAGGAGCAGAAGACTGGTCGGGTTTTTTGAGACGCATAATTTCGGGTGGCCCAAAAATTACTTTAGTATGAAAACGAATGCTGCGTAAATTACGAGACACAACATAAAAACCTAATACAGCGTAAATTACGCAACACTAAAACGTCACTCACAACTATGTTTACGTGAGACAAACGGTCCAGTTCATTAGTTCCCCGTATTAGTGCCATTTGATTCTTCAAAGAAACTTTAACACCCCTAAATCGTCTTCTGGGGATAATTCCGAAAAACTAATGATGCCAACCTTTATTATTTTGCCAAAGGAATAAGATTTTTCATATAAATAAATGTCTTCCTTTTAACCCCTTCAAAAGTTGAATTTCCAAAAATCCCTCCTAAGTGCTCCCCTACATCTTAAAAAGAAGCTATGTGCAGTAAAAGTAATCAAAAATCTTTACCACCCCGAAATCGTATTTTAAGGGTAGTTTCGAAAAACTAATAATGAAAACCTTTATTGTTTTTTTAGGTTGGTATTTAAGCAAAGTTTCATATTTATTGACCCAAAAAATTAGATTCTTCAAAAAAATTAACATCCCCTAAATTGTCTTTTGGGGGTAGTTTCAAAAAATAATAATAGTAACCTTAAGGTTAGTATTTGTGGCAAGTTTCAAGTTTATTGACCCTAAATATCTCATTTTTCAAAAACACTGTAATACCTCCTAAATCGTTTTTTGGGGGTAGTTGCAAAAAACTAATAATGACAACCTTTATCGTTTATTTAGGATGGTTTATGTCAAGTTTCATGTTTATTCACCCAAGAAATCAGATTTTTCAAAAAAATTAACATTCCCCTAAATCGTCTTTTGGGGGTAGTTTCAAAAAACTATAATATCAACCTTAAGGTTAGTATTTGTGGCAAGTTTCAAGTTTATTGACCCTAAATATCACATTTTTCAAAAACACTGTAATACCTCCTAAACCGTTTTTTGGGGGTAGTTGCAAAAAACTAATAATGACAACCTTTATTGTTTATTAAGGATGGTATTTATGTCAAGTTTCATGTTTATTCACCCAAGAAATCAGGTTTTTCAAAAAAAATAACATCCCCTAAATCATCTTTTGGGGGTAGTTTCGAAAAACTAACAATGAAAGCCTTTATTGTCTATTTAGATAATTAGATTCTCCAAAAAAAAAACACCCCGAAATCGTCTTTTGGGGGTAGTTTCAAAAAATAATAATAGTAACCTTAAGGTTAGTATTTGTGGCAAGTTTCAAGTTAATTGACCCTAAATATCACATTTATCAAAAACACTGTAATACCTCCTAAATCGTTTTTTGGGGGTAGTTGCAAAAAACTAATAATGACAACCTTTATCGTTTATTTAGGATGGTTTATGTCAAGTTTCATGTTTATTCACCCAAGAAATCAGATTTTTCCAAAACACTGTAATACCTCCTAAATCGTCTTTTGGGGGTAGTTGCAAAAAAATAATAATGACAACCTTTATTGTTTATTTAGGATGGTATTTATGTCAAGTTTCATGTTTATTTACCCAAGAAATCAGATTCTTCAAAAAAAAAATACATCCCCTTTATCATCTTTTGGGGGTAGTTTCGAAAAACCAACAATGAAAGCCTTTATTGTTTATTTAGATTGGTATTTATGTAAAGCTTCAAGTTTATTAACTGAAGTAATAAGATTCTTCAAAAAAAAAATAACACCCCTAAATCGTCTTTTGGGGGTAGTTTCAAAAAATAATAAGAGCAACCTTTATTATTCATTTAGATAAGTATTTGTGGTAAGTTTCAAGTTTATTGATCAAAGAAATCTGATTTTTCCATACAAACTTCAACACCCCCTAAATCATCATTTGGGGGTAGTTTCGAAAAACTAATAATTTTAATCTTTATCATTTACTGAGAATACTATTTGTGCTAAGTTTCAAGAATTTTGGTCGAAGGAATTAGATTTTTCATACAAACTTACAACCCCCTTTTTACACCCTTAGGGGTAGAATTTCCAAAAATCCTTTCTTAGTGCACACTTACGTTACTTGAAGAACCTGTCTGCTAAATTTCATGCTTCTAGGCTTAGCAGTTTTGGCTGTGCGTTGATTGATCAGTCAGTCAGTCACCTTTCGCTTTTATAGATATAGACATACATTAATAAATTCGTATTCGTGAGGACGATGTACCCAGCACTACTATACTACATATAGGTATGAGAGAATTACAAGCATTAACAGGTAAATTCCTTTACTTGATAAATAGGAACATGGTCCTCACGTACTTACAAATAGTGCAAACATAGGTACATTACCTAATTAAACAACAACAGAACAGTGTGCGAGTCAATTTTTTTAAACAAAAAAAGAAGAAAAAATAAAAATAAAGCGTTACTATAATTATGAATATAATACAAATTAACCATTTTGATTTTATCCACACCAAAGATAGGCCTATGGAGCAGGACCAGCATGTTTCCAAGCATTCTTATCTATATTATATAAAAATCAATTGCTGTTCGTTAGTCTCGCTAAAACTCGAGAACGGCTGGACCGATTTGAATAATTCTTTTTTTGTTATGTTCGACAGAATACAGGGAAGGTTTAAAAGCAAAAAAAAAAAAAAAATGTTTGGTTGGATAGGGTAGGTAGGTAGAGTAGTGTAGTGTAGGTAGGTAGGTAGGTAGGTAGGGTAGGGTAGGGTAGGGTAGCGTAGGGTAGGGTAGGGTAGGGTAGGGTAGGGTAGGGTAGTGTAGGGTAGTGTTGGGTAGAGTAGTGTAGGATAGGGTAGTGTAGCGTAAGGTAGGGTAGTGTAGGGTAGGGTAGGGTAGTGTAGGGTCGGGTAGGGTAGGGTAGGGTAGGTAGGTAGGGTAGGTAGGTAGATAGGGTAGGTAGGTAGAGTAGTGTAGTGTAGGTAGGTAGGTAGGGTAGGGTAGGGTAGGGTAGGGTAGGTAGGGTAGATAAATGTTTGGTGTTTTTATGGCAAAACAAAGTTTGCCGGGTCAACTAGTCTTGAATATAATCATCTAATTTGTAATATGCTTGTTTACAAAGTGTGCTTTTAACTATTGTTTTAAATTTCCTTTCATTTAACTTTAATATCTCACAAGGTATTTTGAGATTTTGAGCGACACGACAATAGCGATGAAATGGCTAGTTGTCAGTATGACACTTGTCAATTCGATGTGATGCCACTGTGTGTGATTGAATTACCCGAGAAAAATTAGTTTTTATCTTATCAAAGCAATTATGATCTAATAATTCAATATACAAATTAATTTAACACTAAATAGATGAATCACAAGAGTTACTAAATAGTTAAGCTAGTTAGTAATTCATTTTATTTTCATTAACTACATGAGAAAGTACCTAAATTTTCTAAAAAGTACAATCAATGGTAACACTTATCGTGACGTAGTCTTAGGCCATTCTGGGAAGAACATACCAGGCGAAGTATACGGTGTATGTTATTATACCATGGACTAAATAAAAAAAAATTGAATTCTTTGACAGCCAATGCATTTAAACCACCGATGAGTCTAGCAGTACGGAATTTTTCACAAGTGTTAGTGAGTATATAGTAGAAAGATTTTTGTAAATTCTTCTCCTAAAGTGGTTAAATGGGGTATGACAATTTAATGCATGACTGTCATTTTTGAGGGTAGATTTACGCATAATTACTACATACCACTAGATACGAGTACATACAGCACAGTCAAGATAACTGAGCACCCGATATTCATACGAACCCATTCGTGCGTACGCGTGGCGCCCCGCGTTCGAATGTCAAAGTGACTTTGACATTTCGGATGCTCTGCTAAGTTGACCGCGTTGTAGAGATTATTGCTTATACCATCCTTTGGATGAGAGTTACAGTGGTACCTAAAAATGCCTACTGAAACCATTGATATATTCTACCGATAGACAAGGACATTTATAAACGCCATTGGTTCAAATGCGGGTGAGTTAGAACTAAAGTTCACTGCATGTTGTCAAATCAAACTATTAAAACATGCAGCGCTAGATCGCTTATAGATATTAGTTTACTCGCGATCAAAACGCGTAAGCGCCATGAAGTTCATGGCGCTTACGCGTTTCGTTCAACATAGTGTAAAGTAAGGTGTACGGATTTCAGTACAGTTCAGTCGAACAGAGTGAGTGTTCGGATCGCCAAATCTAGTAAGCACATAATATCGATGACTGAAACGCTTGTCTTATTTGAATTTTCGAAGTTGGCAAACATACTCTCGTGAATGCTCGTACCTATATCTATACCAATATTTTACAGAGTGTAGTGTATCTGTCTCACTCACACGTTCACTTTGCCATCCCCACTTTCCCCCACACAGACATACACAATCTCGTGCGCACCATGTTGTATTGCGCGAGCCACTGGCCTGAGCAGACGTGTTGAAGTGTGGTCATTAAGTGCGTGAACGAGCCTGTGAATTGCCCCATTTACCGGTCACTACAAATGGCGACGAGGGTAAAGTAACATTGTGTAATTGTGTAAATAAAAAGAAGAAGGATTGGGGTAAGTAGATAATGCATGACATGACACATGGTTATTTGTTATCGTTTAGGCACCCACATTCCGTTATGTAAATAAGATGTTTAAGCAGGTCTCACGTGATAAAAATGAAAAAAGTATATGGTAAATACCTATTTATTGTGTTAACATCATATGACTGCTTAAATACATAACTATGTAGCGGAAAATAAATTCTGCCTAAGTATTGAGTAAATAACCGTTCCAGATTTTAAAAATAAAGTAAATGTAGTATTACGAAGGTAAATAAATTCGTGTTATTCTAATCAAAGAGCCGAGGGCCATGACTAAGTAGTGTCTAAGTATTAAAAAACTGTGCCGTTAAACAAACACCAAACAGCTGTTCTGAAACGATTTCAAAATTGTATTTGTGGGTAGCTGCGTAACAAAATTTACTTTACTATTTTCAAATCATAACATCTGATCAGAATAATAAAATCGATACATTGTTATTTTGAAACCAAATTACTGCGTCTGCAACGCGAATATCTTTGAATTTTTTCCACAGACAATCGATAGTCTACTCAACTAGTCGAAATATTTTATGGTTACCGGTCATAACTCAAATAGGGGTTTCAAATGATCGGGAAATATGTTTTGATTACATATGTTTTATAGCGGCATATTGTGATTTCGTTTCAATTCGGACACATAAAGCTATTTGAAATTGTGGTACATCGATGCTATGGAGTTTCAGCAATTCGGCAGTTCGATTGGATTACTTTGGGGAATTAGCCATCGGGACTTTCGAAATCAAGCAGTAAACCTAAAGATTATAGGCACTCTAGTGCAGTTTGCAGTTACAACCACGCCTATGGTGTCCATACTGGCTTATCTATATAATCTTAATGGAAGGCCTTAAAACTTTGGTATATATGAACTGTTTATGTTGTGTGTGTACATTGCAGGTAAATATAGGCCGAAATGCCCACGTATTTATTAACAACAATTAACAGTAACAGTAACTTTCAATATCACCAAAGGTGGTTTGGGCAACAATGTAGTGTACATCCTAATGGCCAATACTGAGACTACCCCATATTGAGTCTACCGATTAAAATGTTAATGTTAATAAACAATAACTTTTAATATCACCAAAAGTGGTTTGGGTAAAAAAAAAAAAAAAAAAAAAAAAAAAAAAAAAAAAAAAAAATATTGTGTATTGTAGGTCTCAAGATTTAATTGAATAACGTCAAGCTACGCTGATTCAAAAGAGCTCATAATGGGCACGTGTAAATAGTTACATAAGCCATGCATATGAGTCCAAATTCCTGCTGTAGACAGCGGTGACTCATGCTATGACAGTGCTATATAAAATACGGGGTTTTAGTTACGTGGTTTAGGGAAATTAAACCTAAAAAGAAAATGAATGAATGATTTATAACAATATAAACAAATTTGCATTTCTATTCAATTTGTAATTACAATATTAGTTAGTTAACAAATTTGTATTAACTTTGAAATAATCTTTTCAAGACCTTGTTGTTTGTTCATTGCCTACGCAGCATATACAGTACGCTTTGAAACAATATATTAAACTTATTACATTCTGAGCAAGAAAAAAAAACTAAATCGCTCGCGCGCAGTTCGAAAATTATCCCTAGTAAACATTTAATTATTATTTACTAAGATGGGTGGCTTATGTGCTGTTCTGGACTGTTGTCTGTCTCTGTGCCGAGTTTCGTCCGGATCCGTTCAGCGGTTCTGTCGTGGTTGGCGGGTGGACATGCATCCGTCCGTCCGTACTTTTACGATTATAATTAAAGTGACGATCAGTCTTTGACCAAAAAATCAACTGACAGCTGCCTACCATTCTTCAAAAGGGGTTGAGCTGCTGACCCTATCAGGTATGTATTAGATTTTTCTCACTTTATATATACACCAGTCATCTCATGGTGGATTTAAGACGTTCCAAAAAAAAAAAAACTGTGTCAATACAGGCGCGCAACTACTATGACCATTTTGTTCATTGCAGTAAGTAGATCATTAGTTCAAAAATATATATTGTGATAAAGCAGAAATTAGAATTAACTTTAGTCGCGCATTGTTTACTAATAGAAGGAAACGCAGAATAAAATTAGATGAAATAAATACGAACAATTAAGTGTACTATTTATGAGTTCATTCTGAATTCAAAGAAAATGCTAAATAACTACGAGTAAATGTCGAGTACATATTCAATAAGCAAATATCATTCGATTTTTATCACGGCGAGATTGCTAAACGAATTGTCACTGACTTTCACACTATAATATATTAGTCTATGACTGTCTTATCAAATCGATGGCAAGTTGTTGCTAAAAAATATATATTTAAGCAAGATTAGACCAAATTGGGTTAGAATACCCGTAGAAGAATTAGTATATGGTGGGTCAGGCTTCAATCTTGTTGATTGTACATATAATTATATTGAGTCATTACAAAATTAATTATTTTAAACTGAAAATTTAAATGGATGTGTTGTGACACTGAGATTCGCGCCACTATAAAATAATACAACACAGAATTTACATTTGCAGTTTTCGAAGTATTTAAATCAGGACACCTGAATCTATTTGAGAAGACACGATGAGCAATAGCTATCTTTGTACTTTGATTTACACCTGTGTGTGTATGTCTTACAAATACAAAGTTTGAATATGAGTTCTTCATTAACGTCAAATGGACGAAAAGGTTAGTTTATGGACGAACGCAAACGATCAGCATTCATCATTAAAATGAGATGGTTTGCCTGAACATTAAGCGTATTTCAAGCGAAACAAAAGAACGTATGGCATATGTTTGGCTAATCATAAGCGGGTGATGCCATAAGGTATGGCTAGATCCTAGTCGAGTTATGTCAATTTGGGTTAGATTCAAGGCGGGTCATGTTGTGTAATAGTGTCTATTTCATGTAGAATGAGTCTAATGAAAATCTAAACTCAATATACGTAGATAACGATTTGATTTAAAGTGGTGTACAGTTTGGAGAGCACGCTGGATCAGAATAGCCATATGACCACTGCTGTTGTAAAAAGATACCGCCAGGACCAGACAACTATCGAAATGTCAGTTTTTACAAAGTGCCTCATCGATCGATAGCCTTGAAGTTATTTAGCTGTGAAGATATGCAATGTTAACGTTAACACCTTACCCCGAACTGTTTTGGTAAAACCATAAGGGTAAACACTTTCGTAGGTGTGTGGTCCATTGGTGTTGAGGATTGTCAGATTTACAATGTCACGGAATAGTTCTCAGTTATAAGTAAACATCATTATGTTGAGGAAACCGTATGTCCAGTTGCCGGTGATTCGGGCACGTGTGACGTCTGCCGGGCAATGTTTAGCTCGTGTGGTGGATTGAGGCCTTGTCCCTGTCGCAGAGGGGAGGTACGCTTGCCAGCAAACGGAGCATTATAGGCTGATTATGCTTATAGGAATAGCTGGAGTGAAAAGACGCTGCCATTTAATTGGTTGGTTGTTCTACCTTTCAATTTTGGGCGCACGGTTGGCGTAGTGGTTGAGCGATTGACGGCTGTGCTGCGTGTCGCGGGTTCGATTCCCGCACGGAACGGATGTTTGTATGACCTGCAGATGGTTGTTCCGGTTCTGGGTGTTTGTGTGTGTGAGTTTATATGTTTGTGAGCGCGCCCACGATACAGGAAGAAATGCCGAGGTGGGGCAACGTATTGGTGGGTTGCTGCCATTAAATTGGCAGGTTTGGCTACCATTAAATTGGTAGGTTTGCTTCCATTAAATTGGAGGGCTGTTGCTGCCATTAAATTGGTAGGTTTGCTTCCATTAAATTGGAGGGCTGTTGCTACCATTAAATTGGTGGGTTTTGCTACCATTAAATTGGTAGGTTTGCTTCCATTAAATTGGAGGGCTGTTGCTGCCATTAAATTGGTAGGTTTGCTTCCATTAAATTGGAGGGCTGTTGCTGCCATTAAATTGGTAGGTTTGCTTCCATTAAATTGGAGGGCTGTTGCTGCCATTAAATTGGTAGGTTTGCTTCCATTAAATTGGAGGGCTGTTGCTGCCATTAATTTGGTAGATTTTGCTTCCATTAAATTGGAGGGCTGTGCTGCCATTAAATTGGTAGGTTTTGCTTCCATTCAATTGGAGGGCTGTTGCTGCCATTAAATTGGTAGATTTGCTACCATTACATTGGTGAGATGTTGCTGCCATTAAATTGGTTGATATTGCTACCATTAAATTGGTGGGATTTGCTACCAATAAATTGGTGGGATTTGCTGCCATTAAATTGGAGAAATTGTGATTACCATTAAATTAGAGATTTGAGTACATACATGAACTCACACCTTTTTTTTTTCAATGTCAGTAACATTCTAGAAACACAAACAAGTATCACAAACTAATATCCACGTACTAACAACAACTATTGAAATGGAACACAGTGGAATATTACAGTATACAGAGTTTTGGTGATAGCTTTATTTTCTCTCATTAAATTGAAGAAAAAATAGGAGGGTGAAGGGATGTTGAGATCGTGACTAAAATACAAGAATCTGTCACGTGAAGAACAAACAATATTATGATTACATAAAAATAACAAATATGAAAACTTGTTTGTTCATTCTTACAAAATGAATAAATATTGAATTGATATTCTTAATAAAGATTTTAATGAGGAAGGGATGTAGTGTATCTGTCTCACTCACACGTTCACTTTGCCATCCCCACTTTCCCCCACACAGACATACACAATCTCGTGCGCACCATGTTGTATTGCGCGAGCCACTGGCCTGAGCAGACGTGTTGAAGTGTGGTCATTAAGTGCGTGAACGAGCCTGTGAATTGCCCCATTTACCGGTCACTACACAGAGGAAAGATTTTTTTGTTTGTTAGTTTGTTTGTACCGAATAGGCTCCAAAACTACAAGACCGATTTGAAAATTCTTCATTAGATAGCTACATTATTTCCTGTACGAGATTAGGATGGCTCTTAAACAGCTTAAGAACAACAAGGCACCGGGTGATGACGGCATTACGGCCGAACTCCTGAAGGCGGGTAGTAAACCAATACTTAAGGCCCTTCAGAAGCTGTTTGGTGACGTCATACTCGAGGGGAAAACGCCACAGGCATGGTGCAGGGGTGTGGCGGTACTCTTTTTCAAGAAGGGTGACAATGCCCTGTTGAAGAACTATAGGCCCATCTCACTTCTTAGCCATGTCTACAAGTTGTTTTCAAGAGTCATCACGAATCGTCTCGCGCGCAGGTTTGACGATTTCCAGCCTCCCGAACAAGCCGGATTCCGAAAAGGCTTTATCACCGTAGACCACATACATACGCTGCGGCAGGTTATACAGAAGACCGAAGAGTATAACCTGCCTCTCTGTTTAGCGTTTGTGGACTACGAGAAAGCCTTCGATTCAATCGAGACTTGGGCTGTACTGCAGTCTCTCCGACGGTGCCAAATCGACTACCAGTACATCGAGCTGTTGAAGTGTTTGTACAAATACGCCACCATGTCAGTCCGACTTCAGGATCAGGCCTCGGAACCTATCTTTCTGCAGCGAGGTGTGAGGCAGGGAGACGTCATATCTCCGAAACTGTTTACCGCTGCACTGGAGGATGTCTTTAAGGTTCTGGACTGGAGAGGGCTAGGCATCAACGTCAATGGCGAGTACATCACTCACCTTCGGTTTGCCGACGATATAGTGGTCATGGCTTTGCATCCAGCGCATTTAGCTCCTTCTGCACATGCGGCTTCCCTGGTAACTCATAAACGGCACAAATATGTGGATGTCTCTAACTATTCTCAATCTAATTTTTCCTTCATTTAATAAGACTTTTTACAATGGTTTTCAATTATCTTTATAGCCCTTTGCTAAGAATAGTTACAGCACTGATAACAACATTTGTGCCACATGTTAAATTTAGTCTTGTTATACTTTGTATAGATTATTTTACCGATTGGTTTGTAAATGTGTGAACATTGTAGGCCTTCTAGATTGTTAACATTTTATCTCGTTTTACTTTTTTTTAATCTTTTGTTTATTTATTATATAATCACTTCTTGTTTAAGTTTCTTACGACTTATTATCGGGCCTCGTTGTCCCCCCATCTAAGTACTGCTGTAACATGGAAAAATTGTAAAACCAAACAATTTTTTAAAAGAGTAACCATGGAGTTTCTTGCCGGTTCTTCTCCATAGGAATCGACCAACCCGAACCGTGCACATTGTCGACGTTTTATAAGTGCCCATGTAGGCCTATGTGAAATAAAAATTATTGATTTTGATTTTGATCGAATCAGAAATGTAGAGATCCGCAAGAGAACCAGGGTTACCGACATAGCCCGAAGAATAGCCAAACTTAAGTGGCAGTGGGCAGGGCACATTGCTCGCAGAACGGATGGCCGATGGGCAGAAAAGTTCTGGAGTGACGACCGCGAACCGGAAGACGATGCGTTGGAAGGCCTCCCACCAGGTGGACCGATGACCTGGTGAAGGTTGCAGGGATTCGCTGGATGCGGGACGCACGGGACCGGTCAATGTGGCGACACTTGGGGGAGGCCTATGTCCAGCAGTGGACGTCTTTCGGCTGATATGATGATGATGATGATTATTTCTGAGTGACATAGGCTATTTTTTAATCCCGAAAACGGGTCCTGTGGGGTAGTCCACGAGAGCGAAGCCGCGGGCAACAGCTAGTATGAAATAAAAGTCCAATTAGCGTTTTAATAAGTAGAGTCGACAAGATGGATTCATGACTCCATCATAAGCGTATTTTACTAAAGACATTCTAATTTTTTAATTTAAAAATAAGCTTCTGTAATCGGAATAGTTCGTATATATCTTTTGAAATAAAATATTGCTCTATACTTCATTCTATTACAAACAATGCTGGACGACACAAATTTTCGAATACAAAATATAATTTATACTACACCTGCTCGGAAAGTACCTTGATACTTTATCAAATTTACGGTAGAAAGTACGTCATTACATATCGAACAAATATGCGGCGAGAAAACGCATCTGAGCGGGAGAGAAAAGTGTATGAAAATCCATTTCTTACGTGGTTTTTCTTTTTTAATTTTGGGTAAGACTATGCGCTGGTAACCTAAATATCAAAAGCCAAAAAGTTTTTACAGTGAGTTTTTATCTCCAAGTTCGCAAAATGACACTGGCCACTAGCTGTGTGTTGGATGGTGTCAAACAATTTGAAAAAAGAACATGTGAAAATTGCAGACGCCATTGGCGCCATTTTCAATTTGTGTGTTGTTTGAGGATTCAGTTTTCGTAGAAAAGTAAATTCCTCGTAGGTGTAGTATATAGCACTATGTATCACTCGAGAGAAAGTGCGATTCCCGATCTCGGGTGTTTTAAAGCCCTCGCCGACGGCTCGGGCTTCAAACGACACCCTCGACGGTAATCGGTCACTTTCTCCTCTCGGTGAACAATGTACTATTCTGCTTTATCAAAAAATATTTTTAATCCAATTAAAAATCTATTGCATTGAGCATAATGATCAAAATTGCATGACCCTATGGCCGCATTGACACAATTTTTTATATTATATAAAACGTCTTAAGTACACCAAAGGTTTTAAACGAATTATAAGCCGAATGGGTAATGAATCAACTTGCTTGACTATACCTACATTCAGATAATTATCTCGGTTCATAGATTCGATGTATCCAGCTAAAGTTACATAATAGGATACAGATTTTTTAATGACTTAGGAAAAGTTTCAAGGGCCATCTATATTTTATACTGTTCTACAGAAATACGACATCGTAGCCGTTTATGTGAAACTCAAACGGAAAATAACATAAAAATAAATAAGTAACATTTTGCCATTAACTTTTTAACGATAACGAAGGAAGTTTGTACTTACGAGGAAGCAACAACAAAACTAAGTTACAATGTTTCCAAAATAAACATAACTGAATTTATTACCAATTTCTTGCATTGTCACGCGACTTTACTTTTGTGGCTTATCTCACAGAAACCGTGAAGTGTAGCAATCTATAAGGCCCACTTGCAAGAAAAACTTAACTCTGAGCTAGTTGCTAACACGAGGTTAAATTGAAAATATTGCAAAATTTTTAACAATCTGTCAATTTAACCATGTATTAGCAACTAACACTGAGGTAAGTTTTTCGTGCAAGTAGGCCTTAGTGAAATCGAAGAATTTTCGTAATTGGACCAGAGGCCCTAGACAAATGAAATTCTGTCAATAAAGCGTGGGGATAGCTATTGGAAAAATGACAAACATTTATGGAAATGTCAAACGCTATCGAAATGTCTCGTGATCAAACCCTTAAGCGACCACAAGACGGTAAGACGGTTTGACTCTTACCATGTTGATCGTTTATACAGCTAGTCTTAAAATGCACGGTTCCTGTAGATTAGACCGCGGGAGCGGAGCCGAGACTAAGCTAGTGAGTAATATGGGTTTTGTTTTGTTAAGAAACAAACAAAAATTACATCGACAGCTGCTGTAAAAGGCTCCTGAAAAATAAACGACATAGACAAAAAGCAAAGAATCCACACTATCACTCTAAAGTATATACACGCCATGATACGAAGAGCTATCAACCCATTGAGAACCCTTCACTGGTCACTGGTCCACTGGGAATAAAAAAATTGTATGGCCAAAGAGAAAACATACAATTTTAGTCCTCGGAAATGCACGTTACTTGTGGGGCCGACGGGGAACGAAGCCGCGGAAAAAGCCTTGTTGAAGGTATTGTTTTTTTTTTTTAAGAAAAAAACAAAAAAAAAACGACGGCCAGTGCCAAAGGTTCCTACAAAAAAAAAAAACCAGAGAATCGCCACTATCACTCTAAACTATAAACAAGCTGTGAAACCTGAAGAGCTATCAACTACCCAACCCATCGAGAACCCTTCACTGGTTACTGGATATAGGCATCTCTCACTCGCCACTGGGAATAAAACATTTGTATGACCAAAGAGGCAAACATACAATTTAATAGGTATACAAGCGCTCGAGAGTGCTGGAATTCCACGCTAGAGATACAAGTGGATGACCCACTACCACGAGAGTATTTTTTTCATGCTTTTTTCATGTTAACGTTTGATAGGTGGACTTGGTTTTCATACCAGTAGTATTTTCCCTGTTATTCCATCGTAAAAAATGTAATGATGCTATATGTGCCAAAGTGTTTTCAAAATGTAACCTACTCCGTTCTGAAAAGCTTTTTTTTTGAGTTTTTGCAAGAATGGTAATGAAAATGTTGTGTTCATGTAGTTAGCTATTCTACAGCATTTTATTCGTAATGGCGTTTATATTTTTTCATTTGCAGTAAAGCGTTATATCTGCCGCACCGTTATGACAGACGAGAGAAACTATGCCAATTGAAATGACGAAACATTGTAGTTGCGAGTGAACCTACCTATCAACGCTGAAGAAAACAATTTGATTTAATGTACTGTCGACATACTAGGAAGACGAAGATCGCCGAACTCAATCCTACTCAAGAACCAAAAACTCGTATCTGAAAATTTGTACAGGTTCCATAAACCACTCGAACCGAACCGTATCGTGGAAATAACATAGATATGTGAACAAACAAAGCATACCTGCCCGGTTTACCCTGAAATCACAGTCCAAGCATCGGAGAAAACAATCTTCCAAGATCACACAATCTTTTCCATATATTTTTATCTAACACAATCTGACAACAATATTCCACGTTTGTTCAAACTGGACGAGTACTGCGACAATCTTGTTGTAATCCGAGTAACGTGAGAAATGCCGAGGAACTGGTATTTTCAACTGTTACGAGTATAGAGTACTTCATATCGAATTTGGAGTGTTAAAGTGTTTAAACTTTGTTTGTTTTGTTCGTTTTAACTTTGCACGACAGAAAGTAGAGGAAAAAAATAATATTTTTATTTATTTTTAAGAGGTTTTTAAGAGGTTTTTAAGCCAACTTGACTTGCTGGTTGGTCTAGTAGTAGCAAATGCAACTGCTGAGTATAAAATTTATAAGATTCGATTCTAGGGTCTTACAAAGTGGTATAAAAATATACTATAGGATTTAGAAACTTCGTAGCAACAGCTCGGAGTCTAAACAATGTGTAGGAATGTTTAATGGCACAAGGTACGAGCCTTATTCTATTAATATTATAACTTAAGTGAAGAAAGGCTGTGCTATAACAATACCCATTAGAGGAATACTGGCGTGGTGTGATGTATTTTATCTGCTAAAGACAATTTTATTTTTTATATTACTGAGTACTGCAATTATCCCCGAAAAACTCACGGGCCCTGTAGTATAAGCCACGGGAACAGTATATTTGGGAGCTCTTTGCTAAGTAATAACAGCCCCACGGGTCGATCTTCAAGGTTAAGCACAGCTAAGTGGGCCACGCTGGATCGGTCGCGAATGTCTTGCGTAGCAGTTCTCGCGGCCTGCCCATCAAGGCGAAAGTAGGTGTACAGGCGGAGTTTTTTGTGGGTGCAAGCCCCACATAACCACGTCGTCTCTCCGGACGGCGCGGTATGCGTTAGGCATTTTCTTCGCAGAATAATAAAAAAAACAGGTCGGTCCGTGGGAACCATCCACATCGTACCGAAACTCCTCCGTGCTTCTAAAGGCACGTTAAACCGTTGGATCCGGCTGTAATTTATAGATTGGACTGTTGTTACGGGTAGGACAGTAGCCAGACAATCTGACACTAGTCTTGTCGAAGGGATATCGTACTACCCAGTTACTGGGTTGTGTTGGTCAGATTGGCAGTGCCTCCATATAAAATACATTTCATTTTTGAATATGGCTAGGCTGATTGATTGCTGTAAATTTGGGTATTTAAACACTAAACTACCCACAAAATAATCCAAGATGGCATCTTGCCCGCCAAACACACGGTCAACGTATCCTGCCAGTCCCAGACACAGGCACTTTAGAGCTGCTACCCACAATAAAAGTCACACTAGAGACGAATTGATGCCAGACTTGGGAGCAGCCGTAAAAGTAATGTATCATTCGAGTCAAGTGCTTGTAAAACGTTAAGTGCTATTCATTCCTATGGGGCATTTGACGGGCATTGAGATGAGTATTGACTACCTGGGGATATTGATAATGTTTGTTGTGAAGCTTCTTGTGAAAACCGTTCATAAGCTAGGTAGGTACTTATTTCTGACACCAAGCAACAATTTCTTTCAATTTGAGGATTACCAAGATCCTATCAAGATCCGAAACTCTACTCTCGAAGTTGTAGACGATTATGTCTACCTGAGACCAACAGTCCAGTAAGGTAAGTCTAACTTTGAGAAAGAGGTCGACTGTCGAAACCGATTCGGCTGAGCAACGTTCGGGAAGTTGCGCGGTATCTTCTCGTGCAACTTACAACAGTGTCTCAAGACGAAAGTCCTTGACCAGTGTGTATTGCCAGTTATGAAATGAGTCGTGCTCGCTCACACTGGGTCTCATCAGAAGGCTTAAAGTCACCCAAAGGGCAACGGAGAGGGCTATGCTCAGAGTTTCCTTGTGTCATCGAATCAGAAATGAAGAGAACCAGGGTTACCGACATAGCCCGAAGAATTGCCAAACTTAAGTGGCAGTGGGCAGGACACATTGCTCGCAGAACGGGTGGTCGATGGGGCTGAGACGCTGCGTTGGAAGGCCTCCCACCAAGTGGACAGATGTCCTGGTGAGGGTGTCCGGGAATCCGTTGGATGCGAAACGCATGGGACCGATCAAATGTGGCGACGCTTGGGGACGCCTATGTCCAGCAATGGACGTCTATCGGCTGATATCATGGTGATGAAGGGTACAAAACTGCCCAAATGAGATATGGTTTTTCTTGTTCGTGTCGCTGGAACAACTCAAATTCAAACTTTGCTGGCCCAAAACATCGCCACTTTAACAACATTGGTGGTGGCTGCACAGAGATCACTTTGGCTCCATATTATTGGGCATAGGGGCAATTAAGGAGATGGGTTAGGTTTACAATAGCATGCCTTCTAACTCTAAGCATTCCTCGTCGCAGTTATAATGTTCGTTTCCTTTCAATAAAACGCTACGCTATTTGAACATTTGCCGCCAAAAGTTACAAAGCACTCGACTCCCAAAGCCACACGAACAGAGCAGCAAAAACATAAACACAACAGAATACAATATTTGCTCAATTCCCCCATTTTGCAAGCCACCTTATAAGCAGCGAAATACGAGCAATGCCAGATCGTGACAACGAGTGGCGATAATCATAATATTTTATTATAAACCGATAATATAAGGCACCGATGAGGACTCAAAACTTGGAAGCTTGTGGCATAAAAGAAAACGATCAACTTACACTATTTTCCTGTCATATTACATGTAAGGGAGTAGGTAGCGTGGATGTGGTTGTTTTGGTGAAACTTTTATTCATTTAATACTTCAAGCACCTAAACGTACAGAGGCGGAAATAATGTCTTAGGCATTATCTACCAGTCAATCTATGGGTGATGGCGATACAAATAGTGGTAGGTGCAATAACGATAGTAAAATGGATTTGAAAAAAAGCCATAAATAAAAGCTATAAATAAATGCACTTTAATTATACAATAAGTACTAAACAAATAAACTATAATAACTACTTAACAATTATTTGAAATAGACCAATGAAAAAAAAATTGCTTGTGGGAGAGAATTCCACAGATGAAAAGACTGAATAAAGAAAGAACAGTGAATGAAGTCAGTGCGATGAGTAGGACATTGAAGAAGGCGGTTAATTGATGATCGAAGATTTTTATTGTGGTTTTCGCAGATGTATCGATTTATTGTTTTTACAAGCTTTTATTTACTTTTACTTGTCCCGGTATCTGTAATCTTGCAAGTATTACTTTCCAGTGCTCGATTGAGCTGAAAATAGCGCACACGTTTGCTTCTCTTTTTTTTTTAATATAAAAGCTTGTTTAAGATAAAATTTTAAAATAAAAAAAAAGCTTATTAAAAAGTTCCTATATAGGTAGAATTTTTTAGGAATAGTGTTAAACTATGCAAATTTCAGACTGAAGATAAAGGGCCTTATGATTAGATTAAACACTGATTGATAATAACTTAATTCAAATTTTCTATAGAGTAATTTAGAATCTGTGTTTGTGTGTATGTGTTAATCTGTGTTTAAATTGATCCTTAGGTTAGCGAGTTTTTATAATAATGCTGAAAATCTTGGGGCTAGAAAAATTAGGTTTTGATGCGCTGTAGTTTGGTGTGTAAGTGAATGGTAAACATAATGATAAAAGAAGGCGGTTAATTGATGATCGAAGATTTTTATTGTGGTTTTCGCAGATATATCGATTTATTGTTTTTACAAGCATTTATTTACTTTTACTTGTCCCGGTATCTGTAATCTTGCAAGTATTACTTTCCAGTGCTCGACTGAGCTGAAATTTGGCGTACACGTTTGCTTCTCTTTTTTTTAAATATAAAAGCTTGTTTAAGATAAAATTTTAAAATAAAAAAAAGCTTGTTAAAAAGTTCCTATACAGGTAGAATTTTTTAGGAATAGTGTTAAACTATGCAAATTTCAGACTGAAGATAAAGGGCCTTATGATTAGATTAAACACTGATTGATAATAACTTAATTCAAATTTTCTATAGAGTAATTTAGAATCTGTGTTTGTGTGTATGTGTTAATCTGTGTTTAAATTGATCCTTAGGTTAGCGAGTTTTTATAATAATGCTGAAAATCTTGGGGCTAGAAAAAATTAGGTTTTGATGCGCTGTAGTTTGGTGTGTAAGTGAATGGTAAACATACCTTTTTGATCACATCTTATTGATTATCTTATTCTCTTCTCGTCGAGTCATCAATTTTGGTTATCTTCAAACCTTTCGCAGTCATCTAATAAATTATCACTAATTTATTTTGTGGTTTAAAAGAAGATGTAGTGACTAAAATTGAAAAGGGTATGTTAAGATGGTTTGGCCATGTTGAGAGGATGAATGAAAGTCGACTAACGAAAGGTATTTACAAGGCAGACGTGAATGGAAACGCCGGGAGGGGACGCCCTAGAAAGACATACATAGACCTTATAGGTGATGTTCTTCAGAAAGGCCAAGTGCGCAGTACCCATAACCGGCGTGTGTGTATGACTAGATGTATGAATGTGTGTGAAGCAAAATAAGTATGTAAGGATCGTAGCAGGTGGCGTTCTGTAGTTTCTGCCTACTCCCATGGAAAAAAGGCGTGAGTTTATGTATGTATGTATGTATTTTATAGACTCGACTATCGAGATGAAATCAAACCAGTTCAAAACCAAAGCCTTCTCCCGCCTAATTAAAACCTTTATCCCAGAAGCGAAGCTGAATTCACTCGAAAGTTGGACCTCGTTGTAGCACGCCAAAAAAAGCGTGTACAAAATTGATCTCATATCCCTAGAAAGTGATCCGTGGTCACCCACTCGCCGTAAGCCAGGAGCCAATCAGGCCGAATGTTTTCCGAGGCAGTATAGCGGCTCGGGTGGGCCCTTATTTCCTGTACAGTTATCGTGGCCCCTACTACTGGTGTTGAGGGAATGAAGTTATTAAGTTTGGTTTGGATTAGTAAGTTCGATTTTGGGCTCTAATCAAAGTGACATTAGATATCGAAATGCAAAAATGTTTTGGATTTACCAAATGATATTTCGCATGTCTATCCCTTATATTGTTGAGTCACTTTGTCACTTTGTGAAGGCTCTGCCTGGTGAATTGGGTTCGTTGTGATATCTTAATTATGAAGATTTGATCTACCAATTTTTTATAACTAACGGCCTTTCTGGTACTTCTGCTTCTTTTGATTTAATGGTAAGTATAGGTAGGTACCAATATAAGTAGGTAGTAGTACTAGTATAAATACTACTATTAAGTAGATAGGTAATCCAGTTTTTGGCACCATCAGTGGCGCTCTTAACATCTTGCTGGTATTTCCTACCTGAAGATGCTGGCATAATCTGGTCTTGCATTTAATCCACAACAATAACTCAACGGACTGCTGCAATTATTATGTCACCGTTTTCAATTAAATCTGTGGTTGCTGAAAACGAGCTATATCAAATTCTTAGAACAAATGTTCCTTGTAAGAGTACAGGGAAATTCTTCTTTGTGTCCACGTAAAAATAATTCAGTTTATCATCAACCGAAGTCGATGGTAGGGGCTGGAACCACAAGCCGTAGCATTCAGTACCCGCGTCATCGTCGACATTGTGCCTCACAACGATCGTCTCATCTTTGGCGTTCCTATAAAGTGGTTTTGTATTGAAAATTGAATTGATCTGTTCTTTTATCAGTCCTATATGTTTTGCTTCAATGGCCGCGCAGGAAATTGCTGGGATTTTCTTTACTGTTGTAATGACTTCTTGTTATTTTAAGGGTCGGGATGGAAAATGGGATGGGAAAATATTAGATTAGTTTTTTTTAGTAGGTGGTTTTTTGTGTTCTATTTTCTTTAAATTGAGTTATTGTTTCGACATATACCCTCAATCTCAAGAATGAAAGCTTTTATTTTTGGGCTTTTTTACTTAAGATTGTAAGCAGCAGTAGACCGATCCTCAAATCATTATTTAGTGTTAACTTTTGCTTATATTTCTCCAACACTTTTGCCTTTGCCATGAATCGAAAACGATTTTCGAATACAGTCAGATTGGAATTGTTGGGAGAACACAAGGCAACGATTTTCCATTTAGTTATAACTAGATTCTGTCAGCGGTTTTAACCGCGATTTTTTTTTTAAATTATCCCAAGAGTTGTACTCCCAAGTATCCTATGTCGTAATCCAGTACGTATCCCAACAGACAGACACAGTTACTTTTGCATTCATAATATTTGTCTGGATTCTGAACTCTTCATTCCATAAGTGATAAAGTGTAAAAAATACCCACTAATATCCTAGAACAGTAATCAACCAAAACTACCCCAAAAAAACAAGCTCAAATGGTCTGCTACATGCCATGGCTTGCATGACAATGAAGCTAATGGCCATAGCAATTAGAACGAACACTGAGCCGTCCAATTAGGGCCTCATTAGTCCATTGAGCGAATGGAACCGATGTGCAGATTCAAATCAGTATTGATTTGAGATGAAAGCAATTTGGGGTAAAATCTTTGGCATATATTTTATTTTAGTTTAAAGCTGAGGGACTTTTTCTGTTAATTAATGTCTGCAGTGGTGGCCCAGGGGTAACGGCTACGACTTACGTGTCGCAGGTCGTGGGTTCGAACCCAGGCATGCGCTTTAACTTTTGTAAATTATTTCATCACCACTGCTCTCAAAACGGTGAAGGAAAACATCGTGAGGAAACCGGGATGGCCTAGAACCAAAAATTCGAAGATATGTGACATCCACCAACCGGCACTGGGCCCGCGTGGTGGATTACAGCCCATTTCTTCTCACAGAGAGGAGGCCTGTGTCCCAGTAGTGGGAACATTAAAAGATTGATGATGATGATAATGAATGGTTGCAAGATGTGTCAGAAATACATAGAGCACCGAGATGCCACTGACATCACACTGCTAGAAGCGGCATTTTCAAAACTCTCCATAAAACCAAGTTTTTCAGTGAATGGTACTGTTAACTCATAGATTGTAGTCTTATTGCAATCCTGACAAAGGCTATTATGACAGCCGATACTTATGTCTAGTACACATTGCATGGACACGAATACTGTTAGATATGGCATCTCTCACTGTCAGCATGACGATTCTGTGATGAAATCGTAGTTTATTCAATGTTGATCTTAGCATGGAGTACCTACCTATACACCTTCATACATGGATTTGAGATGAAAGTAATTTTGATCAATCCCTTTCGCAAAAAAAAATATCCAATCTGTCTAACTTTATCCGTTCCCGAAAGCTGCTGCTGTGTGTAAGATCTTGGATACAATTTCCTAGAATGTATGTAGAGCATTGTTGGATATTGTTGATAGATTTTGAGCAACAGTCTGGGCTTAGGGATTGAGACTTCGCTACGAGGATAAACTGATTGGTGTTCTTTGTCCGGTATTTCAGATTTACCTTGGGTTTTTCTGGAAGCCTGATGAAAGCAAACAACCAAATGTTCAACATAACCTGCAAGCTTGTGTGTTCAACTTTCACTGAACTTAAAACCTTCAGTAATAATTTTTTTTTTTTTTTTTACCAGTACATGTAGCACAGTATAGATATCTATACAGTATTCTATCTTCATACAAACGGTCGGAACGCGAGTCATGCCCACGTGACTCGAGCTCAGCACGCACTCGATATACTACCAGTCGCGGACGCGCCGCAGTGACGAACGAACTGTGTGATTGTTTTGCAAGCAGTAAGAGTGCGATTTGTGAATATTTTATTTAAATACGTACAAGTACTTACTTACTACTTTATATGTCAGAGAGCAATTATAGCCTATTTTTTTTTTTGTTTGCTTCAATTCTTCTCGCAACAAGAGATAACATTTTTTTTATTACCTGTACTTCCGTAAGGCAATAAAAAAAAATACCAAACCTAATAATACGTAATTTGTTTCTTTTTTTAATAGTCAGGTATTTCGCTTTTTCCACCGAGTAAAATACCTGGATTAATAAATATAAATAAGTGGATAGGGTGATAAAGTCACACACGAGTCACCTACCTACGCTCGGCACAGGCTCGGTTTAAAAAAAAACTAGTAGGTAGTTTCCTAGGCTAAGCTATCTACTTACTTATGTACTTGGCTACTTACATATATTATTTAATTGGAAAAAATATAATTATGTAAAATATTAAATGATTAAGTACTTATGAGATTAATAAATGGTAGGTACCTACCTAGTGAGATTTAAAATAAGTTTAATAAAAAAATATAATATTTACCTCAGATTAGAGAAAATAATCTGAGATATTTACAATCACAAAACTAGAAACAAACTCAAGTAGGTAGAGGTGGGTGGCCCTAATGGAGGCCATACACGTTAGGGTTTGCATGCTGGTTTTAGCCTTACATGCATAACCAACAGGTAAACCCTAGCGTGTATGTGATAAAACTGTACAGTTATCGGTGCATGTACATGCAACCGAGCAAATATCAAAATTGATATTTTATGCCGCTCGGTTATGTTTGCGGGCGAGCATAACCGAGCGTGTGTGGCGTCCGGCGAGCATGCCTGCCACAGTTCTCAGTATTAAATTGACTGTGACGGCGGAAAGTCGCGCGCGCACTAATTTGATCGCGTCGCTTCGGAAATGGCGAGTCGCAAGCGCAATGCCAAATTAGAAGAATTCATAGAAATTTATAAATTGGAACCATGTCTTTGGCGCGTAAAGTGCAAAGAGTATCACGACAGAGACAAACGGTCGGCAGCGTACGGGAAATTGATAGCTAAGCTCAAGGAATTGGAGCCTGATGCTACAAAAGAAGATGTGATTAAAAAAATTAATACGTTACGCAGTAACGTAAGACGAGAGAAAAAAAATACGATGAATCTGTGAAGTCTGGAGCATCATCTGAAGACATTTATAAACCAACACTGTGGTACTTTGAATTATTCGATTTTATTGGAGATCAAGATGTTCCTCGTAGCTCGCGATCTAACATTTCGGATATTGATGAGAATGATTTCAATGTAAGTATAAATTAGTGAGTTATTTATTTTGTAATTTATAGATTAGGCACAGCCGACCACAAACATTTTTTCATAAGTACCGTTCATGTTTACAATGAGAGGTATGGGTAGGTAATCCCGAAGGCAACTTGTAACGCTTGATGTGTGGTCGTCTATATCGCCGTTTATAGCTTTACAAAATTTAGGCACATACATAGATTGTTACAGAAACAACTCTTAAGCGGTGAGGGAGGTTGCTCATTAATTCATCAAACAATAGGTACATATAATTACATCAAAAATTAATAAATACATCACATTTCAATGTAACTATCTTGCCATGGTACTTTGCCATCATTGACAAAGTAAGTTTGGTATTCTAATCTGACTTTTTTTGCATCATTCAGGACATTTCCTCGATTTTGTACTTGTAAATTTTCTACGTTTGAACGTGTGGTATCGTAGCCCGTATTAATTACAGTTCCATTATCCACATTTTCTCGATAAAAACATCTTGGAGGTGCATATGAATTAGGTGTGTGCTCCATTAGAAAGTTGTGCAAAACACATGAAGCCATCACCACTTTTTCTATATTGTTTGGTTCCAAATTGATCTGAGTATGGTAAATGCGAAATCTTGACGCCAGTATGCCAAAAGCGTTTTCAACTATTCTTCTTGCACGAGATAATCTATAATTAATTTTTTTTTTTTCGTAGCTGCTCAAATCCGCTTGACGATATGGTTTCAGCATGTCAGGTCTCAACGGGAATGCATCATCAGCAACAAATACATATGGCAAACACCTTGAACTGTGTTGAATCTGTTCGGAGTTTGGAAGGTTTAAATGTTTCATTTGTAACTTTTCAAAAAACGTTGTATTCTGCAAAACACCTCCATCGGAAACTCTTCCATTTGTACCAAAATCTGCTAATAGAAATCGGTATTTGGCATCAACTATTGCCATAAGAACCATGCTATGTCGTCCTTTGTAGTTGTAGTAATAAGATCCACTCTCAGCAGGTGGAACTATGTCAATGTGTTTTCCATCGATGGCACCCAAGCAGTGAGGAAAATTCCATCTCTCTTCAAAAAGTTGTGCGGTTTCCTTCCATTTATCCGATGAATCTGGAAACTAAAATAAATATCATTTTGTATTGTTATAGGATGCTGACAACTCTTCTGAAAATACCATAGTTATTAATACTACAGATAACGCTGCTGCAAATGCTAGTACAGGGAATACAGACGATATTACGACATCAAAGAAGACTCCATTAGCTGCTACTAGACCGGCGGGCTTATTACGTAAGGAACAGCAAGTAGCAATAATTGTACAATTATTGCGCAATCAATTTAGTGACCTGGCTACTGAGCCCTTTAAGTCAAGTCTTTTTTTTTGACAGTCACTTTTAACAAAAGCTATTTTATCTGTCCGATGATTTATAAAATGTATCGTTTGATGAATTAACCAGCTTATTAAACAGCAGCACTTCGTGGAGGCCGTTTTTTTACAATAGTCAATTTGATTACTATTTAGCTCAAATATTCCAATAAATTAATATTCGCAGATGTAAAGTATTTGTTTAAAGTAAATATGGCAGAGAAAATTTGATACTTGCATTTTATTTACATAAATGTCAATGTGTAAAATCAATTAAAATTTCTTCGATTTGTCGATTGTTATAAGAAATCGAATCGATAACGCATTAGAAAATCACGTAATAGACTAAATTATTTCGTATTTGAGCTATGAAACGTAAAAAGATTTTTCAAATTTAATTTAGACATTGGCAAAATAGTCGACATCGGTGTTTGCCATATAAAAAAATAATGTAATAGAAGATACATATTGCGGACTTATCACTTTCTCATGTGTTTGTATGTATTTAGTAGTAAACATATAAGCTTCGCTGAGGTAGCCAACACTACAGTATAAAAAAATCCTCCAGTTTACCGTGATCACTTCTGTTTCAATGATTCAACAAATAGTCCAGTTGCGTAGACATTAGAGACTCAAAACAACACCAATTTGTCATTTACATTTACAATATTCACTAGGAATTTGTTATTTCAATATTTATTTTTATATTATTATTCTTATTTGCGGATAATTAAAGTAGCCACAAAATAACACACGAAAAAAGCCGCCAAAAACTCAAAAACTTCTGTACCTACTCAGCCATCAGCGAGCGATTGGCAATCGACCAACAACAAGGGAAAAAGTAATCGCAATTTGACAGCCACATTTGCTCGCCGATCGCTGTCGCTCTGCTGTCAAAAACGATACGTAATACGAAATGATCGCGATCACCTTGCGATAAATGCACATTTCAGTTAACAGATTTTTATTGTTAGCAGTGCTGTCGTAAAATTATTATGGTGTGGCTATAGCTCATATATAATGCGGATTCGTGATTGAAGAGCAATTATTTCGCAAAAATAAGCCTTCCAATTTTTTGACGTAAAGCGATAATCGCGCGATGATTGTACAATCTCTGCGCAAATATTGCTAATTGCTGTTTCATACGTAATAAGCCTGCGGGAAGAAAGAAAATGACAGAGCAAGATCAGATAACCACTGACATATTACTATCCGTGAAAGACCATTTTAAGCGTCCTGCTCCTGCTTCAGCAACAGAAGATCAGTACGATCTTTTGGGAAGATCTATCGCAATTAAATTAAGATCATTAGACAAGCGTCAACGCTTGATTGCGGAGAAGATAATTAACGACACCTTGTTCGATGCCGAGATGGGCAATCTGAATACCGAAGCAATTCAGAACCGTCGAAGTTTAGCTTTTGTTTCTTCACCAACTCCTAGTCTCTCACCTTCAAGTCCTTCACCCTCACATCACACACATCACATCATCAGCCTATTAATGTTCCCACTGCTGGGACACAGGCCTCCTCTCTATTAGAGGGAATGGGCTGTAATCCACCACGCAGGCCCAGTGCGGGTTGGTGGATGTCACATGTCTTCGAATTTTTGGTTCTAGGACATGCCGGTTTCCTCACTATGTTTTCCTTCACCGTTTTGAGAGCAGTGGTGAAGAAATAATTTACACAAAGTAAAGCGCCTGCCTGGGCTCGAACCCATGACCTACAACTTGTAAGTCGCGGCCGATACCACTGAGCCACCACTGCTCTCACCCTCACTAGTTCAACAATATTATACGGTTGTGTGTATACTCACACCGCTTCTGTTGCGCATCAAATACAACCCTGCGTATCACCGATACAACAGTACAACACCCAACAACAAAAGTACACGATTTATCCTGCACCGCAAAGTCAGCCCTGCGCATCTCCGATTCAACAATATAACACTCAACGACAAACTACTTCTCCTGCACCACAATCTCAGCCCTCACCAGTACAACAACAAGAATTTGACACACAACTGAATACAGCAACATTTTATTCAAATTTTAATTCAGAATAATTTGACTTAATATGTAATTGTACCTACCTATTAAACTTGTGTAATGATTCGAATTTGGTTTTAATTGTTTACTCACCTGTAGATAGTCCTCTTTCAGAACTTCATAAATAGCATCACATGTTTCTGGTATTATTCGGCCCAAAGCCTGAGGTGATATAATAGCAGAATATTTAAGACACTCGTATGTTCTTCCTGTTGCAAGAAATCTCAGTGTTACTGCTAGTCTCTCATGTGCTGATATTGCTTTCCTCATAACAGTATCTTGTCTTTGTATTAAAGGAGTAATCAATGATAATAGTTTCAAATACAGTTTTTCATCCATTCGTAAATAGTTTTCGTAATCTGTAGGTGAAAATCTCAATTCATTTATCAAATTTACGTGGGAGAACTGCTTTCTTTTCAATAACCAGCGTTTAGACCATTCAGTGCGATCTCTTTTTCTTTTTCTGTTCTGCAAAACAAGTGCTAAGCCAAGTACAGCTATCACATCGTCGTCGTCCATTGTAGTTTGGTTGGTATATACCGTACACAGTACTAGGGCGTCGTACACACACCGTTCACGTAGCTCAACTGAGAGTTAATGGCAAAACTGTGCATGGAAACCCAAACGTGTATGTGTTATATGAAACTCGGTTATGCCTGTCGGTTATGCATGCAAGGCTAAAACCAGCATGCAAACCCTAACGTGTATGGCCTCCATAACGCGTGTTTAGGTGACGCGCGCCTGTAGGCACTTAATTCAAGGTCAGGGCCGAGTCACAATACTGTTAGATATCTTTACCGTGCATGTAGTTACACACAATTTCCTCAAGATACTACAAAATGTCCTGAAAATTATCTTTGCACCAAATATAACATAGCAAAACCAATTTCAAACAACACTGCCTCAAGTTGGTATTAAAAAATCAGTAGGCGCTTTAAATAAAAAAACTAACGAAACAAAGTGTCGCGGCATTGCAAGACTGATTAAAAGTCAGACGAGAGAAAATTATGCTTTAATTACTTGATGAATTTATTGTAATGAATGAACGTCTGCACAAGACCAACTTTCCTGCGAATATATTGTAATAACTTAGGGCAATAAAAGCTAATAAATTAAGTTATAATTATGCTCTTCATGTCATTCCAATTGAATAATTAAATGGTCTTTATTTTAATTCAATTTATCTTTAAGTTGAACATTCTCAATTAATGATCGTTACTTAGTACGAAATCAGAGTTGGGCTTGAAATATTCTGTGAAAGATACATATTGAAAATTTTGTAAAAAGAACCAATCTGGTGGGAAGCGGTTGAATACAAAATGGCCACCAACTAATCAACACTGTTAAATTTTTTTAGGTATGTTTGTTTTAGCTCAATGTTTTGTGTATTATACGTGATATAGTATAGCTCAGCCCCTGACTAGGTTGAGTAACCATCGTCGATCATCGCATCGTGGCTGGAAGCATCTGGATTAGATTTGCTGAAAATTAAGAAAAATGCCGTGTGATTGGAGATCTTTAACTATAACCAGCTGTGCATTGTGTAGGCTGATGATGAAGTGTCATAGAGAAAAGTCTATCAAGCACAGATTTAGTTATCTCAAACCTTCAGAATTCAAATCTACCTAACCAAAAAACCTTCGAAATTCCAACCCAGTGTAACTAAAATATGCGCATGAAATTAGGAATGGAGAGCTGCTCCATTCCTAATTCCATGCGCATATTCTCTGAAAGCTGGACTCAGGATAGATCTTGACAGAAAGCAGTCTCAATTATATCTGAGCGTAGTTTACGAGTGCAATGTAAACGGCCGCCGGGATGACCCCGGTATTTGTGTTAGGTGTCAAGAACTATTCAACTGTTCCAACTTTTCTCATAATAAACTCGGACCCCGGGGGTAATAGGAATTTCTAATTGCATAATGAGGGCTTTGAATTGCTTTGTCGAGAATTGGAGAATTAAGAAAGGTTCTTCATCCTAATCGCTCTTGGGATCCACTTAAGTAATCATCATCTTACCTTATTCCTTGTCCCATGTTACTTGGGGTCGGCGCAACACGTTTTCTTCTTCCATACCGTCCTGTCCCCCGTCACGCTATCACTGATTCCCTTTTCATTCACATCACTCTTCACACAGTCCATCCATCTTTTCTTTGGCCACGCCCTCCCTCTCCATCCATCCACATTTATATTAATAACTCTTTTAGTAATATGAGTTTTATCCCTTCTCATCACATGACCATACCAGGACAAACGGTTTCCTTTCAACTTTTCAACAGACGAATGAGCTCCGTAATAGCTTCTACACTCCAAACCAACATTGTTTATTTGGTGTCCACACGTGCTGCACGCTCAAAACTGTGAAGCTTGCGCTCGCGTCGACGTTATCAAGGCGTATCTATATATCGTCATCCGTCATTGACCTTATTCCGAATTTTTGCTCGTGCTCGATCGCGTAAACGATCTCTTATGTCAATATCTATACAAAACCGGCCAAGTGCGAGTCAGACTCGCGCACGAATGGTTCCGTACCATTATCCCAAAAAACGGCAAAAAAAAAACCACGGTTGTTGTATGGGAACCCACTTTAATATTTATTTTATTCTGTTCTTAGTATTTGTTGTTATAGCGGCAACAGAAATACATCATCTGTGAAAATTTCAACTGTCTAGCTATCACGGTTCATGTGATACTGCCTGGTGACAGACAGACAGACAGACGGACCGCGTCGTCTTAGTAATAGGGTCCCGTTTTTACCCTTTGGGTGCGGAACCCTAAAAAAGAGGTTTCTACTTCCTGTCACCAGTAGCGCTTATCCAGTTTCGATACAAATTGTCGTTTACTTTAAGACGGTACCCTGACCAAAAAATCGGCATGAGATATGAGCGTTCCTATTGGTCTAGCGGCACTGGTGGCGCATGAATTACAGTAGTGAATACGCCCAGATTTTAGAATAAAATCTTTATAAAATCGAATTTTTATATTTTGAAAAAAATAATTCTACAAAAATGTTCGCTATTAAATTGTCTATCCATTAGTGTTAGTACAAAAAATAATCAATGAACACTTTACGAGGAGATGCATAATATCAATAATTATTTCTCATTTTTATGTTTTTTTGGAAGTAGATTAGTGAAATATATACAACATTTAAAAAAAAACTAAATCTACCATTTTAGAATCAATATTATGTAGAAATTTAATGTATTTTTATTAATTGATATTTCTTTTTAAATAACGAGTAGATAGCTCCTAAAAACAGCACAAAAAACGGCTTGCGCGGCGTTTTGCTCGGGGTACCGCCTTAAGGCGGTACCCTGACCAAAAACTCGGCATAAGATATGAGCATTCCTATTGGCCTAGCGGCACTGGTGGCGCATGAATTACAGTAGTTAATACGCCCAGATTTTAGAATACAATCTTTATAAAATCGAAAATTGGTATTTTGAAAAAAAATATGACAAAAATGTTCGTTATTAAATTGTCTATCCATTAGTGTTAGTACAAAAAATAATTAATAACCACCTTAAGAGGAGATGCATGCTATCAATAATTATTTCTCATTTTTATGGTTTTGTTGGAATTTTAGTAAAACTTATACCTCTTTAAAAAAAAAGTAAACGAACATTTTAGAATCAATAATGTGTAGAAATTTAATGTATTTTTATTAATTGATATTTCTTTTTAAATTACGAGTAGATAGCTCCTAAAAACAGCACGAAAACCGGCTTGCACGGCGTTTTGCTGGTGTACCGCCTTAAAGCGATCCAGCGTGAGACAAAACTCGGATTAGCCCACACTTATAATAAACTATGATTCATTATTCGATTGTTCTTTTTAAGCATATCATTACTCCCTCGTGCGCAAATTGCCTGCATGCATAAATGGGTATTAAACGGTTGGGCACGTGGGTAGAGAAATTTTCTTATTTTCATTATCTAATAGCCCTGAAATAATTCATCCATATCATTTAAGGCTTAAAATATTATTATTTATTAGTATTCATACATTTCAGAAATAACTTTTGAAATAAAAACAACACACGATTTAAGTTCTCGATACCAAAATATCAATATTGAACCTCTTTTTGAACAGTTTTGTTTGCAAAATATTATTTGATTTACAGCTATGTTAAAATTATGAAGAAATTCCAGCCAACAATTTTTCTGTTTAAAAATATTTTTAAACATCTAAGTCGTTTTGGAGGAGTTTCCAAAAGTCGCGAAAAAATATCGTGTTGTTTTTTTTTTTTTAAAGCAAAACTATTATTCAAAATTATGTACATATTTAAATAATAAATATATATGTATTCAAACTTTTTAACCTAGCCGTTACTAAGGAGTATGCTTTAGAAAGTTACCGTTTTACGGCACTAAAGGGTATGTAGGCTCTTAATAGGCTCGCCTTTGACCAATATTTCACGTGATGATATGATTATGTTATTGACGGTGAAGCACGCCTAGAAGTATTCACTACGAAGTATTTACTCTTGACTTAAATACCTCAGGTTGTAGCTATCAGGAAACACTAACTCCAGCAGGAAATTCCACTCTTTAGCTGTACTCACAATTAAAGTATTCCCGAATCGTTTAGGTAATGCGTATATACGAACTAACTAAACGATTGTCCACCATTTACCGAAGGCTTATTGCCGTACGTCTTATAATCCGATATTGGAACGGACTAGGTGGAATTAAATTGTGCAATTCTAACGCATACACAAGCAGATTTTATTTTTTAAACCCGACGGAAGCGAACTCTAAAGACGTAAACAAGAAGAAAATCATGCTGTGCAGTTGGAGGATACATCTGGTTTTGGTCAGCCAGCTCGCAAATATGTATCCTGTTTACGTCTTTTTATTTCGCAGTCGGGTTTTTTTAAATTTTTGAATCAACCTTTTTTTGTTTATAACTTTTTAGTTAAAGTTGTTTTTTTTCGATGTTTCTTCGAATAACATTTAAACTTATGTGTTATATATTTTTGAAAGAAAGAAAGAAAGAAAAACTTTATTTGTCAAACATGCGTTTACATGACTAATCAGACATGCATGGTATTGAGTTAATAAATCTTGTGAGCGTCCATGTTTTGCCAATAATGGCGTACAAAATTTGTAGGTATATTAGTTTACATTTAATTGCATTTTACATGCAGTCATTCTAAATTTCATTACAAAATACAAAACAAATAAATAATAATTGGTATAAAGATAATATAGTATAATAAATTATAGTCAAAATAAATTAAATAATGTCAGAATATTCATTACTATGCAGTCAAATAGAATCATTCAAAAGTTAATAATTTAAAATTCACATTCAATTGTTATTCTTATGTATATTAGAAGCTGGTATAAAAAAGTCCTTTTTATTTAAAAAATCTACAACATTGTAATACACTTTACTAACTAAAAAATTTCTCAGCTTATTTTTGAAAAGTGCCAAAGGCATTTCTCTCCAACTTTTAGGTAATGTATTATATATGATAGGAGCCATACAAAACACACTTTTGCGCATGAGGGTTGTTCTCGCAGTATGAGAACATATCCTGCTGTTGTCGCGCCTATTACGTGGGACTACTTCATCTAATCGTTTAAATCTGTATGGATTTGTTTTAACAAAAACAGCCACTCCTAAAATGTACAGACATGGCAAAGTGAGTATTTTATATTTTTTAAAGTAAGGCACGCAACTATCAGTAGGTTTAATTCTAAATATTGAACGAACGCATCTCTTTTGAGCCTTGAACACCGCGTCTTTTTCTGTCGAGTTGCCCCAAAAAATGACACCATAGCGTAGATGAGATTCGGTTAAACCATAGTAGGCTGTAAGTAATGCCTCCACACCTATTATAGACGACAATGTGTGCAGGGCATAGGCAGATTTACTGATTTTCTTGCACAAGATCTCGATATGGGTTTTCCAATTAAGTTTTTTGTCAATGTGGAGTCCTAGAAATTTTGTTGTTTCTACCTCTTGTATAGGCTGGTCATCGTAGTGTATATTTAAATTACTTTTACTATTGATCCGTTGACTAAAATGTATTAATTTAGTTTTAGTTAGGTTAATTTTTAAGTTGTTGTCATCCAGCCACTTTACCATCAGATATATAGAGTCATTTATGTCACTTTCATAAGTATCAATATTTTTGCAAGGTATCGTTATGGTGCTATGATCGGCAAACAGTGTCAAAGGTTGAGGGATGACTTTCGGTAGATCATTAATGTATAGTATAAACAAAGGAGGCCCTAGAACACTCCCTTGTGGCACACCAAACGATACTATACGTTTTGAGGATTGAAATACAACTTCATGTTTACTTTTCATATTAATTTGGTTTATATTTGTTATTTGAGTTCTGTTATGTAAGTAAGATTTAATTAGATTGTTGACATTGCCTCTAATTCCATAAGATTCAAGTTTATTTAAGAGTGTACCATAATGCACATAGTCAAAGGCTTGCGTCATGTCACAAAACACGCCACAGACTGGTTTCCTCTTATCCACGTTAGATGTAACATTATATAAAAAATCATAAATAGCCATATCAATAGTGTTACCTATTCTAAATCCTTTCTGTTCTTCGCATAAAATATTATGTCTTTCTATAAATGAATTTAGTTCTTTGTAAATATATTTCTCAAATATTTTAGAGATTATAGGAATTAGTGATATCGGCCGATAGTTCTCCATTAACTCCCTATCGTCTTTCTTAAATAGTGGCTTGACAATAGAGACTTTTAGAGCAGCAGGGTAAACTCCTGCGCTAATGCTGAGATTGATGACATGACTCACAGGATTGCAGATTTCCTCCGCAACATGTTTTAGTATATAAGTAGCAATACCGTCATAACCCACACTGCTTGTATTATTCAAGGACTTTACTATCTTTTTAATATCGTCTGGTATACTAGGGGCCATAAACATAGTTTTGTTATTGAAATCTAATGAACACGCACCCGGTCTGCAGTCGACATCCAGTTTTGGCTGTATTTTATCAATAAAAAAATTATTAAATGCTTCTGCAATGGTCTTATGATGAGATACGACGCAGCCACCCATTTTAATTTTATTTATGTTAGATTTAGGTAGGTTATACTTTGCACGATTGATAATTTGCCACGCAGTTTTCGATTTGTTTTTAGATGTTTTTATATTATAATTGTTTTGTGCTTTTTGTGTTAAATGGATAATTTTTTTGTACATTTTAGAATAATTATATAATATGGTTTTATTGATATTGCTACGATTAAGTCTAAACTGCCATAGGAGTTTCCTTTTCTTTTTACTGCATTGTTTGATACCTTTTGACAACCACTTAGTTTTTCTTATTGCATTTATTTTAACCACTTTTATTGGAAAACACAGATCGTACAATAGCTTGAAAATCTCAATGAAATGATTATAGGCTACATTTGGGTCATCTGTGTCATATAGTTCTGTAAAGGTCAGATTACTCAGATGGTTTTTAAATTTTACTATGTTTTCTGCACTATAGTCCCTTCTAGTTGCGTACCAATACTTAATACAACATATTTTTTGTACTGGACACTGAAGCAGCTGTGCTGTATGATCAGATAATGCCCATTCTAGTACTTCAGTCTTACATGCATTAAAGTTATGCGCAAAGTTGTCAATGCACGATAAACTGGCCATGCGAGTTGGTTGTTTTAAAGCAAGTTTAAGATTGTAACTCATTAAAAGACATTCAAAGTCATTAGTTACCCTATTTTGCTTGTTTACATCTATGTTAAAATCTCCGCAGATAACAATTTTCTTACAGAATGTACGTAAAATTTCCTGCAAGAGCAAATTAAGTTTGTCAAAGCAATAATTTAAATAATTTGAGTTCGGAATTCTATATATACACACAATTATTAATTTATAATTAATCAGTTCCACGCCACAGCACTCAAATATGCCCGGAGTAGACAACTTTGCTACTTTTGGTAATTCTTTCCATTGTAGCCCATTTTTAACAAGGATACATGCACCACCCCTTTTTTGTTCTATTCTACAATAATGTGCCGCCAAATTATAGTTAGGTAAAAATAATAAATTTTGATACCCTTCCATGATAAAGTGCTCCGTAATACACAATATATCAACATTTGTCTTTTTCTTAGATAGCTCCTCTAAAACATACCAACAAATCATCTGCTTTATTTATCAATCCTGCTATATTTTGGTGCAATATATTAATATATCTATTAGAGAAAAAACAGTTCACTTTCTTCAGTAACATTGCTTGGTACAGTGTGAACTAACTTCTTAAAACCTTTTATGTTGATACTCCACACGATGGGTTAGAGAAACAAAAAAGAAATGGGGCTCCACAATATGGCGCCCAAAAGCCGGCAAATTTTCCAATTTTAAAGTAGCCAGTGACACTCGCGACGAATCGATTGACGTAAGGATCATAAAAATTGGCCAACGCATTTGGTCTCTAGAACGCCACATAGGATCAAACAGACATACATAGACTGATAAACACATTACCCTCCTTCGGCAGTCGGGTAAAAAATAAGACTTTTATAGATGACAATAATAACTGGTGTAACCTGCAGGTGCCAGGTGTCTTAGCAGGACTATAGCACAGTCTTACTGGGTGTATATGTATGTAGCTCTGGAGCTGATTGAAGCATTGTTTTGGGTTACTTATTCTTCTACATTCATGTTAGGTAAGTTTCAATAATAAATGATTGATTGATTGGTTTATAAAGACCAAGATGCTGTTAAGCAATGAAAAGACTACACAAAATACATAGCAATTGTATCTAACAAATTGATATGTCTGCAGGCAGAGAGGTAATAGCAAGAGACATACAATATTCTAAAGAAGCTGAATAACTTTTGTTTAAAGTGAACATTTACTTCTTTATTTTTATTATTTATATAGTTTATAATAATATTTTGAGTGCAGTGGTGGCCGGCCACGACTTATAAGTTGTAGGTTGTGGGTTCAAACCCAGGCAGACGCTTTACTTTGTGTAAATTATTTCACCACCACTACTCTCAAAACGTTGAAGGAAAACATCAAAAGGAAACCGGCATGACCTAAAAAAAAATCGAATACATGTGACATCCAACAACCCGCATTGATCCCGCTAAGTGGATTACGGCCCATTCCCTCTCACAGAGAGAAGGCCAGTGTCCCAGCAGTAAGAACATTAAAAAACAAAAGGCTGATGATGATGAATAATAATTTACTTCTTATTTATTTATTTATTTTATTTATTTATTTATTTATTTATGTACACACAAAACACTTAACAGAGAAAAGAAATAATACAGATAAAAGAGCACAAAGGTACTGCTTATTTCAAAAGAAATTTCTTCCAGCAGACCTGCGACAGGATAGTTGGATGATATACGAAGACACAGTGTGTAGAAGGAAATAAGGAAACTTAAAATATACTAACAACTATATAAATTAACTAATTATCTATAAATAACACATATACCTTAACTAAATATTTATATTATACTTCTTACTCCTTTATTTAAAGAAAAAATCTTACAATCCTTTAAAATTCAAACTTAGTTAATATGAATACATCATAAATATTAAAACGCGCTTCAAAAGCTCTCGCTCTTAAGATTAATGTATTCTCTTCAAAGCACGACAATGTCTTAAAACTACTGAAATAAATAACTTTCCAGGTGTTGAAATGGTAACAAAAGAGAATCGTATCTCATTCATCACGCTGATGACAGCAAGCACGTCTATAGCAGGGATATTGATGGCTCTCATAGCCTGGGCACTGCGATATTGGAGACACTTCCTCAGAGCCATTTACGCACCATCCCTACTATTTTTATTATTCGCCGTTCTGCTAGACGAAAGTATCAGATGGCTTTTAATCACAGGGCAAAAGAAAAAAGCTAACGATATCATAAAAAATGCAGCAAAAATAAACAGTATGGATAGAAATAACATCGATTTAGATGATATAGAATGCGAGAATGGAAGTACTGAAACGAATTGGATAGCTCTGTTCAAAATGACAGTTGGTTCAATAAAGTTGGTCCTTCGATTCGCGGCGTGCGTCTGTATGTGGATCACAGGACTGTTCAACAAGTACACTTTGTTGATAAATTCAGTGGAGCTGGAAGGGAATAAGTATACTAACTTTGCTTTGACGACATTCGCGGAACTGCCGGCTAGTTTCGCTATTGGATTCTTGTTGAAGAGGTTCAAAAGGAGGGTTCCGTTGATATTTTCTTTTCTGCTATCTGGAGTATTTTGTATTGGGCAGTCGTTTGTGCCAAAAGATAATAATTATGCATTTTTCTTTTTTTGATCCCATTTTTTATAGTTTTCCATAAAAGGAATTTAAAATGAAAAAGTCTTAGAACTGGTAAAAGAGTTATGTAACTACATATTTTGGTGCACAATAAAGACTATCAATTTATCTATACAGAAAAGTGTTAGATGTTAATCATGCGATAACATTGGTCCGTTGAGAGGATGAATGAAAGGCGACTAACGAAAGGTATTTACAAGGCAGACGTAAATGGAAACGCCGGGAGGGGACGCCCTAGAAAGACATATATAGACCTTATAGGTGATGTTCTTCAAAAAGGCCAAGTGCGCAGTACCCATAACCGGCGTGTGTGTATGACTAGATGTATGAATGTGTGTGAAGCAAACGAAGTATGTAAGGATCGTAGCAGGTGGCGTTCTGTAGTTTCTGCCTACCCCCATGGGAAAAAGGCGTGAGTTTATGTATGTATGTAACATTCGTCCGTAGAATATAATGTAAATTTTTTTTTCGTTTTCATCCAGGTCACATAATACTATCAACATCTCTATTCCTGGTTGGCAAGTTCAAGGCAACCATATCATATGCCATACCGTACTTGTACACGTCGGAACTGTTTCCTATCTCTATAAGGAACACGATGCAGGCACTCTGTTCATCGTTGGGATGAACTGCCGCTATGGTGGCTCCGCAGACCCCTTTAATGGTAATGATTGTTATGCCTGAATAGCGTCATCATCATTTCAGCCGAAAGACGTCCACTGCTGAATAAAGGCCTCCCCCATGTGTCCTGTGCGTCTCGCATCCATAGAATTCCCGCAGTCTTAACCAGATTATCGGTCCACCTAGAGGGAGGCCTTCCAACGCTGCGTCTTCTGTGTCTTCAGGCATAGCATTAATTCACAAAAAATATATTTTTGTAACAAATAAGGAAAGAGCAAGGTGTCAAGGTGTGTTTAATGTCAGATAATGTGAGACAGCGTTTAAACCATTACATAGGTACGTTAATTAAGTTGTCGAGCAGACGAATATTTTAAACATACCAAGCAATGAATTACAAATCATTTGGATTCTGTTAGAAACTGTACACCGCAGACAAAATACTTTTACAGTTTGACTTTTTAAGGAGTGTGTGTATGTAGAGAAAAATTTCTAGCAAGTCTTTTAAACAAGTGTGAGAAAAATGTATTGGTATTGCTTTAAGTCCTAAGGCTCCAAACAAAAAGCGTGACGCAATAATGCGACAACACGTTTTCAATAAAAATAGATCTAAAATTGTTCTTACGATCTCTTTGAATCGAGTTGACGCATTGTCCCATTGTGCCAGTTTGTGGCAGAATTTAAAAAAAACACTTTTATCCAGATCCACCGTTGGAATTTTCGGCAACATATTAGATCTGTAAAAATATAGTTTTACATTTTATATCGACGACAATAGCAAACCTACTAATAAACTTTTTTGCAACTACTTTCTTTCAGATGCGATATTTCTACGGTCTCCCTTCAATCCTAGTTGGAGGCTTATCATTGATAACTGCAGTGGTTGTGACAACGATGCCTGAGACGGCGGCGAACATCGTGAAGAAACCGGCATGTCCTAGAAACAAAAAATTTAAGACATGTGACATTCACCAACCCGCACTTGACACGCATGGTGGTTTACGACTTATTCCCTCTCACAGAGAAGATGCCTGTGTCCCAGCAGTGGACACATTAAAAAGGCTAATGATGAGATTCTGAGGTGTGGAAATATTTATTGTTACAAAAGTAAGGACACTTTTGTTTCAACAATTTATTTATTTATTTATTTATTTATTTATTTTATTATTAATGTACACACAGAAAATAGATATAGAAAACACATGATGACATAGGAGTACAAGGGTACTGCTTATTTCTTTAGAAATTTCTACCAGCAGACCCGCGAAAAGGAGATATGAAGAAGAAATGTAGACAAATAGTGTGTTAGAGCCGGAAGAGTAGAAAAGTGAACGACTAACCTAAGATATAAAAACATACACATATAGTATAAGTGATATATACTTAAATAAATACATAACTCTAAAATATATAGATACTGAATATATATACATATGCTTATAAAGATCAGATTTGAGAGGAAAGATAATGCTCTTTTAAGCGTTTTTTAAAAAGCGAGATAGTATCTAGATCTCTAATGCTAGGCGGAAGTGAGTTCCACAATCTTACAGCATGGACAGAGAAGGAATATGAATAATAGCTAGTTTTATGAGGATGGGATTTAAGGAGGGATCTAAGATGTGACCTACATAATACATCTCTAGGGCGAGCATAAGAAAATCGCTCACGCAGGTAGGAAGGATAAGACGGGTTGTGTAAGATGTTGAAGAGGAGACATAAAATCCGAGTGTTCCTGCGAAGACGGATTGGGAGCCACTTGAGTTCCTTGCGAAGGTGAGAAACATGATCATACTTACGTAGACCATAAACAAAGCGAATGCATAAGTTTTGCAGGCGCTCAAGCTTGTTTAATAGCTCCTCTGTGGCATCCAGGTAGCAGGCGTCGGCATAATCTATAATCGGCTGAATAAGTGTTTGCGCCAAAGAAATTTTCGTCTTTAAGGGCAATAGACTCTGAAGGCACTTTAGCGAATGGAATGAAAAATGCACCTTCCGACTGACTTCGTTGACCTGTGCATGCCACGAAAGATTGGAGTCAATGATTACCCCCAGATCCTTTGCGGTTTCGGTAAATTCTATGCGCACACCGTCGAGATAAAGAGGCATCAAAGAAGCAACGTTAGCCGCATTGCGAACGAATTTGCTGCCTATGACCATGGCCTGTGATTTACTTGGGTTAATTTGTAGACCAAATGACTTAGCCCATGAGCTGACACTTGCCAGGTCCCGGTTCATAGCCGCAATAGCAGAACCAGCGTCGTTTAAAGTAAAATGTCGATACAGCTGCAAGTCATCTGCATAAAGATGGAAACTAGATGAGATTACTCTGGTAACAAAGTTAATGAAGATTGAAAAAAGAAGAGGAGAGAGAACGCTACCCTGTGGAACCCCCTCAGTGAGGCTACACCAATCAGAGAAGAACTCATCAAGGCGAACACACTGAGAACGTCCCCGAAGATAAGAATTGAACCATGCTACAGCGGAAGAAGAGAAATTGATGGATTCCAGAACACCAAGCAAAATGTCGAAATCCACTGAGTTGAAGGCACTGCTAAAGTCAAGCAATACAAGTACAGTAAGGGATTATTATTCTCCATAGCCCAGCGGATATCGTCAGTTACTTTTACAAGTGCAGAAACAGTGCTGTGACCCGTACGAAAACCGGATTGAAAGGGAGATATTAACGAGTTTGACGTCAAGAAATATGATACTTGTCTATGAACTAAGTGTTCAAAGACTTTAGAGAGAAATGGAAGAATAGAAATAGGTCTAAAGTGCGTTAATAAAGAAGGATTGTTAGTTTTAGGTAAAGGTATGATGTGAGCCTGCTTCCAGACCGTCGGAAAAGAGCAAGAGGTAAACGAGTGATTGAAGATGTGAGTTAGAACAGGAAGCAATGATGGAAGGATAAGTGTAATCATCCTGGAACATAACTTATCATTACCGACTGCTGAAGAAGTTATTGCCAAAACAGACTTCTTAACGTCATCCTCAGTAACATCGCTAAGGTTAAAGGTCGGGCATTGTGGCAACGGCAAACTGGAAAGACGCTCTAAAGTTGCTGCCTTAACACGCCTATCAAGAGAAAACGGAAGACGAGAGAAATGATTGTTGAGATCATTAAGGTTCACATCCTTGCACTGATTGGTAGGCGATTTGCCTATGCCTACAGACTTAAGGAATCTCCATATATCGGAAGAACTGCGGTTATTGAGTTGTTCATGGAAGTAGCGCCTCTTAGCATCCTGACACAGATGACTGCAGCGATTACGTAAAGATTTGTAATAAGCGAGATTCAGGTCTGAAGGTCTGCGCTTATATCTGCCTTTGGCTTTGTCCCTACGGGCCATATACTCTTTAATTTGTGGTGTAATCCATGGTGCAGGATTATGCCGCACTTTGACTCGTCGAATAGGGGCATGCTGGTCATACAAGTTCAGAATGGTTACATTAAGGCACTCCACCTTGTCATCGATATCATCCGTCCCGACCAGAGGAGACCAGTCAAGTTCGCCGGCATCACGCCTCAATGCTTCCAGGTCTATGCCCTTGTAGTTACGTAGATATAAAAGCTGGGGCTTACGCTTGGGGACACGGATACGATAGGATAGATAAACAAGATCGTGGTAAGAGAAAGTAGCAGTAAGCTGGCCATGGGAAGAAACATTATTAGGAGAGGAAACAATCATTAAATCGAGTAAAGAAGGCGTACAATTGGGAAAATAGTGAGTAGCAGAGAGAGGCAATACTTGAAGATTGAACGAAGACAAGAGTGAAAGGAGTTTAAGGGAGCGAGAGTCATTTTTAATCAAGCAAGTATTGAAGTCACCCATTATAATAATGTGCTCATACATGGGGCATAGATCGCTAAGAGTAGATTCAAGAGAATAAAATAAAGATTTTTATTTTTGTACAGCATTTAATTTATTTACAGAACGTATTATGACAGCCGTTCGTCAGTCGTCAGTGATACCAAAACCAGTATAAGATGTTTTCGTATTGTATTGAAACACTGCTCTACATTAGGCCAGCTCAAGATTTTAACAAATAGAAAAGTGACCATGTGCCCTTATGTATCAAAAATAAATACAAGGGTCTTTATTTATTTTACAACAAATAGACCACTGGCGTGATGGTGTGTGCCCTTCTGTACCTATCCTTCTCCTTCTCATCTCGTATCCTTGATACAAATAAAAGGGTTTTAAGCTAAATAGTTCTTAACATTGAATTGTAACCTTTATGTTTTTGTAAATAATATCGAAGCAAGTTATCAGGACCCATGCCAGAAGAACTGTGGAAGCCAGCATTTATCAACAAATTGTAAATTGCCAATTGTTCATCGCCAATTGTTGAGGATATGAATAAAATCTGACTCGCTTGGCTTTTACTAGATTTAATACAGATTATTTCGGTTACAAATATGCTTATAAAATAGATCACACTGTGTGGTACGTCTGCTGATGACCACATCTGTTGGCGAGTCGGCGAGTAGTGGTGAAGGGCGGAGGCGCGGCCGTTGTCTCGATTAGCTGTGTGACCCTTCCACCCGCGCGTCCCCCGCCGCTGCTGGTACACGCATATGATGCGTGAACATCCTCCGGGGCGTTGAAAGCCTTAGCTTTCAAGAAGAAGACGAGATAGGGAGCCTCGAAGCGGCTCTCTCTGCTTCGTTGTCATCTTTGGATTCTGAAGTTGGCAAAAGACATAGCTTATTGATAGCCCTTCGTATAATGCCCCTTGACGTAGTGACGTCAGCTACCCTACTGACGCCGTCGGCCCCTGGATAGAGGCGACACACGCGCCCTAGCCGCCATTGTAAAGGCGGTAGGTTGTCTTCCTTCAGTATAACCACATCCCCGCTGGTGAGTCCTTGTTTTCCAGTGCGCCATTTGGTGCGCTGCTGCAGCTCAGAGATTTACTCCAGGCGCCATCTCTCCCAGAAGTGCTGCCTTATCTTCTCCAGCAGCTCGTGTCTATTGGGTCTGGTAGCGGTGATGGGCTTCGTTGGAATAGACATGAGTGGTCTCCCAATTAGGAAGTGGCCTGGGGTCAAAGGAGAAGGATCAGTACAATTGGACGAGAGAAGAGTCAGCGGCCGTGAATTTAGGATGGCTTCAATCTGTGTGAACAGCGTTGCTAGCTCCTCAAACGTCAAAGCAGCCTTTCCAGCTACACGTTTTAAATGGAATTTAGCTGATTTAATTCCAGCCTCAAATATTCCGCCGAAGTGGGGAGAGTAAGAGGGACTAAATATAAATTTGATGCCTTCTGAAGTGGCATAATCACTGACGGGCTGACGGCTGGATCTAAGCAGCTTACCTAATTCATTGTTGGCACCTACGAAATTCCTGCCGTTGTCGCAAAAGATCTCATGACATTTTCCTCTGCGTGACACGAATCGTCTTAGGCATAAAATAAAGGCTTGCGTACTCAGTTCACTCACAAGTTCCAAGTGTATTGCTTTTCTACTAAGGCATACGAATAAGCATAGGTAACATTTACTAATTCGGTTACCACGACCTTTACGGTTACTTATCATGAACGGTCCAGCAAAGTCAACTCCACACGAGTAGAAAGGGAAACAAGCATTAGTACGCGCTTCCGGTAAATGATCCATTATTGGTTGCACCGTATTCGCTCGCAGACGAACACAAATAATACACTGTCTAACTACTTACCGCGCTAAGCATCTACCTCCAATAGGCCAGTACTTATCACGCACTGATGCTAACAGTAGCTGTTGACCTGCGTGGAACAAACGTATATGTTCATTAATCATTATTAGTTTGGTTAAATGATGTTTTGAATTTAATATTATAGGGTGTTTCTTATCAAAGTTATAATTTGAGTTTTCTAAACGACCACCCACACGAAGAATGTCATTTGAATCTATGAATTTATTTTTCTGTGGTAATGTTTTTCCTTGTTTGAGTAACCCAATTTCAAACGAAAATGATTGTAGCTGACCGAATTTAATTAATAGCATAACTGAATCATTAATTTCATCCGAGTTTATAGGGCCTAGTACCTTTGTTTATTTTTATTACAGTTGTTTACAAAACGTAGAACATACGCAAATAGTCTACTTAATTTATTGAAATTGGAGTACTTATTGAAATCTATTGTCAACAGAGTTGTTTGCTGCAGATAATAACGAATGTACCTTTAACCCAGGTAATTTTTGAGCTACGAACGAATTCTGTGGCCATTCTAAACGTTCCCTCTTTAGGAAAGAAGGACCTTCCCACCACAAAGAAGAAGAAGAAAGGTCCTGGGGTTCAACTCCCCTTGATGCCAAGTCAGCTGGGTTCATATTCGTAGGTACATGTCTGTGTTCGAAACCATTAGTTAACTCGTTAATTTCATTAACCCTGTTGCAGACAAAACATTTCAACCATCCTAAAACCACTGTTGAATCAGTCCAAATGGTTTTATAACTTATATTAAATCGCAATGACTGCAGAACTTTATCACATAATCTAGCTCCCAGCAAGGTACCAAGTAATTCCAACTTTGGTATAGTCATGGGCTTTAAGGGTGCAACTCTTGCTTTTGCGCACAAAAGTCTTACTGTAACCTCATTTTTGACATTTTTGGAACGTAAGTATACACAGGAGGCATACGCTTTCTGTGACGCATCGACAAAACAATGCAATTCTATGGATACCGGAAAATTACAAAGTACATTTCTGCTTATTTTAATATTAGAAAGGTAGTGTAAATTAGACATGAATTTAAACCATGTATATAATAGGTTTTGTGGTATAGGCTCCTCCCAATTTAACTTGATGACCCATAATTGCTGCAAAAATATTTTTGTACTGATTATGCATGCACAAATTAATCCTAAAGGATTAAATATTTTACAAATGGTAGCTATAACTACCTTTTTTGTAATAATTTACGGTGGTGATTCGACCTTTGAGGGAAACTCAATAATGTCTAGTTTTGGAGAATAATTCAAACCTAGCACACTAGATTCTTTAGTTAAATCTACCGGGTCAAACATAGCATCATCAACACCAAATTCCTGTAAACAGTTAGTACGAATCTTTCTTAAGGGGAAGCATGCTGAAACTAAATTTTTCTTAACATTTATATATATATGCTGTAATTCACTTTCACTTTCCGCCCCCGTGTTCAAGTCATCTATATAAAAGTCACTTTTGATAATGTTTGCGATAGTTTCGTCTTTACATTCTTTAGCTAATTGTAATACTAAGAATAGTTACAGCACTGATAACAATATTTGTGCCACATGTTAGATTTAGTCTTTTTTTTTTTTTTTTATTATAGATTCCTTTACCGATTATTTTGTAAATGTGTGAACATTGTAGGCCTTCTAGATGCTTGTTAACTTTTTAACTCGTTTTATTTTCTTTTGTTTAAATAATATGTAATCTTTTTTTTTTTGTTTTCTTACGACTTATTGTCGGGCCTACGTTGTCCCCACATATCTAAGTACTAATGCTGTAACAAGGAAATATTGTAAAACCAAACCATTTTTTTTAAAAGAGTAACCATGGAGTTTCTTGCCGGTTCTTCTCCATAGGAAACGACCAACCCGAACCGTGCACATTGTCGACGTTTTATAAGTGCCCATGTAGGCCTATATGAAATAAAAAAATTGATTTTGATTTTTGATTTTGAAATAAACATCTGGTACTCAAAAACGGAGCGCTGGCCAACCCATACATTACTGTATTTAACTGTAACACTTTTAAATTACTATTATTATCGGGTTCCGTACAAGATGAATCCCTCCACAGAATTAACTGAAGGTGACGTTGAGAAGTATGCAAAGTAGTCATCGTATGGTATAAGACTGTAAGATGTTGTACTTATTGGTGTGAAATAAATAATAATAAATAAATAAATAATATGTAATAATTGGAAGGCGTTGAAAGGCCTCCCTCTAGGTGGACCTGGTGAAGGTTGCGGGATCCGCTTGATGCGAGACGCACGGGACCGATCAATAAGGCGACACTTGGGGGAGGCCTATTTTCAGCAGTGGACATCTTTCGGCTGGAATGATAATGATGATGTAGTGATTGGGAAATTTACCTTTTCTGACGTTGTTTAGAAATGAAAGCAAGAGTCTATTAATGATCTCGGGACCCATATCTTCTTATCCAAATAAAATGACAGTTAACTTGGACTTCGACGTTATAATCAGGAAGTTCTAATTTTCATAAACAATCAACATTTATGCCTTTGAAGCATAAACAGGCACGTTCTCATTAGGTACAGTCACGTGCATAAATATGTGATATTTACGCAAAATTCAAAGCCATTTTTTTCATAACTTTTAATAAAATTTTATGGGGTTTAAGCATATAGTATTTTCCAACTGTTATGAAATGTATTTCGACATTTTATGAGAAAATAGTTACGTAGTAAATTTTACGTAATTAGCAGTCAAAAGTGCTTATAATGAGCATATAATTATATTAAGATAAGGTATACGTGTAATTTATATATGATTACTTAAGCTATTTTTGTCTATTTTAAGTTTCCTTATTATTTCTACACACTGTGTCTTCGTGTATCATCTAATTTTCCTGTCGCAGGTCTGCTGAAAGAAATTTCTAATGAAATAAGCAGTACCTTTGTGCTCTTCAATCTGTATTGTTTATTTTCTCTGTACAGTGTTATGTGTGTACATAAATAAATTAATATAAAAGTTTATTGAAAAAATACAACCGACTTCCAAATAAAAACACTACAAAGTGAAAAATAAATTCAATTTCGGAAGTCGGTGTTCCTGTTTTCGTTTCTTGACACCGACTTCCGAAATTGAATTTATTTTTCGCTTTGTAGTGTTTTTATTTGGAAGTCGGTTGTATTTTTTGTAAAAAGTTTTTTTTATTTTTCACTTTTTAGTTGTGGTACATAATGGACCAGTTTTATAGGTTAGGTGCCTATAATGTCCAAAGTGAAGCCAGAATTGATTATCCCAATGACATGAAACTTAAACAAAACCGGTGGAATGAGAGTATACCAGGGTTACCTGTTCACACCTGCGTACCCTTTTTAGAGCGTACTAGTGTGATGTTATGTTATGTAATGGTAAATACAATAAACAGACAAGCGATTGAAGCTATCCCGAGTGATTTGCAGTCATTTATTTAAGAGTTCCGATGTATATCTCCAAAGTTCTTCATCAGATCTTGATGATTTAAATGGGACCACATGACAAGCACCAGCTTTCAAATAAAAAAAGAATCATCGAAATCCGTCCACCCAGTAAAATGTTCTGAGGTAACAAACATAAAAAAAAAAAAAATACAGTCGAATTGATAACCTCCTCTTTTTTGGAAAGTCGGTTAAAAATAACAAAAAACCCGAGTTATTAAAAAGCGAACTAAAAAGATGTAAACAAGAAGAAAATCATGCTGTGCAGTCGGAAGGTACGTCAGGTTTTGGTCAGCCAGCTCGCGAACTTGTATCCTCCGACTGCACAGTATGATTATCTTCTTGTTTAGGTCTTTTTAGTTCGCTTTTTAAGCAGTCGGGTTTATTGTTTTTTCAATTATCTTTTTTATTTATAACATTTTAGTTAGTTTTTTTAGAACGTACATTTAAACATATAAGTGTTATATATTTTTGAAATAACATCTTAAAACGCTTTATTTTGATACCCACACGATGGGTGGGTAAGAAAAAAAAATTTGGTGCCCCACAATATGGAGCTCCAAATCCGGCATTTTTTTATTTTCCGTTTTTATTGTGGCCAGTTACACTGGCAGGGTTAAGACGAAACGATTGACGTAAGAATCATCAATATCAGGCAATGCATTTGGTCTCTAGAACGCCACATAGGAACAAACATACATAGACTGATAAACACATCACCCTTCTCCGGCAGTCGGGTAATAAAAACAAATAGTTGCAGTCACACGTAATAAGGTTTTAAGTTTCTGTCTGTACCTAAGTCAAGCTACGTCATATAACGACCTAGTCAACATATATTATTTAAGTAGATATATATCTCATAGACACTGCCAATCAGTAATACTTAATTATATGCAATGTAGCTCTAATGTTTATAGACGTTCTAATTAAACCATGCTTTCACAGCGAATTATCTGAATCACAAACTTGTATTTACCGTTGCGATAATACATTTATTTAAGATGAAACTCTATGTGGTTGAATTAAGGTCGTGATTAATGTGACAAGGGAATTTTGTATGAGAATTAAAGTTTGTAATCGTGCTCTTATTTCGTATTGCAATGGAATTGTCGCCATTGTATTGTAGACCGTTTGACTGAAACATTAAAGTAACTGTGATGTTTTTTTATTTTAAAGTGCTTGCAAAAATATTGGTAAGTACCCAATATAACAATATTGTGTTCTTATCAGGATACCTTTAAATTTAAGAAAATGATAAATGAAAACACTTTCGCGATAAAAATTATTCTAGGGTTGTGCCGATTCTGTGTGTTTCCTAGAAGCGGCCCGTAGGTCCTACTAGGTAAATATAATTGATGATTAAGTTATACGTAAAACTTATCTAACAATACGAGTGTGTTCCGTAAGAACAATTTCTGCCAGATGTGATTTGATTTTACTAAATTTATATTATATTATATACTAATTAATATTATAATTGGGCGCACGGTTGGCGCAGTGGTTAAGCGATTGACTGCTGTGCTGCGTGTCGCGGGTTCGATTCCCGCACGGAACAAATATTTGTATGACCTACAGGTAGTTGTTCCGGCTCTGGGTGTTGTGTATGTGAGTTTATTTGTTTGTAAACGCACCCACGATACAGGAAGAAATTCCTAGTGTGGGGCAACGTTTTTAAAAAAAATAAAAAAATAAAAATGTTTTAAGTTTTGATGTGTGGATATATGTTTGTTACTCAATCACACCAGAACGGCTTAACCGATCTGGATGAAACTTGGCACAGCAATAGATAAAAGTCAGGAATAGCACATATGATACTTTTTATCCCAGGAATATGTTCCCTCGGAATAATTTTAGACTTTTGTGGCAAGGCGAAGCCGCTAGCAGAAGCCAATGTAAAATAATTTTTAATTTAAAATACTTATCTATCTCAATATTTTTACAGAAATGATCGAAGGCAAAGAGATATTCTTAGAGACGGTAGCCCCAGCAAACGAGGAAGATAAAGAAGATGTAGTTTTAGAGAAGATATTGTCAAAATTCCGCCCCCTAGGGCCATATTATTTGCGGTTTATGCCCTTCCTGATTTTTGCTTGTATGAGCAACGCCTTATATTGCATGAACTACGTTTTTGCTGTTATGATTGTGGATTACAGGTAAGTTACTTAGTACAGTAAAAATTGTATTTATTTCGTGTCGTGGTGGCCCTGTGGCTAAGACCTCACCTTTCGTGTTTGAGTTCGTGGGTTCAAATCCGGACAAGTGACTTTTTCAAATTCATATGTACTTTCTAAGTTTATCTTGGACATCACAGGCAATGGTTAAGGAAAACATCTTGAGGAAACCTGGACTTATATAGTTAATGTAAGTCTGAAATAGCCAAGTCAGAGGCCTGTGGGATGCCCAGAGGCGGCTTTATTAACTCTGACACCAGAGGTGACCACATCCTCATACGAAAAAGAAGTATTTATTTTAATACTACAGTCATATACTATTTGCGATTATTTGATAATTTAATATTAATGTTGGAGGTAATCTAATAATTTCGACAACATTGTAGACACTGTCTGATACTATAAAATCAAAATGGTAGAATTGAAGACACGATGCTCAAATGCTTAGATTTCTTTAAACCAGGGCCAAGAGGCTCATCGGCAATGGTTGCTGGTTGAGTCTAGGCTCTGCGTTGAACATCGGCGCCGAGCTGACAGCCTGTCGGTTTTTATTGGTTACATTTCAGGGTGTGTGCGATGGAATTGCATGAACTAAATCCTCCTAGCCCGTTCCATCATCGGACTACTAGACGTACGGCGGTGGCGATGCGTCATCGGTACATGTTGACATCCCACCCATACGCACCAAATGTTTTGGGAATACATTTATTATGCGTACAGCGAAGGATTGGAATTCTCTGCCAGAGTCTGTATTTCCTGATAGCTACAACCTCGGAGCCTGTGAATGTGTTTCTTCTAGGCAAGCGTGCTACATCGTAAACCACATCATCGCTTACCATCAGGTGAGATAGTGGTCAAGCGCGAACCTATCAATAATAAAAAAACATGCAAAAACAATGCGTAAAGCATTCTAAAATCGACGAAGACGTCATGACATACCATGATGCGATATTCAGGTCCGCCTCTTTGGCCCTTAATTATAAAAACTTTCTAACAATACTAAAATTACCACTAGGACAAAGTACGTAAGCAGCGGCGTGCTACTAGATTAGTTTAAGCATTAAATAGCAGATTCCTAATTCAAATTTTCTCTGGACAATTTGAATTTAGAATCAGCTAATTAGTGTTTAACTTAATGATATTTATGGTTATTACGTTTTTATAAATAAGGCTGGTTGCCAGTTTAGGATATAATTATAAACGTCATTTATATTGCGGAGAATACAGATGATGCATATTTCAACACGATATATTTTCAGTTGTCTGCATGTTATCTATTCGCTCATTTATAGTTGACAACAAAAAGCAACTATTTATTGCACAAGTTCTTTAATTTAATTTGTTATCAGTGCATTTCCATGGTTATAAATGAGTTATTTTGTCGAACGGCCAATGAACCTGCCTTGTTTATACAAAAAAATCGTTTACATTCGACTACCTTAGGAAAAAAAGCACGATGTCCTTTTTGCAGCATGCGTGATTAGAGTTTGCTGAGAAAGTTGCGCCGCAAAAGGAGTGCATGAATGGCAATTACATGTAGCTGAGATGATGCTAAGAGGGATGTGTGGTTTGATGTGAATGGATAAGAAATGAGTATATAAGGTGAACGACGGCACGATTGGCGCAGTGGTTGAACGACTACGGGTTCGATACTCGCACGGAACAAATATTTGTATGGTTTTACAGAAAGTTGTTCCGGGTTTACTGCTCGTGTTTATGAGTTTAAATATTTGCAAACGCACCTACGATACAGGAGAAAGGAATAATGTGGGGCAACGTTTTCTTTTTATTTAAAGAATAGTTACTGGCATCTGAAAAGTTGTATGAGTGTGATACGGAGGAATGAAGAAATCGGTGAATATGAATTTGGATGACTAAAAGAGTAGGGGAATGCCAAAAAAACAATAGATGGACTGTGTGAAAGATATATTAGCAATATCATTGCTAGAATAAAGGGGATGACTAGTTAGATAATAACTCTTAAAGAAGTATGGGGGAAGAAGACAAATATGATGAAGACAAATAATGATAAGGACAAGACAATGAAGATAAAAGGATAGGATAGATAGACTCCTTTTTTCCCGCACTTAGACTTTCATTTGGACCGTTCTGCGTGCAGGCCTCCTCTCTATGAGAGGGAATGGGCCGTAATCCACCACGCGGGCCCATTGCGGGTTGGTGGATGTCACATCTCTTTGAATTTTTGGTTCTAAGACATGCCGGTTTCCTCACAATGTTTTCCTTCACCGTTTTCAGAGCAATGTTGATGAAATAATTTACACAAAGTAAAGCGCCTGTCTGGGTTCGAACTTCAAACCCAAGACCTACAACTTGTGAGTCGCATCCGTTATCACTGGACCAGCACTGCTCTCCATGATGACGATGATTTATGTGATTCTCATTTCCAGATGCAAATACCCAGAATGTGGCAACAGCACATCCTGGTCACAATCAGCGGTAAACCTGACTCATGATACATGCCATAAGTACCAGCTGATAGATCAGAATGGCACGTGTTCGTTGGATGGCTACAATGTGTCGAATGTGGAGACTTGTAGGCAGTGGGTCTATGAAGAGCCGCTGAGCTTTGTGGCTGATGTAAGTATACATCTTGAATCTTCTGTAATCTGAATAACAGCGCTGCCTTTTGGTTAAATCCAGAAAGTGAAGTTCCAAATCGTCACTCTAATGTTTTCTTAAAAAAACAATAAAATCAAAAAACTCGACTGACTTTTTAATTTTTTGAACTAACTTTTTTTATTTATAACGATTTAGTTAAGATTTTTTTGTCAAATTAGGTACATTTAAACATATAAGTATTACATACTTTTGAAATCACCTCTTAAAACTCTTTATTTTGATACCACACACGACGGGTATGGAACAAAAAAATAATGTAACCCCCCCCACAATATGGCGCCCAAAAGCCTCCATTTTTCTATTTTCCAATGGTAACGTAGCCAGTGACACTCGCAAGTTTAAGATGAATCGATTGACGTAAGAATCATCAAAATGGACCAACGCGTTTGGTCTCTAGAGCGCCATATAGGCACACACATACATACATACATAGACTGATAAACACTTTACCCTCCTTCGGCAGTCGGATAAAAACCAAAAATAGTGGTTTCAATAACAATTATTTTAGTTCCAGCTAGGCTGTCAAGATTGGAAGCGAGCGTTGGTCGGGACAGTCCACAGTTTCGGATACATGCTTGGGCTGCTGCTATTAGGACCAATTTCTGATAAGTATGTTCATTAATCTCTGATTGTACTTATCCACTTAGAGACCAACTTACCGTTAATTCAATTGATTAAATTTTAAGCATCGACGTCAAAAATTATAAGTGACCCAATTAGTGAATCCAGTAGCAAAGCATTTTTTTAGACTGTCATTCAACACAGTCACGTATTACTATGTCAGGTTAAGTGAGAGTTCTCCTAGCTGTCTTAACAGTTATTTACGCTTTAGAAATACGTAAAATTGTATGTTTGTTTGTAAGATGTAATCTTTGGAATTACTGATTCAAATCCGAGAGTGGCTCTGGGATAGGATCCTCTTGGAGGATGTTTTGTTAAATACTAGCGCGTAGTTCCCGTTCCCGTGGGCATACAGGGTTAAAAAGTAGCCTTTGTCACCCGGGGATAGTGTAGCTTTCCAACGGTAGAGATTTTTTTAAATCGGTCCAGTAGTTTTTATGTTTATTCGTTACATACAAAAATACAAATCTTTCCTGTTTATAATATTTTATTGGTACCATAACATATATACAATTGAAAATTCTAAAAACAAAAACAAACCTATATACAAATACAAAAGGGAGACGGAAAAGACCTCATTGGGCATCAAAAAATTCGTCCACATCGATGTCAATGGGAAACGTGCCCAGAACGCTGGCAGCATTGCCACGTTGGATGGCAATGCTGATTCTCTGGCCGAAGAAAAGGCCAGCCCTCTGGTCACGTGAAGAGTCGACGAGCTTTGTACTAATTTCTCGAAAAACTCGATGCGCACTCGGACCCCATGGACCTAATGTTTCAACCCAAACGGCTCAAACATATAATTCCCAATAAGGTTGTTATATTTGCGCCGTTTGAGGTTTTCTGCACCGGCAGCAGCCGCCCCAGCACAGCCCGCCGTGCTAAGAAGATGGGATGGCGCAAGGGTGTAATATTAAGTTTAGAAGTATAGATATAAAAAAAATCAAGTGGGCCAAAATAATTTGCTGTCCTATGCTTCATATCTTTGTAAAGAGTTTGACCATGAAAAGTAAACTAAAATTTATTTATTTAATTCCAGGATAGGTCGAAAGAAGCTGATAGTCTTCACTGGAGTGACGGGTGCCATCATGGGGCTCGCCAGAAGTGTGGCCGTGTCTTACTGGGCCTATGTGGCGTTTGAACTGGTGGAGGCTTTGCTGGGAGATGTTTATTCTCCCAATTACATGTTAGGCAAGTACTTCATTATATATGCGATGACGAAATGGTTTATTGATTATTATTTACTGGTTATCAGAGAGCTCACGCAAGAAAATGAAATAAGTCCGGGTCGCGGTTAAATTCAGTATAAAGCACTCATTATATCATCATCATCATCATCATCAGCCTTTTAATGTTCCCACTGCTGGGACACAGGCCTCCTCTCTGGGAGAGGGATTGGCCGTAATCCACCACGCGTGCCCAGTGCGGGTTGGTGGATGTTCAAATTTTTGCTTCTAGGACATGGTTTCCTCACCGTGTCTTCCTTCACCGTTTATAACAACCAATCCAGTATATAGCAACCTATATTCATTTAAATTACGTAATTCAAGAAAACAGTAATTCGCCATGAAATAGCAGCAGCAGCGCCATGAAGCACTATACTCCATTTGCGATAACATTAGACGTTTAAATTAGCCCATTTTACAGCCCATTCAACCGATTTTAACTTCTATTGCGTTGTTGATACTACAAATGGTAGCTGTAGTAAACAGTTGGTTTTGGTAACAGGTTTATGCTTTTTATGTCATCCTTATGTTTACGGGATTGAACTCAAAATCGGTTGAACGGACTGTAAAAAGATTTGGAAACATGTCTAATGTTATTCCAAATGGAGTTTAGATGTGATCAATATAATATAATCTTTCTGCCAAAATATAATTATTACAAGAAAATTATGTAGACTTCTTTAGATAATTTGACTGATATTTTATGGAGATCTATTTGGGATACTTCAATTGTGTCTGTTTCTAATCTGACGTTATCCAAAGGGCACATAATATAACTTGATAATGTTTCAGGTGTGGAAATGGTGGCCAAAGAAAACCGAGCTCTCTTCGCGCCCCTAATGATAGGATCCATGTCAATCGGAGGCATGATCATGGCTCTAATCGCCTGGCTGATCCCCTACTGGAGACACTTCTTAATAGCCATCTACGCCCCAGCCTTGATCTTCATCTTCTATGCGTTCTTCTTAGACGAAAGTGTCCGATGGCTTCTGATAAAAGGAAGGAAGAAAAAGGCCAAAACCATCTTACGAAGAGCTGCGAAAATCAGCAACGTTTACGTCGAAGAATCGACCCTAGACAAAATTGAATGCGAAAAGACTGACGCCAGTGTAAACTTAATCTCTCTTCTGAAAATGACTATCACTTCAAAAACTATACTGCTAAGATTTTTAGCTTGTGCTTGTGCTTGGATTACGGCAACATTTAACAAATATGCTTTGTTAATAAACTCAGTGTCTTTAGAAGGAAATAAGTACGTGAATTATGCGTTGACGTCGTTCGCTGATCTGCCCGCCAGTTTACTGTTAATGTTCATCTTGATTAAGTTTAAGAGGAAAAAACCGTTGATATTTTCTTTTTTGATGACTGGCTCGTTTTGTGTAGTGCAGTCTTTTGTGCCGAAAGGTGATTTGAACAATGCATATTATTTAACTTTACGTACTTACCTAATAAAATCCAAGTCAAATATTTTTTTATTTAAAACCTGATCTCAAAATTTTCACCGAATTCTTCTTCCAGGCTACCCAGTTATATCAACATCACTATTCTTTGCGGGTAAGTTCACTTCGGCCTTAGCTTCGGGCACAGTATACCTGTATACCACAGAACTGTTCCCCACATACACAAGGAACACTATGCATGCTCTGTGCTCTTCTATTGGCAGGATTGGATCTATACTTGCACCACAGACTACGTTATTGGTGAGTAGAAAAATAATGATTTGTTAATCAGTTTCTTACCTTCTTAAAAGACAATGATGTCGCCTCACCAAATGCTCTACTATGAGCTCTTAGAGCAAGGTTATTTCCATTGTGCATAGAACATACAAGGACAGATGACATGACATTTACATCTGCCCCTTACGTAAAATGGAAATAACCTCTAGAAGGGCCCCTGAATATAGTACTCAGGATCTTTAACAGGCTTTGCTATCACTAAACCAAGTACAAAGAGTCAATTCGTTATGCCTATAATAACTATCGCGCAACTGATGAGAAATGTGAATTATGGAAACAAGGGTGTGTACCCTACTCCTCCACACTTCATTACTCCAACAGAGCATCTGCCCTCTGGAAACGAACTGCATTGGCCAATCTGAAAATTCCCAAACCGTTTGCGGACCCAGGTTGGCCGCTGTAGAAACAACCTGGTCAAATGGAGTATTATAGACCCCTCCAAAACACAGTGCCAGTGTGGGGCCTCTTCTCAAGATATGGCCCACCTTCTTGTCTGCCCTTCATGCCCGACCACCTGCACCTTACGGGATTTGAACGTAGCAAATGACAGGGCTGTCCGAGTAGCTACATACTGGTCGGACAATATCTGAATGGTTGAGACTATGAGGTTTGAGTTTATCGACACGAAAAAAGAAGAACTATCGTAGGTGTATCAACAGCTCAAGCCATTCACAAATATTTAGGATTCGACATCTGCAAAGCATCTGAAGTAGATAGAGGATTAATATACCCGACATATATCGTGACTAACCTTTTTGTCCGTTTCCAGATACGTTTTTGGCCAGGATTCCCATCCCTGATCATTGGAGGTTTATCTCTGACCACAGCACTGATTGTGATGATGATGCCAGACACAGCAGAAGATGTACTGCCTGATACGGTGCAGCAAGCCGAAGCACTGGGCGCCAAACGTTTGAGTACTAGGGATAGGAGCGCTTCGAAATCTTTGTTATAAGTAGCTGCTTCTACATATCGTGTTGATTAATTATTAAAATTTTGCGAGGCTGGTTTGTAAATTCCTGGACAGCTCGGTCATGCGCCTCGCTGAAGTCCAGAAATGTGCTTATGAGTTGCTTAGAAGACTTACATTGAGCGGGATGAATATTGTAAATGATCTCTGTTTTTTTAAGGTAGTCAGGTACATGTGGTTTTGTGCATCCCTGTTTAGTTAATAAATTAATAGCAGGATTTTGGCCCATCTTGTTATGCAGCCCTAAATGCAAAAACTAACCTAACGCTTACTTTAAATACTGATTTAATTTTTGAATTAGCAGATTCCAAATTATAAATCTCCACAGAAAATTTGCAATAAAAATGTATTAAACAACGCTTAAACTCAACTAAATCATATTGATAAAAAGTGCTTATAATAAGGCCTAAAATTACTGCACAAGTGCACACTTTGCTGGTGTCAAAGAATTTTTGTATTTTATATTGTTAGCAATAAAAACATATTATTGTATAACCTCGTTTTAAAAGAGATCTAGAACTTGAAACCATGCGTAGTCAGCAAGGTAAGCAAGTAACCTTGCTGACTAACTAAAATATTTGCCACTAAAAGAACTTGATCAGTAAAGGAGCGGACATGGCCAAAGAAAAGAATAAAACGTTAGTCTTAAAATCACTGCTTGGCGAATGCTAACAGAACTTAATTGTTTGTTCGGTTGTAGGATACAATCTCTGATCAATAAAGTTCTTACCTTATAGAAAGCTACAGTACCAATGTGTGCCTTAACTAGCTTACTTTTGATTCCGAAAAAAAAAAATGTTCTTATGGTATATGCTAAGGGAGCTAAGCGGGCAAAAACGCAAAAGGAGAGAAATAGTGTTAAGGGATATCATAGTTTATTTAAGCTGTGCAGGCTAAGATTAATCTGGGGACACGCCAGTTTTCCCGCCAAGACAAGTCACTACACTTTACTCGAAATGTTTCGTCGTGTTTTCGATTATACCTCATTATTTTTTTTTATTTTTTTTTATCGTCAATAGGCTTGCGCTTGACCACTATCTCACCTGATGGTAAGCGATGATGTGGTCGACGGTGAAGCACGCTTGCCTAGAAAAAACCTATTCACTCTTGACTTAAAGACCCCAAGATTGTAGCTATCGGGAAACACAGACTCCGGCAGGGAATTCCACTCCTTAGCTGTACGTATAATGAAAGTGTCCCCAAAACGTTTTGTGCGTATGGGTGGGATATCCACCATGTACCGATGACGCATCGCTGTACGTCTGGTAGTCCGTTGATGGAACGGGCTGGGCGGAATCAGATCATGCAATTCCATCGCACACTCCCCGAAATGCAACCGATAAAAAACCGACAAGCTGGCAACTCGGCGACGATGTTCAAGGCTTTGGAGCTTTGACTTGACCAGTGCCTCATTGCCGATGAGTCTCTTGGCCCGCTTTTCGATCGATTTTTCTGGATACGCGGGACAACGTGCGTCGTAATGGGCGGCGCGGACGGATGTTAAATGAAAATCAGTTTTTTGTCCGCCAGGTGGATTCACCCCGTCTTTTTCTTTTGACACGTAAACAAAGTGACGACGATATAATGCGTTGAAATATCGTGAGACGTGATCGTGGTACGCCGGTAGTACACTTTATACTTACATAGTGACGTCACAAGCCCCCACTCCTGAACTTTATGTTTGTCAATTTTTATTGATTTGATAATCTCGCCGCACCTCCGCTTACGTACTTTGTGATCTCGCTGACGACCTAAATAGAATTATCATTTTCTACACATGAAATATCCTTATTATGGCGTTGTATGAGAGCGTTTACGGAGAATCGTTAGCGTTTTCGAAGAAGCGATCTGCTGCGAGACACAACGCTGCACGCGACGCGTGACGTCCCGCTTCTCCGTAAACGAGGCCTTAGATTGTCGTCACACAGCTGTTACTTATTTATTCGATATAAACATAGTCACTACGTCATACAAAATAGACAATGTATTAAGTGCCTATTATGATTAACTTAACAATATGGTGACACATCAAAATGCCAATAATGACAAGAATTTAACAGCCATATTTGTGGATATTGAAATACCGTGACGAAACTCTCGAACAAATGAGACAGAATATGTATTCATGAAATTATTTCGTAAACATTTATCAACTATCCAATGATACCTTTCCAAAGATGGATAACATGGCTTGAAAGGATTTGACTACAAAAATGAGGACTAATATTGTCCAAATAAATTCGAATAGATGCAAGAGAATGATTACAATGGTGTTATGGTAGCTGTGACAAACACACAATACCTATTTTTGTAACCATAATAAATGGCTTGTTAAAGATGTATTAAAAATATGAAAACATAAAAATTCACGACAATGTTGAAGCAGCTGACAATACGCGTGTAATTGACGCCAGCTACTTTTAGTTCCACATGATTTGTTTTCAAAAATTATGACTTAATAAATACTAGAGGTAGACACGCAGGATTTAAGTCGAATATCGACATTACTCTTAAAACGTAAACTTATATCCTGGTGAACGTGTCAATTGCATTGGTAAGTTTGAGAGAGACCAACGTCTAGCAGTGCAATGCGATAGACTGAGTTCACTGACTGACGTTGATCAAGTATTTCTAGAAGAACAATTTATTATGACGTGTAAAACCGAAACAATTCGCGCTAACAATGAAAAATACCAAAAAAGTACATAAGCTATTTATAATGACTTAATACTAGTACCCCGTTTGGTAACACAACACACAAGACTCCCCAAAATTATCAATGAACGACGTAGAATTCAAGAATAATCTGTTACTTTAAGAGTACGCCAAGCTAAGGCTAAGTCTGTATTCGCTTATTATTTTGCCTACCGATAACTACAACACACAGCGTACTCTATTCAATACAGTACTCGACTTTTAAAACAATGATATAAATTAGTACAACATTACTCGCGGCAAAAATAACATCTTCGTGGCTGCAGTTATGGCAACAGCAAAAGAAGAAGTTAAAGACTCAAACGATGTTGGAAAAGATTTGTCTGTCAAGATCGAAGATGTTAATATACAGTGTAAAGAAAATGTAAAAAAGAAACCAGTAGAAGAAAAGAAAATGGATTCTTTTAAAAAAGATGCTGTAATAAATACAAAAGAAGAAGTGACGGATTTAGAAAGTGTGTTGCGTGAATTAAAAATATATGGGCGATATCATTTGAAGTTTATGTTTTTAATTGGAATGCTAGCTTTTACTACTATGTGGCATAGTGCTAATTATGTGTTTGCAGTGGAAAACGTTGGTTATAGGTAAGTATAATTATATTATTTTCTACGTGCAACTAGAAACCTCTGTCAACCTTTAAGTCATATAAAGTATTGTTTAATGAATGCTAGGTCTAAAAGTATGCTAAAATTGTATCTATATAATGCTCAATACGCATTTATCTATTAAAAAAAATGTAAACACCAGTTATAAAAAATACTGGTTTTCATCATCAAACTTAGCGACCGACTATTAGGTATGGCAAAGTTGTAATTTGATTTAATTTATAACATAAAATCAAGCCTATCTCCCTAGAGGTTTACCAGAGGTGTATCTTCCTGTAGTACTTATATTTATATGCTTATATATACACCCATATTTTGACAGTTATTTAAAAAGCCGACGAGCCTCTTTCTGTCAACTGATTTCAAATTCAGACAGTGGGTTGCTACTGAGAAATTCCAGAAAGAAAAACTCAATAACAGTACCGGGAATTGAACATACGGACCAACGAAAAAGGTTTTCATTATTTTTCCTTTAGAGGTTACGATTTTTTTCTCTTTCAGGTGTAAATACCCAAACTGCGGCTATACAGAGCTATCTACAATAAACTTGAACTCAAGTCTTGACTACAAATGTCACAAATATAAACTATTTGATGATAATGGTACATGTGATGAAAACAACTTCGATGGATCAGATGCTACTGATTGTGATGAGTGGGTCTATGAAAGGCCTGACAGTTTTGTTGCTGAGGTAGGTCTACTATTTTTATAATAAATTGTATTTACATCTCTCATGTTCGGTAAGTAGGTTCTTATTACCTCCAAATGGGGCTTGTAGGTGACTAATTAGCGCTCTAGGGTAATAATGTAGCTAGAAAAGCCCTAGGGCGGTAAGTAATTTAAAAAAAAACACTTCTTTCTTTCAAAAAGTTCGCGTACTTCTAACCATCATACTGGCAATAGACATCATGCATTTAGCCCAGTGACCAAAGAGGTCGCTTTGCTATTCAGCCTTGTCTTCGTGTGAGTATAATAGTCATCAATTTTAAATATCGAACGGCGAAGGTCAATTTAGTTCGTGAAAAAAAAATTTTTTTTAGTGTTTTATTCTTGTAATGCCGGTTTTTTTCTACTTTTTTTTTTTAAAATTATAGGCTCGCGCTTGACCACTATCACAATCGAGAAACAAAACAACTTACCTCACAATCGAGATGTAAAGTAGAATAGTTAGCTCGGGTGTAAGCACCAATTGCACCCTCGATATAGTTCGAGGGTGCAATTGATGCCTTACAGCCCTTGGCTACTAATCTACTATTCACAAAAAAAATTGCGTTCCATAAAATATAACGACATACATAGTTTAATCTGCAGGGTAATTGCGTGACAGCACACAATCAATGGTTGTCCCTTTTATTTTGACTATATTAATTGTCTGATTTACACTGTCGAGCTGACGAATTTTCAAAAATATAATATTTTTTATAGACACAAATAAAACGGTTACATCAATGTTTACACATTTAATTTAACCTAATTCACGATATCATTCACAACATGCGCAACTCTAGTTGATTCGAAACTCCCTGACCCCCGTATTAGTTGTAAACTGTACTATTTCGAAGTGTACTGATCAGTAATTTTCTACGAGATGCTTTAGATTGCAATAGAAAGCGTGTTACGTGTTAAGTAATCAGGGTGCTGTTTTGGGGTAGTTACGCACTACATGTCCGTATCCGTGATTTGAGTTCCGAGTTCAAAATGTTCTTAATTATGCCAGACTATGACGGATAGAGTTTGGACGTAGTGCGTTAGCATCCCTATAAGAAATACTACGGCTACTTCGGAACAGAAATTTCACGGAGACGGATCGGATGTAATGCGTAATAGAAGAATATAAATAATTATAATAAGAACAATGGACTCCAATACTGCAACCTTTTTGTTTACGACATGATTACTACGGAAGAGGGAAGTTCGTATCACTCTATAAGGCAAAGGAGGATGATACAGACTTTCCTCCTCCGTTTGACATTCGACCAATTCATCTGCCAAGCATGGTGAACAGGCGATATTGGATAAGGTTACGGTAGCAATTTGTTAGTGTAGTCATGTTCGTTAATCGATACAAGATAGCTAGGTATATGAATGTATAGTTCAATGCTCGAGGAAACTGAGAAATTTTATTGAAGTTACATGACTATTTTTATTTTAACTGGGTGAGATTTAATTATCCTTTTCGTATAGTCATGAATAGATTTAACCATTATTAATCAATACACAATCACATTTGGAAATCGTTAAGATATCTACTACCTATCTAAACACCGCGCGAGTCCAAAAACTTAATAAAAATAATAAAAAACTGTAACCCTTCGTCTACCGAGCCATAATAACGAATCGATTGACACCTTATTCATCAAAATCGGATGAATAGTTTAGGCGCTACGGAGAAACAGACATACATATAAACACATATTACATACACTGCAAAATCATAACCCTTCTTAAAAAAAACATCAGTAGATACGGACAGCGTCATCAACAAGTCACCTCCTTTTCGAAGGGGTTTATTGTAGCGACATCAATCTATTAATTTATTGAATAACAATTTCTTGCTGTAATAATAGTTTCACTAGAGCGTACAGCAAGCCAATAACATAAAAATTACTTCATACGAATTAAAATCACAAAGCATCGCTCAGCAGTTTTCGTTATTTGATTTGATTTATACAACAGTTCGAAAACAACCGTCGGTCGGTTGCTCGGACCACTCACTAGGCTCAACACCTGTCTGGTTGAAGGATTCTCCCTTTTCAATGGAGACTGCAAGACTATACACTTTATGCCGCATATCTAAATATTACCTCAGCAATAGATCAAGCACGGCGACTTTGGCGTGGCATCTCGGTTGACTATTGGGGTAACTTTTGGTGATGTAAAAACTGCCAATCTACTGATTCATTCACCGATGGCATCGATTGATAAATAAATGTTCGATTGAGGTTTACACCTGAAGGATTTTTTTGAGGGGTAATTAATAAATGTAGTTGTCTGCACCTTTTATTTTAGAAACTTCACGACAATTGGTTTGCAATTGTCTTTCTCTCATTACAGTTCAATTTGGGATGTGAGGACTGGAAGAGGACGCTCGTTGGCACGATGCACAGCGCTGGCTACATGATGGGGCTATTCTTCTTTGGTCCTATATCAGACAAGTAAGTAGCTAGCCCACCTTTCGTCTTGTGCCACATGTCCTGTTGTCTGTTCACGTGAGGACCTTATGTTATTAGGCAATTGTTACCTTATGTTTTATTTAATCCAAATACCCCTTAAAAACTACCTTATTATCTTCACTAATATCCAAATGTAGATTTCGTGAAATTTGTTTCATAATTTTCAATGGACAACTTACGCACGTCAATAAATTCGTTCCATATCATGTAAATATTTTGGAAATACGTGTAAGAAGTGATTTCAATAAGTCCCAAGGTTGAATGAATTATAACCGTAGATAAAATACATATTCTTTCAAAATAGTTCTAACGTAATACGTATAGACGCGATTGAGCGAAATAAAGGCTCCAAGATGTCTTCAAGAGATTGGACAGAGCCAGCTCACGAAACTGAAGACCTACGTGCGGCGATGGCAGGAGCGCATCAGCTTTTGAGGGAGATCGAGTCATTGTATGGGCAGTTGTAGACATCAATCAGCAAACCCGTTGTAAATCAAGCAAACGACCCAAGAGCTAGATTGACCTGACACTATACCGAAGACATCCCGGACGTCAGCCTGTACGAGATTAGGATGGCTCGAAAATATATAGTTTAAAAATAACAAGGCTGCTGATATACCACATACATACGCTGCGGCAGGTTATACAGAAGACCGAAGAGAACCTGCCTCTCTGCTTAGCGTTTGTAGAGTAGAGAAAGCCTTCAATTCGATTGAGACTTGGGCGGTACTGCAGTCTCTCCAACGATGCCAGATCGACTATCGGTAGTTGAACTGTTTGTAAAAAAACGCCACCATTTCAGTCCGTCTTCAGGATCAGACCTCGAAACCTATCCTTCTCCCCTCCAGCGTGGTGTGAGACAGGGAGACGTCATTTCTCCGAAACTGTTCACTGCTGCTCTGGAGGATGTCTTCAAGGTTCTGGACTGGAGGGGGCTAGGCATCAACGTTAATGGCGAGTGCATCACTCATCTTCGGTTTGCCGATGACATAGTGGTCATGGCCGAGACCATGGAGGGCCTCAGTACAATGCTTGATGACCTCAGTAGAGCATTCAAAAGAGTGAGTCTTAAAACGAACATGGACTAAACCAAGGTCATGGTAAATTCCCATGTAATACCAACTCCTATCAAGATGGGAGACTCAACACTCGAAGCTGTAGACGATTACGTCTACCTGGGACAAACGGTCCAGTTGGGTAGGTCTAACGTCGAGAAAGAGGTCAACCGTTGAATACGACTCAGGTGGGTGGTGTTCGGGAAGTTGCGCGGTATCTTCTCGTCCAATTTACCGCAGTGTCTCAAGACAAAAGTCTATAACCACAGTGTGTTGCCAGTAATTAACTATGGGACCGAGATGTGGTCGCTTACAATGGGCCTTATCAGAGAGTTTAAAGTCACCCAAAGAGGGATGGAGTGGGCTATGCTCGTAGTTTCCTTGCGTGATCGCATCAGAAATGAGGATATGCACAGGAGAACCAAAGTTACCGACATAGCCCGAAGGATTGCGAAACTTAAGTGGCAGTGGACAGTGCACATTGCTCGCAGAACGGACGGCCGATGGGGTCGCAAAGTTCTGGAATGGTGACCTCGAACCAGAAGACGATACGTTGGAAGGCATCCCACTAGGTGGACCGATGACCTCGTTAAGGTTGCGGGAATGCGCTGGATGCGAGACGCACGGGATCGGTCAATGTAGCGACACCTGGGGGAGATCTATGTCCAGCAGTGGACGTCTTTCGGCTGAAATGATGATGATGATGAATGTAGGTTGACGAAGGAAAACTTATACAAAACAACACATTATGTTATTTTTATTACCGTGGTTATATTTTCATAATACTGATACAGAATTTCTTGCCCGATTATTGTAATTCTCATGATTGTTAGTGTTACAGTAGGAAGTCTCAGTTATTATCATAATGTAAACAATCAATCTGCCTCGCCTTTTTACCCGACTACTGAAGGAGGGTAATGTGTTTATCAGTCTATGTATGTGTGTGTGTTTGTTCCTATGTGGCGTTCTAAAGACCAAACGTGTTGGCCGATTTTGATAATTCTTACGTCAATCGATTCGTCTTAAGGCGTATATAGTTCCCAATGTTTACGCAGTACAGGTTGTGCGCCCGCTCGTACCCAGAATATCCATATTTTACCTCCTTTTGGTTAGTTTTGTTTGCAAAATATTCTTTGATTTACATTTGCTATTTCAGTTATGAAGAAATTCTAGCCATTAATTTTCTGTGTAAAAATATGATTAAACATCCCAGTCTTTTTAGAGGAGTATCCAAAAGTAGTGAAACAATATCTTGTTGTTAATTATTTTTTTAAAGCAAATCTATTAGTTACACGAAAATACCATGTTTCACAAATTATATACATGAATCAATAATAAATATATATATTTTTCAAACCTTTTAACCTAGCCGTTACTAAGGAGTATGCTTTAAAAAGTAACCATTTTACGGCACTAAAGCGGTGGAAAGCCCTTACCCCCTTACCTTGCCAGTGTCACTGGCTTCATTAAAATTGGAAAATATAATTGGGCGCCATATTGTGGGGGCCTAATTTTTTTCTTTTAATCCCATCGTGTGGGGTATCAAAATAATGGTGTTTAAGAGGTTATTTCATAAATATATAAAATTTATTTAGTTTAAATATACCTAATTCAAAAAAACAATTTTAACAAAAATAAGTATTATTTTTTGAATAAATTTAAAAAGTTAATTCAAAAAATCAAAAACCCGACTGCTTAAGAAGCAAACTAAAAAGACGTAAACAAGAAGAAAATCACGCTGCGCAATCGGAGGATACATATTCGCGAGCCTGCTAACCAAAACCAGATGTTTCCTCCGACTGCACAGCATGATTTTCTTCTTGTGTACGTATTTTAGTTCGCTTCTTAAGCAGTCGGGTTTTTTTGAAAAAAATGTTATTTCCCAACTAAATATCAATAACCAAGCTGACTACAGCACTTTCTTCTATTCAACCCAAAACTGGGCATCGCGTCATAGGTGGGGTAACTTGCCCAAAAACAACCTCTTCTACCCTTCCTGTCTTAATATATTCCTTCCTATTCATTAACTTAAGATTTTTTGACTGTTTGTTACATAAATAAAAAATCTAAAATTGCGGGGCGTGGGTGTTTTTTTTCGTAGTAGGCAGGCGTGACAAAAAAAATCTTGGGGAACCTCTGAACTAGAGTATTTAACTCATCATTATCATCATCAGCCTTTTAATTTTCCCACTACTGGGACTCAGGCATCCTCTCTGTGAGAGAGAATGGGCCGTAATCCATTACGTGGGCTCAGTGCGGGTTGGTGGATGTCACATGTCTTCGAATTTTTGGTTCTAGGACATTTGGTTGCCGGTTTCTCGCGAGGTGAAGGAAAATTCACCGTTTTGAGAGCAGTGGAAAGAAATAATTTACACAAAGTAAAGCGTCTGCCTGGATTCAAACTCACGACCTACAACTTGTAAGTCGCGGCCGCTACCACTGGGCCACCACTGCTCTCCTTGTAGTATAAAACTCAATATAGCCTGAAATATCTTTTGGTAAATTTTGCGTTTCAAGCTTCGATATATTGGGGTCGGCTACTTACATGGAGTGAGTACCTATGTGACTTCATCAACCCAGTAACTTGGTAGTGTTACCAAGTTACTGGGTTGCCCTGGGAAAGGTAACCCTTGTCAAGACTGATGTCAGATTTTGGCTTCTGACTCTCCGTAACGACTATCAAAGATCTATAAATTGTTCCCGATTGTCTCCAGGACCAACGGCTTCTGAGTCACGGAGGAATCTCGCTTTGTGAAGATGGTCACCCATCCACGGATCAACCTCGGCAAGCCAGTCATCGTAACGGAAGGAACGGCGCAAGGCTCGGTCCTTGGACCGCTGCATTACCTCACTTACGTAAATAGTCTTGTTAATGTCATAAAAAATTGCGAGATCTATCAGTTCGCCGATGACACCTGCCTCATGTCAGCTGGACGGAGTGTTAGTGATGCCCAAAGGCAACTACAAGAGGACTTCGACTTGTTGACAAAATGGTCTCATGACGCTGGTCTAGTATTAAACGCTAGTAAGACCAAATTAATGTATATCAGTTCCAGTCAAAATAGAAGCTCTTTATTGCCTAAACTAACAGCCCACTGTCATGAGTGTTTGCATGACAATCGCACCCGTAAATTAGCCGTCCCTTGCAGCTGTGACTCCATAGAGCTCGTAGATAGCCAAACATACCTGGGACTTACCATTGATAGCCGACTTAATTGGAAGGAGCACATTAACGGCGTTTGTGATAAATTGAGATGCATGCTAGCTAAATTCTCTATTATTAAATGCAAAATTCCATATCAAACTCTATTAATGCTTTACAAAGCCCTGGTCGAATCAACTATATCCTATGGTCTGTCGAGCTATGGTAGGACTTATAAGACACATCTTGATCAAATTTACGCAATTCAACTGCGTATATTGAAAGCAATTGTCCCGCAAAACATTAAGAACAAATACAAAAATGATTATCACAAACTATTTAAATTCTGTAACATAATACCTATACATGAACAAACTAAATTTGCTCTGTTAAAAGAACAGTTTTTTAATGAAAATCTAAAGAAAGCAAAAAACGTAAATAGTAATGAAATTAGGACTCGTAGCGTCATCAATGCTCAGCTGTTACTACCAAAGTACACAAACTTACACGGCAAGAGATCACTAAAATATATAATACCTTACCTTATTAATAAACTACCCACATCATTGAGGGACAAAATAACCCAGGAAAACATAAAATACAAACTAAAGAATTATTTTTTACAAAATATAAATACTTAAGATATAAACATAGATTCACTAATAAAAATATATTATATAATTGATTATAACTAAGAAGTTTAAAGCAATAAAAAACCAAAAACAATACCTAAAAAACTATCAAAACACAAAAAAGTTGAAAATTAAAAATTAATAAAAACATTCGTTTTTGTTTTGGGAACAACCTGTATCAACTTAAAAACTCGCCACCGGCCGGAGTGGTCACTGATGTGCGCTTTTTAGTATTAGATAATTATTTCGCATATACCCACTGTAACTTTTGTGCTTTTTGTTGTTACTTTTTACCTAAGTACCTACTTAAGTGGTTATTATTTTTGTTTGTATTATGTAGTCGATGTTATTGGTGCACGGTAAAACTCTAATGAGTTTATGTTGGCATCAACTTAAATATAGAAAATGTATGTGTTACTACTGATTAAATAAATAAATAAATAAAAAAATAAAAGCGTTGCTTAACCTCATTAAGCTATTATTATTGCGACACGAGGACCTATTATTATAATGTAATGTAAAAATAACCTCTTTTTTATGAAAAGTACTTGGTTTAAAGTTAATGGCAGTTTATTCACACCAAATAGCGTGAATCAGCGTGATTAGCATTGTATTATTACAAAATGTTTAATATGAAGAAGTTTTTTGGACAATGATGCGCAGTTTATAACAATCACAAATCTTTTAGCTAAGTTCACTCAGTTCAGTTCCTGATTTTGACAAAATATTTCAATGCTAGCTTTATAATAGACTCATGGTCCGTGGCGTGAATGTTATGTTCTGGATCTTTCCAGTGTACAACTTACTTTGTATACATATAAAATATTCGACCTCTCTTGTAACACAACATGACTGGGGCCAATTCAATAACACCTTGCCTGACACAAAAATAGAACGCAGGACCTCATTTGCCACTATTCTAGTACCTATACTTTAACAAAATATCGAAATTTTCGAAAATAAAATGTTTTGCAGTTAAAATAAATGTACCTGGGCGACCGAGCTCTTCTCGGGGGAAAATAGAGAAAACAAAGTTTTCTAAAAATGAAACCTAGCTAGATCGATTTATCGCCCCGAAACCCCCTACATACTAAATTTCATGAAAATCGTTGGAGCCGTTTCCGAGATTCAGAATATATATATATATATATGTTACGGCTAATACCCGAAGTGCGGCTACACCTAGTTTTAGCCGGTTAGAACTAGGTGTAGCCACTTACTCTTGGTTAAACCTAGTACGAGCCGATTGTTTTCGGGTAAAACTAGATCTAGCCTTCATCATGCCGGCTACAACTAGGTCCAGCCATTCCCTGTTGGATAAAACTTCAGTCCAAGAGCGAGCGAAGCGAGCTCGGGAACTTAGGGTACCCCGACACGGACAGGTTAGGTTCGAACGAGATGACGGGAGCTGAAGTGAGCGAGCAAAGCGAGCGAACTCAGCTCCCGTCATCTCGTTCGTGTTAGGTTACTTTTGACCCTGCAGACAGAAATAGGAGCCCCGCGCAGCGGGGCTACGTCGACTTCGGGGATTGTCTGGACCTAGTTCTAGCCGGAATGATATCGGCTAGACCTAGTTTTATCCAACAGGGAATGGCTGGACCTAGTTGTAGCCGGCATGATGAAAGCTAGACCTAGTTTTACCCGAAAACAATCGGCTCGTACTAGGTTTAACCAAGAGTAAGTGGCTACACCTAGTTCTAACCGGCTAAAACTAGGTGTAGCCGCACTTCGGGTATTAGCCGTAACATATATATATATATATATTCTGAATCTCGGAAACGGCTCCAACGATTTTCATGAAATTTAGTATGTAGGGGGTTTCGGGGCGATAAATCGATCTAGCTAGGTTTCATTTTTAGAAAACTTTGTTTTCTCTATTTTCCCCCGAGAAGAGCTCGGTCGCCCAGGTACATTTATTTTAACTGCAAAACATTTTATTTTCGAAAATTTCGATATTTTGTTAAAGTATAGGTACTAGAATAGTGGCAAATGAGGTCCTGCGTTCTATTTTTGTGTCAGGCAAGGTGTTATTGAATTGGCCCCAGTCATGTTGTGTTACAAGAGAGGTCGAATATTTTATATGTATACAAAGTAAGTTGTACACTGGAAAGATCCAGAACATAACATTCACGCCACGGACCATGAGTCTATTATAAAGCTAGCATTGAAATATTTTGTCAAAATCAGGAACTGAACTGAGTGAACTTAGCTAAAAGATTTGTGATTGTTATAAACTGCGCATCATTGTCCAAAAAACTTCTTCATATTAAACATTTTGTAATAATACAATGCTAATCACGCTGATTCACGCTATTTGGTGTGAATAAACTGCCATTAACTTTAAACCAAGTACTTTTCATAAAAAAGAGGTTATTTTTACATTACATTATAATAATAGGTCCTCGTGTCGCAATAATAATAGCTTAATGAGGTTAAGCAACGCTTGCCGAGGTTGATCCGTGGATGGGTGACCATCTTCACAAAGCGAGATTCCTCCGTGACTCAGAAGCCGTTGGTCCTGGAGACAATCGGGAACAATTTATAGATCTTTGATAGTCGTTACGGAGAGTCAGAAGCCAAAATCTGACATCAGTCTTGACAAGGGTTACCTTTCCCAGGGCAACCCAGTAACTTGGTAACACTACCAAGTTACTGGGTTGATGAAGTCACATAGGTACTCACTCCATGTAAGTAGCCGACCCCAATATATCGAAGCTTGAAACGCAAAATTTACCAAAAGATATTTCAGGCTATATTGAGTTTTATACTACAAGGAGAGCAGTGGTGGCCCAGTGGTAGCGGCCGCGACTTACAAGTTGTAGGTCGTGAGTTTGAATCCAGGCAGACGCTTTACTTTGTGTAAATTATTTCTTTCCACTGCTCTCAAAACGGTGAATTTTCCTTCACCTCGCGAGAAACCGGCAACCAAATGTCCTAGAACCAAAAATTCGAAGACATGTGACATCCACCAACCCGCACTGAGCCCACGTAATGGATTACGGCCCATTCTCTCTCACAGAGAGGATGCCTGAGTCCCAGTAGTGGGAAAATTAAAAGGCTGATGATGATAATGATGAGTTAAATACTCTAGTTCAGAGGTTCCCCAAGATTTTTTTTGTCACGCCTGCCTACTACGAAAAAAAACACCCACGCCCCGCAATTTTAGATTTTTTATTTATGTAACAAACAGTCAAAAAATCTTAAGTTAATGAATAGGAAGGAATATATTAAGACAGGAAGGGTAGAAGAGGTTGTTTTTGGGCAAGTTACCCCACCTATGACGCGATGCCCAGTTTTGGGTTGAATAGAAGAAAGTGCTGTAGTCAGCTTGGTTATTGATATTTAGTTGGGAAATAACATTTATTTCAAAAAAACCCGACTGCTTAAGAAGCGAACTAAAATACGTACACAAGAAGAAAATCATGCTGTGCAGTCGGAGGAAACATCTGGTTTTGGTTAGCAGGCTCGCGAATATGTATCCTCCGATTGCGCAGCGTGATTTTCTTCTTGTTTACGTCTTTTTAGTTTGCTTCTTAAGCAGTCGGGTTTTTGATTTTTTGAATTAACTTTTTAAATTTATTCAAAAAATAATACTTATTTTTGTTAAAATTGTTTTTTTGAATTAGGTATATTTAAACTAAATAAATTTTATATATTTATGAAATAACCTCTTAAACACCATTATTTTGATACCCCACACGATGGGATTAAAAGAAAAAAATTAGGCCCCCACAATATGGCGCCCAATTATATTTTCCAATTTTAATGAAGCCAGTGACACTGGCAAGGTAAGGGGGTAAGGGCTTTCCACCGCTTTAGTGCCGTAAAATGGTTACTTTTTAAAGCATACTCCTTAGTAACGGCTAGGTTAAAAGGTTTGAAAAATATATATATTTATTATTGATTCATGTATATAATTTGTGAAACATGGTATTTTCGTGTAACTAATAATGATAAATGATAAATGATAAATGATTTTATTTCTGTAAGTTGGTTTGTACAAACACTTTTACATGTCGATCATATTTTTTAAAACTAGATGAGGTCGGCGTTTCCTATCTGACTACTCTGAGAAGAAAGGCCGAAACAAACTCAGAGGTCACAGTCTCTTTTAAAGTCTTGACAAAAACTTGGTTATATCATGTGAAGACCATGTAGTCATATGTCTGAAATGGTCTTTTGAGGAAAGAACCAGCCAGATTGAGTGGACCTGTCCAGTCAGTGCACGCATTTGTCAATAACCGAGCAGCTCAACTCAGAATTTACGGAGCTCAACGATTCGACGAACAATACCAAAGAAAGGACATTCGGGTAGGCCGCATAAACTACTCAAACTGCCAGACCATGAGTAAAAACTAACTAAGTTATAATAAAAAACAAAAATCCACATAGTCTTCACATTCACAATAATAAAAAAATAAAAAATATAATACTTTAAAAAGTAAATATTCTTGTCATTGCAAGAAAACAAAAAAAAATATCAAAATTAAAAACAAAATTCACGGTGCAAAATATAAAAAAAATCAAAATTAATTGGAGCAGCTCAATCCCAAGCCTTTTTGTCCTCAACGTAATCTTTAATAGTATAAAACGCTTTCTGACACAACTTACGTTTAATGAATGATTTGAATTTATTAAGACTTAGATCTTGTACGTGGCTTGGAAGCTTATTATAAAAGCGTACACATTGACATCTAAACGAGCCACCTATCTTCTTGAGCCTTGTTGTAGGTACTACAAATTTGTGTTTGTTCCTAGTATTTATGTTATGGATATCACTGTATTTTTTAAACAATTTTATATTTTTATGAGCATATAAAAGATTTTCATAAATATACTGAGAGGGCACAGTCATTACATTAATCTCCTTAAATTTCTCTCTGAGAGAGTGCCTCGGGCTTAATTTATATATTGATCGAACAGCTCTTTTCTGCAAAACAAAGATATTCTGGATGTCGGCGGCATTTCCCCACAACAGAATACCGTACGACATTACACTATGAAAATAGCTAAAGTATACTAAACGGGCTGTCTCTATGTCAGTTAAATTACGAATTTTTCTAACAGCATATGCTGCGGAGCTTAGCTTCTTTGACAATTTATCTATATGTGGGCCCCACTGAAGCTTAGCATCCAAAGTTAAGCCTAAAAATACTGTGCTATTCTCAGGATTCAATTCTTCGCCCTTTATCAACACATCAGTTTTCACCTGCCTAACGTGAGGTAGGGTAAACTTAATGCATTTGGTTTTTTTTTCATTAAGGAGTAAATTGTTAACATTGAACCAGTGAACTACTTTTGAGATCGCGCTATTTACTTCGTCAGTAACCAGCTGCTGCCGTTTAAGTTTAAACAAAAGTGAAGTATCATCTGCAAACAACACTATGTCATGGTTATCCTTTATGAGGTAAGGCAAGTCATTAATATAAATAAGAAACAAGAAAGGACCAAGAATCGAGCCCTGCGGGACTCCCATTTTTACTATAGATCCGGGTGATCTTTTTCCATTAACGTCAACAGTCTGAATCCTATTACTCAAGTAAGAAGTAAGAAGATCCAGAGCGCTGTTCCGGATCCCGTAGTGGCGGAGTTTCCTGATTAGCGTCTCATGAAGAACACAATCAAATGCCTTAGACAAATCACAAAAGATTCCCAGGGCATCGCACTTATCTTCCCATGCATTATAAATATGTCCTAAAAGCTCAACACCGGCATCAGTAGTTGAACGACCCCTTGTAAAACCGAACTGTTTGCTATGTAATAATTTATGCTTATTAAAAAATCTCTGCAATTGCTCTAAAATTAATTTCTCAAATATCTTACTAAAAGTAGGTAGTACTGAAATAGGTCTATAATTTGTTGGGTCTGATGTACTACCTGATTTAAACAAAGGTATTATTTTACTATTCTTCATTAGGTCAGGAAACTCCCCACAGTCGATACAATTATTAAAGATAATAGCTAAACTAGGTGCGACAACATCAATAATAGACTTAGCAACTTCTACAGAATGACCCCACAGATCTGCAGTCTTTTTAACATTTAAAGTGTGAAAGGTTTTAATTATGTCTCTACAAGTAATATGTTCAAAAAGAAATTCCGTATCGCAGACATTAACATTTTCTTTTAGCAAAGACTCAGCAACAGAAGGTGATGAGTTTAGGGATTTAGTAGTTGAAATGGGAATATCCGAAAAGAAATTTTCAAAGGCCACTGCGACTTGTGAGTCTGATTTTATGATGTTGTCATTAATAGACAGGCTGTAGTCAGTATTTCGGTTACCAGATCTTCCCGTTTCACTATTAATAATATTCCAAGTCGTTTTAATAACATTACTACTGTTTTTAATCTTCGAACTCAAATAATGCGACTTGGCCAAACTACAAATTTTTTTAAATAATTTTGAATAATTTCTAACATATAAATTTAAATTCAGCAGTGTTTACATAAGGCCTTTCACTGTACAGCTCATAAAGCCTTGTTCTACTTTTATGAATACCAATGGTCGCCCAATCACCGAATGATGCGTTACTATTAACGGAGATATTCTTGGGAATAAAGGTCGAATTAAATTGTTTGCAGTATATACTAAAAAAATCATCATATAGGTGATTAGGATCAGCATGAATTGACAAAATTGGTAATTTATTAATAAGTTTAGCCTTAAAAGCTGCCAAACGACTTACAGTTTTGGGGTTAACAGTGATATCCTTTTTAGCCACTTTGTTGTTTAGGTTTTGTATAGTAATCCTCTGCCCACAATGATCAGAATCTAGTAAATTTATAATTTCTTTGTGGACAGGTATAACATTAGTATAAATATTATCTAAGCATGTGGCACTAGTAGGGGTTATTCTTGTGGGCTCCAAAAATAGGTTTACAAGATTGTAGGACTGAAACAGACTTATTATTTTACTACAAGAACCTGAGTTTTCTAATAAATTAACATTAAAATCACCACAAGTGATTATGGATTTATTTGAGTTACAAATCTTGTGTAACACTTCATCCATTACCTTTTCAAAGCAGTCATACAATCCTGAAGGGGGTCTGTATACACTTAATACAATAAACTGCTCCAATTCTATACAAGCTATTTCAACTGTCCGCTCAACAGATAGGCTCACAATATCCTTACGGTCCTTAAATTTAAGCTGGTTACTTACTAAAATCAAAGAGCCACCATGTATAGCATTAACTCTGCTAAATGAACTACCAACCTGGTGATTATTAAAATTGAACAAAAACTGGTGGCTTTTAAGCCAATGTTCTGTTATACAAAGAATATCAATGCTATTAAAATTCATAAATAAATCTACTTCTAAATCTTTGTTCAAAAATCCTTGAATATTTTGATGCACCAGGTTAATACTATTTACTGATTTTAAACTTTTATTTGATTCTTTTTTGCAATTTTCGTTATGTACAGTTTTGCAAGAGGTTGTCCCTATTGTCCTAATTTGTAATTTAAATTACTATCAATATCAATTTCTGATACCAAATTATTGGCTGAATTATAAAACACTTCTTGGCATTGCTCAATAGAAGCAAGTTGTTTAGCCAAATTCTTGGCTGTAATAGAAAAATAATATGATAGCGACACAGCTATCTGTCGTTTACAATACTTTGAAAGAAAGTACCTATCCATGAAAAATCTATCTCTTGTTAAATAAAAGTTATTACCAACATAATTGTTAGTGTCAATTAAATGGAATAAATTACTACTATATGTTAAATTATGTAATGTCCTATTCAATTCAAATCTAAGATTGTTTTCTTCCTGTGGCAAACTTTGGCTGTATGGGAAAGTGAACATCACAATTTGTTTTAAACTAAGGTCGCACAAAGATCTATAATGTTGGAGTAATTCTCCTTTGTTCACATTACCCCTATTACCAATAAATATTAATAATGTAGTATCCTGGTTAAAATTACATTTAATAACTTTTTTCATTATGTCAAATAAAGAACAACCAGGCATACAGTAGTTCATAATTGAGTGTCCTGGATATTTATTTGTCAACAAATGGCCTAGATCCTTTCCAATTTCATCACAAAATAATACTATTTCTGTATTTACATTAGTTTTAGGCAAACAGTTAGTAATTTCTAATGGCAAACTGGCACTAGACTGCGGTATGGTGGCATCACATATTGTCAACGAATGGTCCGGCGTGGGTTCAACAGATGGTGGTTGACACTGATCACATTTGTTGGATTGTGAGCTCACCAGCTCATTCATTGCCAATACATATTCCCTCATTTGGTTTTCAGAGGCTGTATACTTGATGGTCATAGAACTAAGTTTCTCCTGTAGTAGGTCAAGTTCATACTGCAAGTCTTCTGTGTCAGTTTGGTGTTTCCTATTACTTTTTTCTAAGTTATATGAATACATATCTAATTGTTTAAGTAGATGCAATCTTTCTCTATTAAGTTTTACATTTTTGATGAAGAACCTTTGTTTTTTGACCATTTTCTTGGTTTTAACTATGTATTTGTTAATTTTAATGTACTTTTTTATTTTATTTTTACTAGTAACTACCCTCAATGATTTAATTGATTTTGAATCATCATGACCTGTTAAATCTATTGTGTAAGAGGGGTTTATTGCAGTAACCATTGATGGGGCAACAGGCACCAATTCATTGAATAGACTTTGATTCAACGAGGCAGTGATGTTTAAATTTGTAGTTTCTAGTTGTTCAATCTGACTTTGAGCCTCATGTAGCTGCTGTTGTAATAAAAAAATTTGACTAAGAGCTTGTTCATACTCATTGCTACACTGGCTGAACCCGTCCACAACAACTTGGAGCCTGTCCCGGGCTGCTATGGCATCAGTGTGTTGAGTATATAACTGAGCCATTTCTGTTTTCAGTTTGCTATTCCTGTCAAGGACACTAAGGAACTCTATTTCGTTCTCATCCTTTTCCCTAATCAGTTGGTCACAGAGCTCCTTAGACGCTTTTAATTCGCTCAAAGCCTGACTGAGTTTGGACTCTTCTAGGCGAGCCCGCGCGCTGCGAGTCATAATCATGATTAAAGAGAAGAGAAAAGAGGTTGGAAAAGAGTAGTTGATTGAGTAACAGATGATTAGTTGAACGGAAAATGAAATTTAGATAGTAAAGAAAGAAGTTCTGTCACCAAACTAATTAAGGTTATGTTTACGTTTTATAGGTCACCGACATCAACTTGTAACCGTAATAAAAGTGATCCAATGAATCTTAGGCAAAATATTAGAACGTAAGCAATTCAATATCAAGTAAAATATATAGTATTGTACCTGATACCGCGACGAAAAAATACAACATTCACTAATCGCTTGAGCCGGTAACTGTCAACGAAACACAATGAAAATTTTTACACTTATTTTGAACTTGGTGCCCAAAATTTTACACAATACACTTAATTACGTATTAAACTAGTTAATAGATTGGAAATAGGCCTTATTATAAAGGAAAATTAATATTTAAAATTAAAATTGTTAGGACAAATTCAAATCAGCTGTTAGCTGTAGTGTTGCCACAGGAGGAAAAAAATAAAAAATAGATTTGCTTTAAAAAAATAATTAACAACAAGATATTGTTTCACTACTTTTGGATACTCCTCTAAAAAGACTGGGATGTTTAATCATATTTTTACACAGAAAATTAATGGCTAGAATTTCTTCATAACTGAAATAGCAAATGTAAATCAAAGAATATTTTGCAAACAAAACTAACCAAAAGGAGGTAAAATATGGATATTCTGGGTACGAGCGGGCGCACAACCTGTACTGCGTAAACATTGGGAACTATATACGCCTTAAGACGAATCGATTGACGTAAGAATTATCAAAATCGGCCAACACGTTTGGTCTTTAGAACGCCACATAGGAACAAACACACACACATACATAGACTGATAAACACATTACCCTCCTTCAGTAGTCGGGTAAAAAGGCGAGGCAGATTGATTGTTTACATTATGATAATAACTGAGACTTCCTACTGTAACACTAACAATCATGAGAATTACAATAATCGGGCAAGAAATTCTGTATCAGTATTATGAAAATATAACCACGGTAATAAAAATAACATAATGTGTTGTTTTGTATAAGTTTTCCTTCGTCAACCTACATTCATCATCATCATCATTTCAGCCGAAAGACGTCCACTGCTGGACATAGATCTCCCCCAGGTGTCGCTACATTGACCGATCCCGTGCGTCTCGCATCCAGCGCATTCCCGCAACCTTAACGAGGTCATCGGTCCACCTAGTGGGATGCCTTCCAACGTATCGTCTTCTGGTTCGAGGTCACCATTCCAGAACTTTGCGACCCCATCGGCCGTCCGTTCTGCGAGCAATGTGCACTGTCCACTGCCACTTAAGTTTCGCAATCCTTCGGGCTATGTCGGTAACTTTGGTTCTCCTGTGCATATCCTCATTTCTGATGCGATCACTAGTAAAACTAGGTCTAGCTTTCATCATGCCGGCTACAACTAGGTCCAGCCATTCCCTGTTGGATAAAACAAGGTCTAGCCGATATCATTCCGGCTAGAACTAGGTCCAGACAATCCCCGAAGTCGACGTAGCCCCGCTGCGCGGGGCTCCTATTTCTGTCTGCAGGGTCAAAAGTAACCTAACACGAACGAGATGACGGGAGCTGAGTTCGCTCGCTTTGCTCGCTCACTTCAGCTCCCGTCATCTCGTTCGAACCTAACCTGTCCGTGTCGGGGTGCCCTAAGTTCCCGAGCTCGCTTCGCTCGCTCTTGGACTGAAGTTTTATCCAACAGGGAATGGCTGGACCTAGTTGTAGCCGGCATGATGAAGGCTAGATCTAGTTTTACCCGAAAACAATCGGCTCGTACTAGGTTTAACCAAGAGTAAGTGGCTACACCTAGTTCTAACCGGCTAAAACTAGGTGTAGCCGCACTTCGGGTATTAGCCGTAACATATACATATCTACAAGAATTGCTCATTTAAAGGCATTATTATATATTAGATAGATACAATTCGTTTATTTATCTTGCACATGTTGTTTCATTATTGAATTAGCGTGATAAACAAAATTAAAACCAACAATGACATTGACAGGTTAGCAATGGGTCCCAAACTAAGCACAGTCTGTCTTGCCGACCCAGTTGTTCAACTGAGGATGTACCCTAACGTGTCAAAACTATAATAGTTTGACTGTAAAAAAGTGACAGATATATACAAGTCATGTACATCAAACACTTACGCAAACTCAAAATAACCTTGTTCTAAGAGCTTATGGTAACTCCCTGTTGTCGTCTTTTCGACACATTAACAATAACAACAAGCCAATTAGGATGCCTGTTCACATGAGCGGAGCGAGGCATCGGAGCGGAGACGCGGAGCGGAATTGCGGGCTGTATAGGCGCAGAGCTAGGTAGCGAACCGGAGAGAGAAAGAAATGCAGAGCGGAATAGCGGAGTGGAGTAGCGCAGCGGAGTAGTGGAGCAGAGTATCGAAACGATTCTCTCCACTAATCCACACATTTCTCCTCCCCATTTCCCCACTCCGCCTCACTGCTCTATTTCTCATCTCCGCGGCGCCGCTCCGCGTTAATATATATGAATTTTGAAACTACATAGTTTTCAAATCCCTGACCACTAACACGGAGCGGAGTTTTTATTCAATTCGATTGGTTGGATCTGCAACTCTTTTCTTCGCTCCACATGCAGTGGACAGGCAGCCTTATAGATAATCAATGATTTCTTTAAATAATTTTAGTTTTCAACTTTTCCTATTCCAGGTTTGGCAGGAAGACTGTAGTTATATTCACGGCGGTCGCTTGCGCTATAGTTGGTTTATGTAAGAGTGTCGCCTTCTCCTATTGGATGTACGTTGCTCTAGAAACCTTAGAGCCTTTACTGGGCGACTCTTACTCTGCTACTTTCACACTAGGTAATCAATTTATCAAGATTTTTGAGTAAGGATGAGTCCCTGTGGCTTTAACGGTGTTGAAATATCGATCAAAAAATTGATGTTCACTTCTAATCAGGGAATAACTTAATGATTTGTCCATAATTTAAGTTGTTTATATTCATATATACTTTCTCCCCATTAATTTATTATTGTTTCGTGAGGGAACACAATTTCATAATTACTATAAGGACAGTAAATATGTGTGCTACATTATTAAACTTTACACAAAATAGAACAGCGTAAATTACATAAAAAAGTAAGGTATCAAAGAGCATATTTTTCCCGGACCAACATTGTGTAAGTACCTAAAATTCATCTCGAACTATTGTATATTTCAGCCATAGAAACGGTCACAAAAGAAGATCGCCCTATAATGATATTTGTACTAGGCTTGTTTACAACTTTTGGAGGAATGACTCTGGCTGTCATAGCCTGGCTTGCACCAAACTGGAGGGTCTTTCTAATAGCAATATATGCACCTGGACTCATATTCATCCTCTATATATTCTGGATGGACGAAAGCTTGAGATGGCTACTGAACAAAGGCGAGAAAGACAAAGTAGATAAAATGATCAAACAAGCAGCTAAGACGAACAAAATAGTCATAGATGAGATAAAACTGTCCAACTTGAAATGCGAAGAGAACTCCTCAAATGTTAGCTTAAATACGTTGATAAAGATGACGTTTTCTTCAAAGAAATTGTTTCTAAGACTACTATGTTGTATTTGCATGTGGTTTACTGCACTATTCAACGCTTACTCGTTGCTAATAAACTCAGTATCGTTGAAAGGCAACAAGTATCTGAACTACGGGTTGACAGTTTCGACCGGATTACCAGCAAGTGTGATCATATTGTACTTACTAATTAAATGTCAGAGAAAAAAGCCGTTGATATTCTCGTTTCTGCTTACTGGAACCTTTTGTATGGCGCATTCTATTATACCGACAGGTATGTAAGATATATTATTAAAAGTAAGGCATTTTTGGTTTTAATATAAAGCCTGTGTGGCCTACAATGTTCGAAATTCAATATCCCTAAGAAAATGAGTGAGTCGTGAGTCTATATCACCCAGTTACCAGAATAAAATTTATTTCAAAATTAATGTCACAAATGCTGTGATTGGATATTTATTTAACGCTAGACGATTACCCACATTAATATTAAGATAATTTTTGATTTTGTACCAATTAAACTACATCTCTTAATGCACTATAATTATTAGCATAATTATCTAAGTTAGCACGTCATTCATAAGTTGGTTTGGGGTCTACTTCTACTAGTTTTGTAATATTTATTTTTACAGACTACGCCTGGCTATCTATACTACTCTACATATCTGGCAAGCTCTGCTCATCAGTGGCCATGCGCATCGTGTACGTATACACTTCGGAATTATTTCCTACATATACGCGGAACACTATGCATGCATTATGCTCTGCTCTGGGAAGAGTTGCTGCCATCTTAGCTCCGCAGACACCTTTGCTGGTAAGTTCTTATTATAAGATTTTAAAAATATGATGATTCTGATGATGCGATTCGATTTAGTTTTGCTACTCTTTAGCATATCCGACTTAGTTAGGTACCTACATTTCATTGACGGGTCCAATATGCCCATACCACGAAAAATATATGGCTGTTGTTGTGTGTGTTATTGATAATACTTCTTTCTTCTGAAGATGCTTTTTGAGAATATGCCCGGATTTGAACCCACAACCTTAAGCACGAGTGCCAGACCTTGGTGGTGAGGCCACTGGACCATTTAATTTAAAAATGTTTTATAAAATTAACTGTATTTTAAATTATCGCATTTAGGTATCCAGGGAATCTGATGCATTCGCAGAAACTTGGAAGTAAAGTAGTAAAGGCAGCACAGTAAATTCGAGAAGCCCTCAGACAGATTCCAGTGTCTCAACAAAAACCCGTCTAGATTTCCTCCAAATTCTGATTATCTGTTTAAAGAACACTTTAACGGCAGCCAACCGCGTGACTAGTTGGCTCCAGTATAAGACAGTCCATATCGGAACCACGGCTGTGGTGCCATTTGAACACGTAGTCTGCCCTGCACTTACAGCACAAGTCAATGCTTCTTACACTTAATCCTCTTCTTCTTATTTTGAATATATACATATCGCATTGTCATTAACAGATGAATGAAATGAATCTTCATATTTCCCATTACAGATGGACTACTGGCCAGGTTTCCCATCTCTTATCATGGGCGTCCTATCCATACTAACAGCATGTGTAGTGACACTTCTACCAGATACCTCTGATGATGTGCTGCCTGATAACGTGGGGCAAGCAGAGGCAGTGGGGAAGAAGGACAAAGATGTTGGGGTGTGCCCCCATTGGGCGAAGAAGGAGAAATATGTCGATATGATTTCTAGATTATAAAGATAGAAGATGTATTTGTTAAGTATCCTAAATATAATAGCGTAAGGAATACGTTTGATTTTATATTTTTCGACGATCAAAATTATACAAGAGGAAATACACTAGCGCCTCCACCCTATTGAGGGTTGTGATTTGTCGTTTGTAGAAATCACTTTTTCTTCAACGATTTGGGCCATTTGTATTTGTCTTTTCGTCGTGAAGAGCATAGTATTCGTGCAGTTTGGTGTTTAAGTATGTGCGGACTTGGTCTGACCATTTGATTGAACTGCGTCCTTTAGGACGTTTTCCATCAGTCTTCATAGTGTCTAGGTGTCTTGCTAATATAACTGCTAGACTAATTACGTTTACGCACTACATCCGATCCGTGTCCGTGAAATTTCTGTTCTGAAGTAGCCGTAGTACTTCTTGTAGGGAAGCTTACGCACTACATCCAAACTCTATCCGTCATAATCTGTCATAATTCAGAACAAATTTTGTACTCAGAACTCAAATCAAGGGCACGGATCACGGACACGAACGTGTAGTGCTTAACCGACCTTTTACCTGATTACGTAAACCATCCAGTAAGACAAGGCAGCCTGCAGTCAATCTGGTAACAGACATAATTGGCAACACTATGCTTAAGTGACGGTAACGACATACCTAACATTCATGACATTATACAAATACCGGCAGATTTTTAAAACAATAAAAAAGGTAAAGGTACTCATGAATGTATTCACTGTCAGATCAATTCTAAAGTATGGGAAAAATCAGCAGCTCAGGTTAGTACACTTATGATCGTATTTTTTAAACGATTTTAGTTCGTCCAAGCTCCCAGCGTCAAAACTGTTTGTATTTATGAGCTAGTCTCTGAAAAATCGGCAATGAATTAAAGACCATCCCGTAAACACCCTCATTGAAATCTCCCGAAGTTCTCCTCAACACAACCCACAAAATAGTAGGTACCCCAGCAACAGGAATAACTTTGGAAATAAACTATAATACGGAAGGAATTCTCGTCACGTTTGATTCTCGGTAGAAACGAGAAGGCGACTATATTGAATCGGCTTTCAGTGTCAGCGCACCCCGAACTGTACTTACTACCGTTATTGCGGGTAAGAAGAACATTTTAACTTGTTCTATACTATTTTATAGAGTTCCGTACCCAAAGGGTCTAAACGGAGCCCTATTGCTGTCACTCTCGTGTCCGTCTATCTGCCCATCTGTCTGTCCGTCTATCTGTCCGTCATAAGTCACAAAATTTTATGCCGATAATTTTTTTAACTGCCCATAGACCTTGAAATTAGGTGATAACGTTTATCATTACATATATTTTACAAAAAAAAAACTACATTTGGTACGGAACTCTAAATGTGCGAAGTCCGACACGTGCTTGGCCGGTTTTTAAGAAATGGAAACTGTGTAGCTGGCACCTATAGATAAAGTTGAGAACAGTTTTGACTGTAATATCAAACTACCTATAGTGGGAGCTGGCAGTGTTATTGAGTAAGCATATTCAGGGTAAAATTTTGATAGCCGCTCGCTAAGACCGAGAAAATATCAGAAAAGTTTCAGATTTAAGCCATTTGGTCGGGGGTCAACTTTTAGATTTCTAAAAAGGACATTTTACGTGCAGGGTCGTTTATTTTAATTTGATCGGGTGAGGCTCGAAGCAAAATGACATAAATAGGCAAAACTGTTGACAAAATGGTGGGCTTTGCCCAAATAGGGAACTTTTAGAAATGGTCCAAATCATCAAAAATCAGTGGTGACCAATTGATATTAACACAGCCTCGATTTTTTTGCACTTTTGGTAATGATAATATTACCTACCAATGATGAGCAAGTTTCTAATTTTGAAGATTACGAGACGGTATTGGTCGGCGAGGGAACAGATTATTATAACTTAAATATTATATCGCACAGTTTTTAACATTATGTCGTTATAACTTTATCGTAAGGTCCTTAGGAACTAGTCTATCCGCAAATTTTATTTACACTTCTACCTGATTCTGTGGTAGGAATAATATTATTTTCAGACCTAAGTATATTATCTTCGCGTCATAAATTAAGCTTTCCTTTTTCTACTACTATAGTCACCCAGTTGAAATCTAAGTATTGCCGAGCAAAATGTTAATGTTCATTTTTAACCGACTTCCCAAATAGGAGGACTTTCTCAATTCGGATGTTATTTTTTTTTTATATCTTAATTTTTGTATGTATGTAATCTTTCGCCATGAAGTGCGCAATGACGTATCTACAAATTCACTTGCAAAACGTCATGTTAGTTTGAAATGAAACCAATTCATATACTGTTCTTTGAGATACTGGTTCCTGTCTGACAGGTGGGAAGTGGTTCAATTGGTAAGACTTACCTTGGTCCTCGTGGTGATCTTCTGTGCTCGCTCAATCCCGTGCCTAGCCCCCCAGCTAGGCACGGGATTGAGCGATAGTTATGATAGTTTAGGAGATAAGATATATATATAATAAAGGAAGGGACAACAAACGTGATCTGGTGGCACTCCCGCCAGACTGCGATACACGTTTCTGACACGGAAGTGCCTCGCTGCGCGTGAAATATTCACAAAACCAAATGCACAGGCACCGCACACTACAAATCGCGGATGGCAAGCGTAATTCCAAATACCCTGGGTGGATTATCTAGCGATAACAAAGAATCCAAGCAAGACCACACCGTATCACGTCTAGCTATCTCGGTTACATTTTTACGAGTCTTCTACTCAAGTGTCAACTGTCAACTCAAGTAAAAGCTGTCAAATCGAATGACAGCGAGCTGACACAGAGTTGCAACAAAATAACAAAAAAAGGAACGAAACGTTTTGGTTCCAAACACTATTTGTTATTTAAACTTTAAAATATTTATAAGTCTATTGTGGAGTCCGATCTTCTAAATCAGAGCGGATCCACTGGCAGTTCAATTCGCCAGTTAATTAGCGTTGGATGTCGGATCTGTTTTGGAGACAAGACTGAAATAACTCTATAATGAACCGCATGGGAATTTTCCTCCGTGACGGGTTTAGCCAGCATGGAACTTAGATCTATTAATATAAAGCATAAAAGATAATGATAAATAATTTTATTTCTGTAAGTTTGTTTGTAGAAGCACTTTTACATATCTATCATATTTTTTTAAAATAGATGAGCTCGGCGTTTCCTATCTGATTACTCTGAGAAGAAAGGCCGAAACAAACTCAGAGGTCACAGTCTCTTTTAAATTCCTGACAAAATCTTGGTTTGTGGATAGAACCAGCCAGATTAAGTGGATCTGTCGAATCAGTCCACGCATTTGTCAATAACCGAGTAGCTCAACTCAGAATTTAAGTAGCTCAACGATTCTACGAACAATACCAAAGAAAGGACATTCGGGTAGGCCGCATAAATTACTCAAACTGCCAGACAATGATTAAAAACTAACTAAGATTAAATAAAAAACAAAATAAGAGTGATCCACATAGTCTTGACATTCACAATAATTAAAATAAATAATACTTTAAAAATTAAATATTCATGTCATTGCGAGAAAACCAAAAAAAAACAGAAAATAACAAAATTAAAAACAAAATTCACGGTTCAAAATATAAAAAATCTAAATTAATTGGAGCAGCTCAAAAACGAAAAATATTAGAAAAGAAAGTTATTTTTTGCTTTCTAGTGTTTTTTCTAGAGAAATGTACAGTTTCTATGGAAAAAAAGATTTTGTTCTTCATTAAAACTTGATCGAACGAACAACAGAAGAAAAGTATTCTGTAATCAGCAAACATAAATCGAGTAACACATCACGACTCGATTCCCAGCATCGATACTCCACACACCGGCACTGAACACATCGATACTCCACACATCGATACTCAACACACCGGCACTGAACACATCGATACTCCACACACCGGCACTGAACACATCGATACTCCACACACCGGCACTGAACACATCGATACTCCGCACATCGGCACTGAACACATCGATACTCCACACATCGATACTCCACACACCGGCACTGAACACATCGATACTCCACACACCGGCACTGCACACATCGATCATCTAAGGCGTAATGTTGCCATAAAATTGTACATATCGTTGTCGTTGGGCTGTTAAAATTGAAATATCTTGGAACGAAAAGTGGATACGCATCTTTGCCGCCATATTGTGTTCGATTCGATGCATGATAAATGTTGATACTTTTTCCAAGGGATTTTGTTGATTCTGTTTATTTGAATATTGTTCTGTTTGCTTAAATCGTTATTATGCGAAAAATCTGTTGCCAGCGATTAGCATAAGAGCAGTTTCTTGCGACAGATAACTTATAATTATGGTTAAGAGGAAATGCGGGCAGGGAGTTCGGACTAAATTTAAATTTAGTAATTAATTTATTTAATTTAATTTAATTTTTTAGGTTTGACTCTTACCTATTTCTTCCTCCAGTATTGAAAAAAAAATAAAGATATTCCATAAATTTATTAAAAAAGATATAATGTTGTGCTTCTATGTTTTTCTTTTAAAGTTGTCAAATTTGTACACTAGGCCTCTGTTGACAGCGCAATTTTGAGCATATTTTCAGGGTGCTAGTGCTTCTAAAGATAATGTTACTATCAAAAAGGAAAACATAGAGGCACAGTTATAAATATCTTTATTGTTCTATATCTTTATTGTAGGAGGAAATAGGCGAGAGCCAAACCTCGAATTATGACTTTTACTTAGGAAAATCAGTCGGATTTCTGCGACCACATTTCCTCTTAAAAAACTCTCTCTAATTTTCCAATAATCCGGCCCTTTACCATAATTCTAAGATTTTTTAATAAATACGGGCTTTTCAAATATTCTGCAACACAAATATATAAATTTAGAAACACTGGCTTTGAATTGAGAAACCTCGATAAGAAATTTAGGAATCTGCTTGGGCAAAAAAGAGTGTTAAAAAACAAAGAAACAAAAACAGGAACACCGACTTCCGAAATTGAAGTTATTTTTCACATTGTAGTGTTTTTTGGACGTCGGTTGTATTTTTTGGTCAAAAAGATTCTATTTTCACTTTTTAGTTGCGGTACATAATGAGCATGTTCTGTAGTAAGGTACCTTTAATGCACACAGTTATGCCAGAATCACATCCACCTGTTCCCACTACTGGGACACAGACCTCCTCTCTGTGAGAGGGAATGGACCGCAATCCACCACGCGGGCCCAGTGCGGGTTAGTACCAGAATAGATTACCCGAATAATGTAAAACTTGAACATAACCGGTGAAATGAGAGTGTACCAGGGTAAACCGTACACATCTGCATATCCCTTTAGAGCGTACCGGCGTTATGTTATGAAATGACGTAAACAATAAACAAACATGTGATTGCAGCAATCCCAAAAGATTTGCCGTTATTTATTGAAGAGAGAACCATCAAAATCGGTTCACCTAGTAAAAAGTTTTGAGGTGACACGCATAAAAAAAGATAGTCGAATTGAGAACCTTCTCCTTTTTGATCTCGGTTAATAATTCTACTACGATTTGTTTATGCACTTGTTAAAGATCATTCCAGTTTTAACCAAGCAGTACTCAATAGGCCTGCAAAAGAAGCATTAATCATTCCCGACCCTCAACTACTTCATCCCATCTTATACCCCATTAAATCTTTATTAGCATTCCTTTCATCACAAGTTTTTAATTCAGCTTTTAATCATTCTTCAAACATTTATTTCAGTCAATAATTAATCTGCGTTTGACAGGCGTATTTGTGGAGCTGTACTTACTTGTAAGAGAGGTATGAAGGGTTTGTGCCTCTAGCGTTGGTCTGATATATACTTGGCTTTCATTTTAGAACTGCGTAGTTTACTGTTTTAGGTAAAGGGGTAACTTAGGTCTACAAAGGACGTGATGTGTCTTGGAAGGATACTTGTTTAAGATAAGAAATTTTTTTTTTTTGTAAAACATGTGTATACAATAGATTTGCATGGTCTTAAAATAACATTTGGCAATAGGATCTATATGTTTTGCCGTTCAGGCCAAACAAAAAATTGAATTTGTTCATAAAAACCGTTTGAATTTTTATAATTAACAAAATAAATTAAATAATCTACTGTCATGCAGTCGTTTATAAACAATTTATAGAAAAACTTTAAAACTAAAAAAAAAGTACAGGTTTGTAATTGAAGAAATGTCGTAAGGATAGGAACCAAGTACGATCATTTAAAAATTCTGTTAAGCTATAATAACATTGGGCTATGAAGTATTTTTTTAGATGTAGTTTAAATTGAGTTGTGGCCATTTGTCTAATAGGTTTTGGAATTTTATTATAAATATCTGGTGCTAAAGAGAAAATACTTCTAAGCATGAGTGCCGTGGTTGATCTTACTCCCTATAATTTATCGACGGCGTCGATTGCGGATTGAAACATCTGAAATATGAAGTAAGCAGTTGAAGTAAATTCATACTCCACCTGCTGTCAAGAATGGCTCAAGGATCATAGTTGAAGGCGGATGTTGGTAACTTGGTGATGGTCGGTAATGGATTTTAATCAGCTGATGACATTGCATGGAAAATTATTATGACTGCCTTTGCAGCAAGTTGTTCATATCCAAGAGCAGAAGCAGTTTTTAAAATATGATATCTTTCCGTTACATTCTGTATTAAGTAATTTATTTAGAAATTCCCTTCAGAATCCTTGAATCCTTGATCCTTTGATTGCAAAAATGTGTGTGTAGGTAATTAGTGGCGTAAAATAAAAATTATACCTAAAACAGCACCTAGCAGAGACTCGTGATAAGTCTGGTATTTTTGATGTTGCTTGCTCCGGATCCTTATATCCGGGCAATTTGTACTGTAGATCGAAGAAGGATTGAGACCTTTGAGATGTGCTGTTGGAGAAGAATGTTGCGCATACCATGGACAGCAAAGCGTACGAATAAGTCCATTATCGACCGGTGCAACATCAGATCCAGACTCAACGCGATCTGCTACCAACGAGTCCTGAGCTACTTTGGTCATATCGCTCGGAGCCGATCCGGAAAGCCTGAAGAAACTGGCTGTGGTGGGGATGGTGGATGGAAAGAGACCGCGCGGACGTTCACCTACTCGCTAGTCAGACCAGATAAGGGCGATTACAGGACTGACGGTGACCACTGTCCTGAGAAGAGCTAAAGACAGAGTGGCGTGGAAGCAGCTCGTCAATGACTCCGTCAAAGCGTTTCAAGACGGGCACGACCTCCTGCTTCTTTCTTTCTTTCTTTAAGAAGAAGAATAGACTAACAACACTTTCTGCAAAACGCATATTACTGTGTATGTATAATGATCAAGATGCTAGTTCCTTTTAAAAAGCAAGTCTCAAGCATATACCAACAAATCACAGAACTGCTGGTATTATCTATTAAAGAACTGATGGTACTTGTAAACTGCTATGCATCGCGTCGAGTTACTTGTTAACCGGTTATATGACCCTCAAGCTCTGTAAAAATGTATTTTTTACTCGATTTAGTATCGACTAGTCTCTCGGGACATCAGACTATATTCCAAGGAAGTTAAGATTGTGTGCTGGAACGATATATGTACAAAATATTTTCACATGAAGCAAATTAGCTAATCTTTGTTTGAATTGTAATAGTACTAGCCATTTTCATACAACTTTACTTCCATGGTATATCTGACAGCAATCCTACTTTTGACGAAATAAAAAGTAGCATTTGGCACTCAAAGATAGTGTGCCTTACTATCTAAAAATATTAAATTGTTTAAAAAATACAGTGATATGCATAACATAAATACTAGGAACAAACAGAAATTTGTAGTACCTACAACAAGGCTCAAGAAAATAGGTGGCTTGTTTAGATGTCAATGTATACGCTTTTATAATAAGCTTCCAAGCCACGTACAAAATCTAAGCCTTATCATTCATTAAACGTAAGTTGTGCCAGAAAGCGTTTTATACCGTTAAAGATTACGTTGAAGGCGAAAAGGCTTGGGATTGAGCTGCCCCAATAAATATTTTTTTCTCATTTAGTTTTTAATCATGGTCTGGCAGTTTGAGTAATTAATGCGGCCTAGCCGAATGTCTTTCTTGGGTATTGTTCGTCGAATCGTTGAGCCCCTTCAATTCTGAGTTGAGCTGCTCGGTTATTGACAAATGCGTGCACTGACTGGACAGGTCCACTCAATATGGGTGGTTCTTGCCTCAAAAAACCATTAGAGACATCAATCTACATGATCTAACCAAGATTTTGTCTGGACTTTAAAAGAGACTGTGACCTCTGAGTTTGTTTCGGAATTTCTTCTCAGAGTAGTCAGATAGGAAACCCCAGCCTCATTTAGTTAAAAAAAATATAAAAGGGTTTTTATAAACCAATTTACAGAAAAAAAAACATTTATCATTATCAATATTTAAAGAGATTACTTAAAAACAAACATACAAAGAATTTTAACCAAGTACAATATCTGTTTAGATTCTTACTCCTGAGAATAATGATAGAAAGAGAAATATTTATAAAGAGAATATTTATTTGTGACTCGCACAGGAGACACGAGATAAGCAAAAACAAAAAAACATTGATAAAATAACCCCGTGCGAGACCAAAAAGGCACCTATAAAAATAAATAAAAAATAGTTTATTGCTTCATAAGTTTAAAAAAAGTTTAGTGTTTGGAGCTTCCCTTTAAGCAAGTAATGCCTGTGTTGGGCAGCTCCGCTCTTCCATAGCAAAGCAATACAAATTTAGAAAACTAAGTATTTACAGAAATATGACATACATTACAGAATGATAGATAGGCACTTAGTTCCAGTTTCAGGGACGAAAATTATCGGAAAATAAATGTAACAAACTGACAAACACGCGTAAGCTGATGTGATTGGTTTATTTATTGAGTTTTCATCAACCAATGGCATCACTAGACTTGCGTCTAATTCATTGTCTGTAGGACACAACGCCGATTTCTGATATTGAGTTAAGAATGTGTCAAACTCGGTCGAAGTTCAGGTTTCAGGCTAAAGTAGTGGATCATCTTCTTGTTCTTAATTCAGAAATCGGGGATATTCAATTTGGAAACTTAGAATTGAAAATCAACAACGAACCGTATTAAACGTATGTGAGAGGTGTTGGGACCCACTCTACCCCATAGGTGATAAACACATGATCGATACAAACATCTTCGAACTTAACCATTACTTACTCGTGTCGTAAAACGAGCAAGTTAGCGGGCACTTAGGGGTATATGCACCCACCCAGTGAAAGCGACACGATATGGTTAGATATTGATACGTGGGACACTCAGAAAGTTTTGCGAAACTAAAAAAAATTGTTCTATACGTACATATATTTTTATTAAATCTTTTCAAAGTACTTTCTACCAGCCTCTATACAAAGATTCATGCGCCTAAACCAGTTTTCAAAACACTTTTTCCAGTCCGCCGCAGACACCTCGTTTACAGCCTGCTCGAACGCAGCCAGCGCACCTTCCGGCGACGAAAATTGTATCCCTTTGAGCTGATTTTTTATTTTTGGGAATAAAAAGAAGTCACACGGTGCTAGATCAGGGCTGTAAGGAGGGTGACCCAGGAGTTTGACTGGCGTGCTGTCCAGGAAGTCCCTCGTTTTGAGTGCGGTGTGCGCAGGTGCATTGTCGTGGTGGAGCAGTAGCCCGCGGAGCCCTGTGTTTGGTCGCTTGTTGCTTATAACAGAGAAAACTTCTGGCAAACATTTGGTAGTATACCATTCGGCATTAATGCTTCTTTGATCCCGTAAGGGAATTGATACCAAGTGGCCAGTCAAATTAAAAAAGCTAGCGATCAAAATCTTACCCCCGCTTCTAGATCGCTTCACTTTGGTAGGCGTTGGCTCATTTTGAAACACCCAAACAGTCGACTGGCGCTTGGTTTCTGGGTCGTATTGATAAATCCAGGACTCATCACCTGTAACGATGTCGTAAACACGCCGAGACGAGCCTGCTTCAAATTTGTTAAGCATATCACGGCACCATTCCACCCGGGCCTGCTTCTGAGCATCGGTGAGGTTGTGCGGCACCCAGCGTGATACTATCCTCCTCACGCGAAGATGGCTGTGTAGAATCTCGTGAACGCTTCCCGATCCAATCTTCAATATGTGTTGAATCTCCTGATATGTAATTCGCCTATTGTCTTGGATGAAATTTTTCACTGCTAGCACGTTTTCTTCGGTAACAGCCGTCAAAGGGCGACCGCTTCTTTCGTCATCCCCCAAAGTTGGTCGACCGCGCTTGAATTCGTTATACCAACGATACACGGTTGCCTTGGAAGGGCCTTCATCCATGAATGCCATTTGAAGTCTATCGTACGATTCATCCGGTTTCAGGCGACACTTGAAATCGTATAAAATCATAGCTCTAAAATGTTCCCGGCGCAGATCCATATTTCAGTGAGACACAATACTTTGAATTAACTCGCAAAAAATGTGGAGGGAAATTTTGAAATTGGAACTTACTTATTTTTACTTATAAATAATCATATTTTCGAAAAACATTATAACTGGCCAGTCTCCCATATATAAAAACTTTTTTTCGCAATACTTTCTGAGGGGCCTGGTATTTTTTCGTCCGAAGAACTTTTTTTTTTAACTATTATTATCATAGGCTCGCGTTTGACCACTACCCACGATTATAAGAGCTGAGAATGATATTAACAAATTCAAAAGATTGGTAACAGATTTTATGGTTAAAAAAGTGTACTATTTGGTGAATTCTTAACAGACAATTCAAATAAATAATAATTGTGGATGTTACGGTGTAAACTAAGTATATATTAAATAAATATGTTGTTTTGTGAGTCAAGTGTCCGAGTTATTTATGCTCAATTCGATTTAATTAATCTAATTATTAGTATTTAATTTAATTTTAATAATAATTTAAATAATACAATGCATAAAAATATATACATTTTAAAATAAGAATTATACGTAGGTATCCAAAATGTGTATGCCTATCAGGTTAAATATAGCGATCCTGAGATTAGAATTAGATTTTATTAAATTCTACCTATGTTTTTACAAATAAATAATTTGAATTTGAATCAAATAGCATCGCTTTCATTGGTCACACCACCTAACCCCGCTCTAGAGATGCGGAAAAACCGTAACAGCAACTTAACCACTAAAACAACTGAGTTCCTGCGGTTCTGCCTCAACTTCTTATTTAACCGAATCGAAGAAATCGTTGGACAAGTCCTCGGGGAATGGAGGTGTTAACAGTAAGTGGGTTAAAAACTGCGAATAACTTGCTTGGTTTCTTAGGGAGTTTTCTCATAGTGATGTTTTCATCATCTGCCAATTCGTAAGGTGTAACTTAGGAGTCAGGGGGAGGTCTAACTTTAGCAAAGTTTGATTTCAATTCTTGCCATAAAAGTTCGCTTACGAGATTCCCAGTGGTTGTTATGATGTTGGTTTACTGATTGATTTGCTACCTATCTAGGACTCTACGTTGGTAGATGTCAGCTTTTTTTCTCAGTAAATAGCTTCATTTTCTCAGCTCTTTTCTGGTGATCTTTAGCGTTTTGATTCTGGCTTTCAGGAGTGGTAGTGGTTGGGTTATGCGTCGGTTTATTCAAAAAATAACCGGCTATCACAGTATTTCACGATTATATTTTGTCTCGGACTTTTTCCCAATTTAGTACTCTTTTTAGGGTCGCGGGCTAGGGTAGTGTAGCTTAATAATAACAGCCGCACGGGTCGGTCTTCAAGGTTAAGCAACGATTGCCGACGTCAGTCCGTGGATGGGTGATCATTTTAGGTTTACATACCGAGTTTCCTCCGTGCCTCGGAAAGCACGTTAAGCCCCGGCGGCCCCGGCTGTCATTTGAAGATCTTTGACAGTCGTTACGGGTGGTCAAAAGCTTGAGATCTGACACCAGTCTTGCCAAGTGGTTTGGTGTTACCCAGTTACTGGGTTGTGGAGTTCAGATAGGTAGTCGGTCCATGTAAAACACTGGTAATCAGCTGAATCCGGTAAGACTGGAAGCCGACCCCAACAACAATTAGGAAAAAGGCTAGGCAGATGATGATTTAGGGTTCCGTACCCGAAGGGACCAAACGGAGCCTATTGCTGTCACTCACGTGTCCGTCTGTCTGTCTGTCTGTCCGTCGTTTGTCACACAGGTTTTACAGCCAAACGGTTGGTCTTCAAATGTTCACAGTATAAACATCTTGGTGATCCAAAGCCATACAAATTGTCAAAACATATTTTAAATGGTTTTTAAGGGGGACTACCAAACAGATAAAGGGGGATGCGAAAAAAGAAATCACCTACCGCATCGAGTTATCGTTAAAGCTTGGTTTAGAGCTCGTCGAGTATATACATACGTACTGTATTATTGTTTTTTAATATTTTAAAACAAAGGAATTAGAAGCCACCAGTCAGTTTTTTTTTACAAAATTTTGATCCGAATAATTTTTTTACTTCGCATTGAACTTAAAATTTGGTAATATTTTTTATCATTCCGTATATTTTACTAATTGATACCAGTATATTAATAAATCACATTTTTTTTAATTCTCTCGTTTTTCCTATTACAACCAACATGATCTTATGGTTTGGTACGGAACCCTAAATGTGCAAGTCCGACTCGCACTTCGCCAGTTTTTTTATTGATGATAGGATTGTGTTTGACCACTTTTTCACCTGATGGTAAGCGATGAAGACCTATTTATTGCTATACCTATTCCGTTGATAGCAAAACAGAGTAAGTAACAATAAGAAGTAAAACTTTTTGCTCACAACACGGCAGTTCGCTGGGAACAGAGAAGTAGCATTAAAATTCACTTTGGAGTGAGTTACTGATGAAACAGTTTTAAATTAATGGTGGTACGGAGTTATTGTGTGTAACAGTAGGTTATGCCTATGAGGGTTATTTATTGAGTTACGGGGTTTGTTTTGGGACGTTAAGTTATTTTTTTCGAAAAATCTTGTCTTCACAGTCGAGTGGTCGCAAGTGATCCGTGGTGAACCCGTTTTTTTTTCTGTTTGGGGTGGGCAATCATCCAATGATTTCTGCCGCTTTGAGTGAAGTGGGAGGGCGTGTCAGACATTTAGTAACTAAAACCCACCCGTGTTCCTTCAGTTGCTTGAGTCAGGGCCGCGGTAACTTCATTCAAATTTATCCGCGACCTTGAGTTTGAACCGTGCGAAAGAGTTTACAGGACTTTCTTATTTGGTAACTCTTAAGAGCAGCCCGAAGTTGTGTTCGGTAAATAGGATAAGCCCCTGCCTCATAGGGCGTAATAATTATAGCCGAAATATACTAGTGACTTGGAAATGTACCTACTGAGCAGCGGCTTTTCTTTAATGTGTAATAACTGATTTAATATTTATGAGTACTTTCATTCCCTGAATAATTTCCAACAAATTACAAATCACATTGTACACACATCAACACGGTCTAGGGATATTTCATACTCAATTAAATAACTCGAAAAGTACTGGCCGCATTGGAATCTTTTATACACCGATTTGTTTGTAATTTATCTCAGACTAATTCCAAATTCAAATTTTTGAAAATTCTTTTGTTTCGGTGGCATAAAAATGTCTTGATGTGTAGGAGAGGGAATTTTCATTTGTGCGAAATTTAGAAAACAATACGAATTACGTTTAGTTACAGTTTTTTTTTCATTTTTAAACGAAAGATAAAGTTTAAATTGACGTATTGTAGCCATGCAACGCCAACATTTGACGAGGGCGGAGATGTTACGAGCTGTGGAAATGCTGGAAGCTGGGTCTGTTCAGCGTAATGTTGCTGAGGCCATAGGGACCCACCAAAATGTAATTTCAAGATTGTGGACACGCTATCGTGCCACAGGTGAAGTAGCGGAGAGGCACCGGGGGCCAAGTCGCATCACTACCCCCAGACAAGACCGATTTTTGCAAATTACTGCGCGAGCTCAACCAAATGCAACGGCGACTCAATTGGTCCAAAGGCTGCGAGTGGAACACGAAGTGCTTGTGAGTGACCAAACTGTAAGAAGGTAACTGCATGAAAGCAATCTACGCTCTCGTAGACCAATCCGGGTCCCACCTTTACGGAGAGGTAATCGTGGACGACGATTAGAATGGGTTCGGAACCACGTGGACTGGGGCCGTGAGCAATGGTCCAATGTGCTGTTCACGGATGAATCCAGGTTTGGCTTCCATCCAGATTCACGAAGGACGCGTATTTGGCGAGTTCCTGGACGATGGAGCCGTCTTTAGAACCCTCAGGAAGTTCACCCATACCAAGGAGGAACAATTATGGTTTGGGCAGGAATTCGTCTTGGAGGACGGACGGATCTCGTTTGGGTGCGGGGCAATATGACGGCAGAACGATACGTCCAACAGGTGCTGGGACCCGTAATCTTGCCCCACAGAACACAAATGGGGCAAGATTTCCTGCTCATGCACAACAATGCCCGGGCACACACGGCGAGAACGGTAGCAGCTTGGTTACATACACACAATGTTAGGGCCTTAGACTGGCCTGCTCAATCGCCAGATCTAAATCCCATTGAGCATGCGTGGGATATGCTGCAAAGAAGAGCTCTGAAGGAAGTTCCTGAAAATCTGGCTACAGAAGATCAACTTTTTGCGCACCTCAGAAGGACATGGGACAATATTCCGCAGCAAGACATTGACAACCTTATTCTGAGCATGCCGAATCGTTGCCGATGTGTTATGAACATCATGGGCGCTTTCTCAGACTACTAACTTCAAGTTTATAAACAGAAATTAAATGATTTTTCTATTTTTTTCAGTTTTTACTCATAAATTAAAAGTTAATTCATATACGGTTTCCGTCTATGCTTCATTTTTTTCCATAAAATCCTGAAATTTTAATCGAAGTCCCTTAACCATTATTAAAAAATGGTAGAATATTAAATAACGTATCTTTTAAATATATACATGTCATAAAAATTAACACATTGATAGTAATTCGCTTTTTTAAAAATATCCCTAGACCGTGTTGATGTGTTTATAATATGTTATAGGAAAGGTATGAAATCAGTAATTTTATTCAATTCCTATGAAATCTATAGAATTCCATAAAATCGACCGGAAAAGTATGAAACAAATTGTATTTCACACTTTTCATAAATAAATAGGAAATCTGTTAAAAACAGGATATCGCACCGTTACGGGGTTAACGAGGGCGCGCGGGGTATTCAATTGCTCGCGTGATCGTTGATTGTGCTCTAATTATTTTTAATTGTTACTAAGTCTTATATAGATATAATGTTTTATAATGTGCGACCAATGATTTTTTTTAGAATTTCTTAATAGGATTGAAAATATTGCACTGAGAATCATAAAAACATATTATTGGATTTATTTATTCATTAATTCTATCACTAAACACTTTTCTTTGAACCATTTAGGAATTGTATACAAATCCTAAAATATGTTAACATTTCCCAGGAAATGTGTGTATTATTTAATGTTTGAATTATCAATTCACACATTTCTTCCTAAACAAGCTCGGAATACTATAGATTTCCCAGGAATTGTATACAATGCCAGCAGCTGATTGCAAACCTAAGTGAATTCTACATGGCGAGGGATTTGATCCCATCAATCGACCAATCACGAGCGAGATAAAAGACGAGTTGTGGATTTCGTTTGTGTGATTTGTCGCTTGATGGGGACAAATCTATCGCCTTGCCGAATTCACTTACGCAATAACGCTGCTGGTTTCGCACAGATTTCCTAAAACATATATACCTATACCTACCTACATATCTATGCCTACCCATTTGGAATATACAAGTATGGTGTTATGTTTATTTGTATGTTTGAGCTCGTTCATGGAGCATTTTTATATATCTATGGAGCCTTTACCTAAAAATACTCTCTCCCACACCTACCTCAGTAATGCAAGAATCCATCTCACGTAACATTTTATAACATCAGAATATAAGACGAGACGATATGGCTTGAAATGTGCTCAAGAAAATGTACACTATCATTGCCACATTATCCTGATAAATAGGCTTTCGCTAGTAGACACCATCTAGTGCGTCGGAGGACAGTAAATCAACTCGAACTGGAGCCTGGAGATAACTCTCGTGTCGGCACGAGTTATAAGAGCCTATTTCTTAAGACTGCCGCAGAGAGGCGCGTAGCGACAATGCGGCAGCGATGAGACAAACATTTTTAGAGATTGTGTAAGGAGTAGAAAGAAAAATAAAATAAAAAAAAAATTGCAAAAAAATACTACCGATTTCCAAATAAAAAAATCTACAAAGTGAAAAATAACTTTATTTTTGGAAGTCAGCAATCCCGAGAGATTTACCGTTATTTATTGAAGAGTTCTGTTGTATATCGCCGAAGTTATTCATCAGATTTTCACCAAATTAAAATGGGACCAATTTCGGACCACAATTGAAAAAATAAAAAAACATACCTAATGTCGAACATAGAACCTCCTCCTTTTTGGTAAGGTTAAAAAGCCGATTTTTTAATCTCATGCCACATTATTTTTCTAATAGTAGACACGCTTCGATCGACAATCTATTGAACACATAATTTTATTATGACACGATATCTTGCGAAAACAACCCGATTCAAACAGTAAAACGCCTAAAAGTTTTGAACGGCTGAACCGATTTTCATAAAAAATGGCTAAGAACACTCGAACGAAATCAAAATTGGTTTATCCGTTTTGGAGCTATGATGTCACAGACAGATTCACAAATACACAAACACACAGGTACACACGAAACCCTAATTTACTAGTATAAAGTTAGATTATGTGAGGTAAATTCTATCAAAGATGTCCTCGTCGATATTGCTGTTACATAATTATATTGTGTAATACTTTCTGGCTTTTAAATAGAGGCACCTTTTTGTATTTTTTACTTTAGACACCTAGGTGTTAAGAAGGTTTAAGAATCACAAGGCCTAACAGTGCGTATAGATTTGATCCTACGGAAAACATAGTTAATAAAAATAATAAAGCTACTTTAGCATCTCAAATTGTTTTAAAATACTAATTTCAAGTCTACCAAAATAATAAAGCCGGGGAAGTAGAACTAATTGTAGAGTAAGGTTTGATTTTTTAAATCAACTGAAGATGTTTAGGAGCTTTATAATTTTTATTTACCAAGTCTCCCGTAGATCCAAGTCACCCCAGTCCCCTATATATAGCATAGGAATTTTACTCAGTAGGCTACGTATTAGAAACACCCCTATAATTTACCCTAAGCTCCTTTTACCCCTGAGTATGAGCTCGGGCCCAACATTCTCGGTTATCAGTGTTCCGGACAAAGCAAACATGTGTAAAGTCCAAGTTAAATTATAGTTAGCATTTGTTTAGGACCCCATACACTCAAGGATCAAGGTCATATGGACCTTATCTAGGCAAGTGCATTAGACAAGTTATTGTTTAGAGGGTACTTTCATAGTACGGCAATGACGTTTTTGGACAAATGATCCAGATCATCATCATCATCTTCCTGCCCTTATCCCATGTTGCTTGGAGTCGGCGCAATACCGTTTTGTCGCCCGTCACGCTATCCCTGACTCCCTTTTCTGTCATATAACTACTCAAACAGTCTATCCATCTTTTATTAGGCCATCCCATCTTTTATTAGGCCATCCCCTTCCTCTCCATCCATCCACATTTATATTCATAACTCTTTTAGTAACATGCGTTTCATCCCTTTTTATCACATGAACAAACCAGGACAAACAGTTTCCTTTCAACTTTTCTGTCACTGGCGCCACTTTCAAACATCCTCTTATATACTCATTTCTCTCTTTACCCATTCTCGTCACTCCACATATCCATCTCAACATTCTCATCTCTGCTACATGCAATCCCTTTTCATCCATCTTTTTCACAGCTTATCATTCTGATCCTTACAGTACGACAGGTCTAATTATGGACTTGTAAATTATCCCCTTTAACTTGAGTGGCATCCGTGGGTCGCAAGTTGTTCCAGTGACCTGTCGCCATTTCATCCATCCCGAGTTGATCCAGTGCGTTACATCTCGGTCTACCTCGCCATCCCCTTGGACAAGCGACCCTAGGTTCCGGTACTCGGAGAGAATCGTTATAGGTGTTCCAGCGAGAGCTATAGGCACGGAACTGGAGAGACCGCCAAAATCGTAGAACGATATTCTGTTTTGGCTCTGCTCAATTTCAAGCCAACACTCTCCAGTCTGTGCCATCACACCTCCAATCTGCTCTGGACCTCTAGTTCAGTTTCGCTAAACAGCGATGCAATGTCATCGACAAACAGCATACACCAGGGTGTCTCTTCCTGTATGTCAGACGTCAGAGCGTCCATTATCTCCTGATGATAATGGACGCTCTGACGTCGGACATAAGGAATGAGAGAGCCGACCCTTGGTGCAAGCTGACTGCTACACTGAAGCTGCCAGATAAGCCAGATGAGGGTGATAATTATATTGTCTCTGGGAAATGTTTAAAAATATTAATGGGTAGAGTCACCTATGAAAATGAAATCCTCACTCATCCGAACTTTAAAACTATACCTTAACCAAAAAGCTAATAAACCCACAAAATACATTTTCCAATTCATCTTAGTGAAGCCTCTAGCTCATTTCAATTACTTCAGCTGCGGGCTCCATGAGCTGAAATCGATGTCTGTAATCAGACATTAGACCGTTAAATCCCTAGATTGTACCGCTCGGGCAATGAAGCCTGGAGGAGGGTAATCCCATTCATTAAGCTATTGCCGTTCTACAGCTATTTATGGTGAGGATATTTGTCTGTGCTCGGGCTTTTTTGTTATGATTTAGTTTAAAGGAAAAAACATAATGATCGCAGTATCACAGCATGACTAACATATCCAAAAACAAAAAGATGTCTTGTGAAAGTTTTCAAGACATTGTTAAATATTATGACATTGTTATGTTTGTAACGAACCTTCCTTAATGCGAGGCGATATGGTCCGAATATTTTATAAGAAGATTTCAAGAGCAAATCGATCAAGTTGCATTACGTCCTTGTTTTCTTGCAATTTCGCTTAGCATATAAATCTTATCAGTGTGATATAAATCGAATCACGTCTAGCCATCGGGAAGGATCTTATGCTGCAGTACAATGACAAATTCAGTTTTAGTTATTCCAAGTTTACAAATAAAAAGACAATTTATCTCACAGACAAACGAAAAGTTTTATTTAAAATAGAAACAAACTTAAACACACATCCATCCACCCACTTGTTTCTCTATATAACACGTAACTGTGACAATGTGGAGTAGAATTTCACCCCGCGGTCCCGTAAATAAGACATTCGTTCTGAAGGTGTGAAGAAAAGTAGACGTGCACCCCCCTAGGGCGCCATTGAAGAATTGGACTGCACGGTAGGACCGCCCTATAAATATTGCCTGGGCGAAAACATCGTTAGTGTCCAAGTGTCTCAAATAAATGACTTTTTTGCAGCTTTGAGCACTGTTTTTTTTTTGTAGGTTGGCGTAGATTTATGTTGAGATCCCCCATTACTAAAGGGGAATGCGTCATTTGGCCCCTTTAACTCTCACGACGCCTTTAAAAGGTGTATGTCTATTAACTTTCTTTTGTTTCGCTAATCATGTCTGATGAGTGCGGGTCACCACAAAAATCCCACCGTTTCACGTGCATTGGATATAACTATGTCATCTTCAAAACAAAACAAAAACTGCATATTCCATTAAAAACTTTTGCTAAAATAGCAAAAAAAAATCTAAATCTATGGCTAAAATATTTAATTTTCAAAGGGAGTAAATAGCTACTTCAAAAGTATTTTCCATCGCAGATATCTATTTGCTTTTTTCTATGTAATCTTGTTAAAGATCGGTACCATGACAAAAGATCTACTAGGCTACTTTGAAGCACCTACATTTGAAGTCTTCGAAAAGTTTTATAATAAAACTTGTTCATCCATGTCAGGGCATTTGTCCAAAACAAAACGAAAACACTGCTATCTACATATCTTAATAAATTCTAACATATACTAACTTTTTTATGTCGGTAAAGCCATCCTTTGATTTCGGGGTCGAACATTGTCTGTTATCGGGTTTCATATTTACATATTATTTCGAACCCGCAGTCAGACCTCAAAAGTTTTTTGCCAAATTCGATTATTCTAAACGATATCTCTCTGATATTATTCCTCTGATATTTGTTTTTTTCTAGTCCACAATATTTTATTGTCTTTATCTTTTATTAAATTCTGTATCTTTTGGGGTCCCCAAATTTTTGTTGTTGCAGATGTGGCGCATTTTTCGTTGGGGCGATGAAAGAAAAATCAGCATATTGGAATGCCCGAGATGATGCAATTTACCTTTTTCTGAAGCATGTGGCTTCAGAAAAAGTCACTGAGAATGTTCTGCGAGTCGAGAGTCAGAGTCATGAAAATCAAAGACAACATCAACCATCAAGTCAGTCTGCAAGATCGTTGAATAGCAACTCAAGAAGCCAGTCATCCAGTCGACAGCCATCATCAAAGGAGTTCTGTGGAAGGTGTGGTCAGACACATCGCTACAGGTGTCCAGCAGCGAACCTCAAATGCAGGTCATGTAATCATTTTGGTCATTTTGCTCAATTTTGCTTAAAAAATAAAAATGTCAGAAACTCGGAGTCACAAAATCTTAGTGATGAAAGTGCTAACTGCTCTGAAAGTTATTTTTAGGCACGATGGAGAATAGTCAAGAATACTATTCCAGTAAGTCATGGCGTTTAAATATTAAAGTCAATAATGTCAATATTACTTGTATTTTAGATTCAGGAGCAGATATCAATATAATGTCAATAAAAACTTATGAAAAAATTAACTTGTCAAATTCTACCCTGCAAAAGTGTAATGTCAAAGTATCAGGTTTTGGAGAAAAGAATATCCCTATTATTGGACAATGTCAAATAGAATGCATACTTAGCAATGATGTGAAAGAAAATATCAAATTTATTGTAACAGATATAGATTGCCCAACTGTGTTAGGTCTACCCACTTGTCAAAAAATAGGTTTAATAAAAAGAGTATTCACTTTAAACAAGTCTGATAGTAATACAATTCTAACAGAGTACAATGATGTGTTCCAGGGTCTTGGATGTCTTCCTCCTGTCTGTCATCTCAAACTCCGTCCAGATGCAGTTCCATGCGTAGACCCACCAAGGAAAGTTCCATTCGCCCTACTGGACAATCTTCGTGAAGAGTTGGATCGCATGGAGGAAATGAAGGTCATTGAAAAGGTTACCAAACCAACATCATGGGTCAATTCAGTAGTTATCACTGTCAAACAGTCAGGTCAATTAAGAGTCGGTCTAGATCCAAGAAATTTAACGGCAAACATAACTCAAACGATTTGCTTTTGAACACAAAATGTCTAAGTTTAACTTTACAAGGGAATATCTCTTGTTAGAACTGTCTTCAAACAATCAAAATACCACGTCATCTGATTCAATAGAGCGCCTTGCTTCACCTCAAATTGTAGCACAAACTCAAATATTTGGACAAACATTCGCTATTGGACAATGCTAAGTAAGCGGCAAGAAACTACGCTGTGTGAGTGTGGGCCATACGTGTAGCGTGCTACTTTTGACATTATAACTTGCTCTTTAAAAATCATCAAAAAAGTTTCTTATTTACAAGACACCGGGACGCGTATTGCCATAATGTATACTAGCACAGACAGGGGTTGCTCTGTAATCGCACGCAATATGCTCTTGTAGCTAGAGAGCATACTGCATATCAGTACAGAGACAGACTGAAATAAAATACACTTTGCTCTAATTCGTGAGAGCAAAACACATACGAGTACAGACAATTTGGCTGCCGTAGTATGTGTGTCTGTACTGATATACACAATTTTAATGTTGACATTGGTTTTAACATAGAATAGGTGCAAGTACGATTAGAGTTAAAGCAACAAAGTCGACGTAGCCCCGCTGCGCGGGGCTCCTATTTCTGTCTGCAGGGTCAAAAGTAACCTAACACGAACGAGATGACGGGAGCTGCGTTCGCTCGCTTTGCTCGCTCACTTCAGCTCCCGTCATCTCGTTCGAACCTAACCTGTCCGTGTGTAACCTGTCGGGGTGCCCTAGGTTCCCGAGCTCGCTTCGCTCGCTCTTGTGCTGATTCGTTGACCATAACACGGTCACATTTTGCTTTAGACATATGCGAACAAACCGTATACTTATACAGACAGGTCTGTAGTCATACGTAGTTTGCTTTAAAAATATGCAAGCAAACTGTATACTTATACAGACTGGTCTGTAGTTATACGTAGTTTGCTTTAGAGTATTTGTTATTTTTAAGAGCACAAAGTGATCTAGTACAGACTATGGGTGTCTGTACTGATATACACAATGGCAATACGCCACCGGGACCTCTCGACGGCCACTGCTTGACGGACCGTGAAAATTCTGACTATAGATATGACGGCCGAAACTTGTGCTCAGCCCAAACTTCTTCTTTTCGTGTGAGAATGTTGTGTCAGACTTAATAAAGCCGCCTCTGGGAACCCCACAGACATCTGACTTGGCTATTTCAGACATACATTAACTATAGAAGTCCAGATTTCCTCACAATGTTTTCCTTTACCGTTGCCTGTGATGTCCAAGATAAACTTAGTAGGTACATAATGAATTTGAAAAGTCACATTGGTACTTGTCCAGATTTGACCCCACGATCTGAAGCACTAGAGGCGAGGTCTTAGCCACTGGGCCAACACGACATAGTTGTGGTACCTAATGAGCAAGTTCTATATTAAGCTACCTATGATGCACCAAGTTATAGATAGGAATAGATTAACCAAAGAACATAAAACTTGAACATAACCGGTAAGTCCACGCTGTGCGGTCACGTATATAGTCGCTATTTGCGTGTGCTGAACATTCCGTGCTCTGTAGTACTCGATAGTTAATTAAGGTGACATCAAAAAACGCCGTGCCCACATATCAGAAGTAGGCAGTGACCTGTCGTTGCCGGCCGTAGTCGAGTCTATGGTCGGCAGCGAGGAGTCCTGGGACGCGGTGGTATACTTCTGCGAAACAGTCGTCTCGCAGAAGGAGGCTGCGGAGAGGAGAGGGTTCACCCAATCCGAAGCAGATGCACCGGTTGTCGGCGGAGGGCGGACAACAACCTCTTCCAGCCCTCCTAAATGGGTCCGGGGGCGACGGACTCAGGGACGTCCGTCGCCCCCCACACATCTGGACCCGAGGTGGTGGCGCGTAGTGTTCCACGCGCGCCGTTCTTAGACGTCGCGGGGGGAGTCTAACGCCTCAAAGAGATCGAGGCCTGCAGAGGCGGGCCAGCACTAGCCGGGGGTTGCAGAAGTATCATTGTTCCCGCGACCCCCAGCGTAGGTGTGAGATGGAACACCGGGGTGGTTTTTAGTCAGTATCCACCCACCTTCCCCGGGGCGGCGGACATCCAATGAGGATTTTCCACATCGAAAAAAGGAAAAAAAAAACAAAAAATTGTGACATCGAGATGCTTGCAAGATTATAATACTTCTTATTTTGTTTAGGACAGCAAATGGCCATTTGGTGCTCTTGCAGATGTTACCAATCTTATTGTAGTTACCACTCTGTTTTGTTTATTTGGACATACCCACTTTGACCAACCACTGTAACTCCTGAAAGCAAGAATGAAAAGTAGTAACCGCCAAACGACAAGTGCCGAGGCAATAAAACTCGACGAGTCTTCGCCTGTTGGGACAAATAAGAGTCTGTTGTATTCAAAAATAACTCAATCACTTCAAACGTTACTTTTAGTTAATTCTGCAAAAAACACTCAGGAACAGATACTTCCATCCGCCATTTTAAAGACCTCCCACTAGAAGTTCAAACAGACGCTGGCTTCGTTCTAAATCACACGGAAGCCCGTTTGAGCTGCTGCCAACCTTACTAAACTAAATCGGATTTAAGCCTTTTGGACGCTAACGAATTTTAAATATGGGTAGTTAGCTCCCTGATATGTTAAAGAGGATTTCAACAGATCACATTGATTTATTCTGGACAAACTTTTCGGTAATGAGTAGGAGTTCCGTTAAGCGTCCGATCTGTGTGAATATTAGAGGGATGTTGATGATGTTCATGTGTTATTAATGTTACGGTTTGTGTATCTAATTTTTTAATTTACAAATCTGATATATTAACGCAACCTTACTAGCTTCTGCCAGCGGCTTCACCTGCGTTAAAAGTGTTTTATCATCCCGAGGGGACATTATATCGGGATAAAAGCCTATGCTATTCCAGACTATAATCTATCTTTGTGCCAAATTTCATCCAGATTCGTTAAGCCGGTTTGGCGCAATTGAGTAAAAAACTAACGTCCATCGATCCAAACTTTAACATTCCACTTTTTTATTCATTTCGATTATGAGAATTATTAGTAAAGCCCTAAAGATGATGCAATTTACACCTAGGTTCGAACCCGAGCAAGCGCATTACTTTGTGTAATTTATTTCGTCACCACTGCTCTCAAAACGGTTAAGATAACATCGTGAGGAAACTGGCATCTCCTAGAACTATAAAAATCATAGACATGTGACATCCACCAACCCGCACTGACTCCGCGTGATGGATTATAGCCCACTCTCGCTCACAGAGAGGAGAATTGAGTTCCAAACATTAAAAAAGGCTGTTGATGATGATGATGATGAGATAGCGAAGTCACCTATTATATAACTGCACAGTACATGTGTGAGTACTTTTAATACTTTATTCCTGTACGTAGTATAGTGTGTAGTGATTCTGGGTGCATTGTCCTCATATATATGAATGTATTAATGTATGTACTTATGTACCTAAACATTGCAAAAAAAAATAAAAAATTAAAGGGTAAGTATGGAGTGTCTTTTCCGTTCTTCTCCATAACAAGCTACTTTCCGAATGCGCGGTAGTTGAAATAAAATATCTTTGTCTTTGATGCACGCTTAAAAAGTTTCATAATTATTAACAGGCAGCCATAGACAATAAAAACCAATTCTTCAAGGACGCTTAAAATAGTGAAGCGACGTGCTTATTCGCTGCGTAATTCCGATGAATTAAAATTCATATTTAAATCAAATTTACGTATGAGTAAATATCGCAGTGTAAAGGTGTGAAGGTTAAATTGTGGAAAATGTTATATTGGATTAATAAATATAGAAAAACAGCTAATAAAATAACAAAAATAGTTACGATTTTATCATGATGAATCATTATTATCCATATAAACTGGAATCATCACTTGAATCCTCAGTAACATTAATTATTCATTCTCAAGTTCACAAATTGTGCAAAGCTATGTGTTCATCCATTAAAATTCCTTCATTGATTATGTCGGATTTTTAAAAGAAATCGAATCGGTACCGCTTTAGTTCATCACTAAATGATTATACTTCATAAAAGATAGCTTGATCTCTGTGACAGCTGTCACTATCAATACAGTAACAATAGCGCTTGTCAGGCTAACAATAACAATACCACAAACAATACGTCAGTTTGACGTATGTCGCAGAGATCAAGCTATCTTTTATGAAGTATAGTTTTTGAGCTGTCAAATGTAAAATTACAAGCTGGACGGAGAGTAGTAATATTATGAAATATCACAAAGTTTCGTTGACTTTCGAAGAGTGGGCCGCAGTGAATAAGCATCGCTATATTAACACAAATATGCAGCAAAAAAAATGTTTCACAACTTAGGTCTGATTCGCATGCATGGATTATTGCCGACAGAGACATGCACTTCTCTGATTCAGTCTAGGTTGGCTTAATAGTGATCTCTATTTGAGTGACTGTGAGCTATTAAGCTCAAATGATCTTGCTTTGATTTGCAACTGATGGAACAAGTGTCATGTGCAAAAAAGGTCGACTTTTGCCTTTATATCAGAATGCCGCCAACAGAATTAGCCACAAACAGAATTAGTTAATAATATAGATGAAGAAGCGATTGGTTCTTTTTCTGTTTGCGGAAGAGTGATTTTTTTTTCTAGAAATCCGGTATTGGTTTCAAAATCCGGATTCGGACACTTAATAAAAAGTCGTGGATATCCGGATTTTGGAATTACGGATTATCCGTATTGCATACTCTACGTATGACCCAGTCTATTTCTTCTCGATATCTTCGCTTGGGTCTTGATGAGAATCATGACTGCCATTTTCCGTACTTCCGTACTTTATGGTAAGCAATTAACAAAAAATATTAACTTATTCCATTACAACAATATTATGCAACATGCAAAACCCACAAGCACTCGCTCTACACTAAAACTAATTTAAGAAGCCAATTTGAATCTAGGCCAAAACTAAATAGTCCGATTAATTTCCAGATAAAATTACAAACACAGCGTGTATTTTGGCTAAAATTCTGTAATATTATTAGGGTTACCTTCGCCTTCTCACATAGTAAATTTCTAAAAATGTTACTGGCGCGTTCGCTTAAAAAAATTGTTAACCGGGACAGGTAAAGACAACTCTTTATTTTTTGTGCTGGTACAGTTTTTAAATTGTACTCTTCGGCTTGGCATATAAGCTTGTTTTGACTAATAAGGGTATAGAATGTACACATAAGTTAAGTTAGAAGACGTTTTACTTGTTAAAATATTATGTATGAAAGAAGTTATTTTAACTTCAAGGCCTACTTCACCACAATCGAATAAAATCTTAATACTTAACTAGCGAAAAACTTTAAGAAAATTACCTAGCTGACGGTGATCATTTCTCTTCCTACAGTATTCATTCTTTTTCTTAGATATGAAAATCAGTTTATAAAAAAGATTAGGAAATTGATTTCATACTTAGATATAATAAACTAGTTTCTACCAGCGGCTTCGCGTAAAATATACTGGGATGAAAAGCAGCTTATGTGCTAATTCAGACTATAATCTATCTCTGTGCCAAATAATTGTACATTCACACACACATCCATCCGAATTTTCACATTTATAATATCGTTTTTTTTATGCGACAATCCCACCGCACTATTCCCAAACCACTGCGACTCCTGAAAGCCAGAATCTACAGTGGCGACCACCTGAAAAGCGCCGAGGCAATGAAGCTCGACGAAGTCCCGTAGAATTAATTTAACTGTCTTGGATCCCGCAACTAGGAAAATATAATATCTACCTATTAGTAAGATTAACATTGTATCCAATTGTAGTTTTTCATCGGAAAACTGACCATGTACCCGAAGCATTTGGCAGACCGCCCGAACCAACTGTCTGCTAATAGTTACCCTCTGTTTGAGGGAGTGGGTGTTTTGTGGAGTATAAGCAGAACAATTTTTAAAGTGAACCTTGATTGTAAACATTTTACAATTCCTGGTAAAATATTGAAGTTTAATGTAGGTGTACTATATAGGTGCACCTTTACACAAACCTTCGAGGATACAGACATGACGTTATGTTAAAGTTTACTTACCAAAGGGTATCGTTAACTTTGTCTTTGGGTTGCAATACTGCTACTATCCGGCGTTATTATACGAACCTTGTGGAAATTAGAACAAATTTCCGTACGTTCAAGCGTTTTTGCCATAACTATCACAATTCACAAAACGTATAAATAGTAAAAAGTGGTATAGTCTTTTTAATGTTATTGTAAGTAAACCTAAGTTGCGGCAGAGTGGAGTGTCCTAATACAGGTATTTATTTGCTTAAAAGGACACTTCTGACATTAGCTATGTACTACAAAAATTGTTAAAGAAACTAAACTATTTGTATTCGTACTATTATTAAAGTCAAATAATGTTAGGAACCCACAATGTTAGGAACTGGGCTTATCCCAGTTGTAGGCAACTGCTAAGGCACCACGGATAGAAATTAATATTAATAACAACTGGGCTTATCCCAGTTATAAACGACCCTTAGTGCCTATTGGCCTTGTTTGTTCTGTCTCCTGCTTGTTATGGAGAGAAGTGGTAATTATGTTTTTGTTTTCCTACTACTCCTTTATTATTTTCTGAGTAATCTCGTTCCGGGATCCAATACAGTTAAATTCATTCTGAGGGACTTCGTCGAGCTTCATTGCCTCGGCGGTTTTTGGTGGTCGCCACGGTTGATTCTGGCTTTCAGGAGTACAGAAAGCCACTTGTTATGATCCTAATATACTTCGTTTACTTTGATAAATCTTGTGTGGTATAATACATTACCATAAGATCCTTAATTTACCTGCCATTTACACAGAGGTATTACCAAAATCTATCAAATTTTAAGCCATTACAAGACCCTTTTAACCGCTTTATAGATACCACCTAATTACAAACGAACCCACCTCTTTCAAGCAAAACTGAACAACCTATTAACTGAAATGCCAAAAAGAAGAAAGGGCCCTAATTACCTGATTCCCCTATGATGTTACACTCGTTCTATTAGGCAACCCTTCCACATATGGATGAAATAACGAATTTAACGCAGCCTCTGCCTGTGTTCGCACATCAAAATGAAAGGTTTTAATACCAAAGGGGCCTGATTAAATTAAAATTTTAATATTAAATGTAACATGAAAGGAGAATCAATTCTTACTAATACCAATGTGAAGCAATTAATTTTGGAGTAATTTGTTGTAGGTTAGCTTTACGTTTATTTTGGCAAAGCTTCGGAAATTGCTCTAAGTTACGAATTAATTCGGTTTGGGAGTAGGTAGATTACCTACAATCAGGTTTTGATTGTGTGCTAAATTTTATTTTCTTGTTTCTATAATGAATATTTGTCGGCGATGAACATGGCGATATTTGAGAAAACCCCAAGGAATAAAGGAATAACTAATTTTTAAAGTTTATTGGAACTTATGATGCCAAGTCAAACCGTAGTTATCACAATTCAATGTGACCCCTTTCATAATAACCCTCCTACGGCAATCGTGTAAAAAGGCCTCATACAGGGCAAGGCCCAATGTATAAGATCAACATGTTCTACCGAAATACTATGTGTCACTTACGTGGCATTGCAACGCATGTCAGGTACATATATAAGTTTGAAGAGGCCTCTGGTATTACCACTTCAATTTAGAACGCAAGCTTTAAACGCATTAAAAATATTCATCGTAGCAAAGTCGTGATAATTAAGGCCGATTGGTAGAATTCCCATTCATAGTACATTTCAATCACATTTTAATTTTATTTAAAATAGGCTCGCGCTTGACCACTATCTCACCTTTCTAGCTCTCGCTTGCCTAGAAGTAACTTATTCACTCTTGACTTAAAGACCCCTAGATTGTAGCTATCGGGAAACACAGACTTCGGCAGGGAATTCCACTCCCTAGCTGTACGCATAATAAAAGTATTCACAAAACGTTTAGTACTTATGGGTGGGATGTCCACCATGTACCGATGGCGCATCGCTGTACGTCTGGTAATCCGAGGATGAAACGGGCTGGGCGGAATTAGATCATGCAATTCAATCGCACAATCCCTGATAAAAAACCGACAAGCTGGCAACTCGGCGACGATGTTCAAGGCTCTGGAGCTTTGACTTAATGAATATTATTTACGACCTTTCCAGAAAACATGTCAACTTTAATTAAAGTAATGCAGATATTTAAACTCATTCATGTAACGTCATATGAAAAGCATAAAAAAGAATAGGGAAGGAACAAAAAAGCTGTACATGAGAAATTTTGTATTTTTATTTAACAAAGCGAACGGGAGGAAAGGTAGCTTATGCCGTGTAGAGTATATTTTTGTGACTGGTTTCTATTTTTTTCCCCGCATAGAATGAAAAAATAACATATCAACATACCTGCTTGGATTCAGGCCTTTTTGCTTTCTTTTTGGTGGAAAACTTACAAAGATCTCAGTGTTTTTTATAAGAACAAATTCGGGACAACCATTTTAATTTTGTTGATGCTTGCTGAGTTGAATTGCTTTTATTTTCATTGCATAATAAGTACATAGGAACCTGGTACCTTCTTATCATTCCTTCATATCACAATGCAATATCAAATGTTATTGGAATGGTTTAATTCTGCTAATCCACCTGTTAACAACCTCTTTAAAAAAAAGTTATCGTTGACTTTTGAAACTTTATTCAACCAAATGCATTCTGGACGGTGAATTATCACATTCATTTTGCGATAACTGGGCCTAAATCTGCTGATACTCTCCTCAAAGAAATGTGAGTATTATAGTCTATGAAAGCAAATCCATTACATTTGATAAAGCTTGGTCTATATTGATGTGTATCACAATCTTCCGACCTGCTGTTTTATCTACAACAGTTGGTGCGTGTTCCAAACCATAAACGTATATTTTCATTGCCATATCATCGGAACAAAAGGTTTAAAAAACAGCAAAAACATATTTTGCAGCCGCTTAGTTGCCCGCAGCTCAATACGTGTGTCAGTTTGTGGAAAAACTTTTTTTTTTGTTATTTTTAAACACAATGTGACCAACCCATCAAATACGGCCCGCGGTGACGTATTCACGTTACATTCGAACAAATAGCTATTTTTTATAAGCCTATGACATGGCAACAATTTTTCGTATATTTGTAATCTATAGCACGCATGAAATGTTATTTTTGGAGCGTTTGAATATGACTCTGATAGTTGAGCTTGGTATTGCTCGGGATAAAATATAATAAATAGAATGTAAAATTTATTGTGGTGATTTCAGGCGTGAAGTAAACTATTTTAGTTTCTGAATAACTCATATTTTTTATACAGACGGAAAATCTTCCAGCTTATTGGGAAATACATTGTCATGTGAATCCACTGTTTTCCACTGCGATACCCTGAAAGAAGTTTCAGTTTATGGCATGCTTTCAGAGTTGCCACAATGCATAATGACATCAACGTCATCATGATCATCATCATTTCAACCAAAAGAATTAACATAGACCTCACCCAAGTGTCACCACATTGACCGGTCACGTGCGTCTCGGATCCCTTAACCTTCACTAGGTCATCGGTCCACCTAGTGGGAGGACTTTCAACACAACGTCTTCCAGTTCGCGGTCACTCCAGAACTGGTCGGCCCCATCGGCCATTCGTTCTGCGAGCATGGAGGTGGACGAGTGCTCATTTGCTTCCAAGCGATCGCTGGGCACATGAGATACAGGGCAAAGTACTTCATAAACCCAGTTACCCTCTACGAGATAATCAGTAACACTAAGAAAGAAAAGAAAGAAAAGAAAGAAAAGAAAGAAAAGAAAGAAAAGAAAGAAAAGAAAGAAAAGAAAGAAAAGAAAGAAAAGAAGGAAAAGAAAGAAAAGAAAGAAAAGAAAGAAAAGAAGGAAAATAAAGAAAATAAAGAAAAGAAAGAAAAGAAAGAAAAGAAAGAAAAGAAAGAAAAGAAAGATTAGAAAGAAAAGATAGAAAAAAATGAGTATTTGTCACAAAACGACATAGTAGTACTACACACAGAAACTGATGATCACGATGATGGGTCATCAGCATTTTGATCATCTTCTTTGGTAGTTCTACACTAGGGCTGGGTCCACCATTGCTGGCCTTTCTTGAAGGGCTGGGGGATTTAATAATATAATTCCTCACTCATACGCAAATTACGCGTCTGAATTTGGAGTTGCGGACAGTCGGATATACAATACAATACCACGTTAGCATGATATACGTTTTCCCTCAGTACATTTGTAGGTAATAACAGCATATCCAGTATTAATTTATAGCAACGTACTCCAGGTACGTTGCTATGTTTGTGCCCAGGTGTACTAAAAGCTACCGTTTAATTAAAAACATGGCCGGCTACATACTTTTATGAATTAAAAACATCCCACTGCAATTTTTTTTTTTTTTTCAATTTTACTTACCGTTGTTTTTTGCGAAGTATTTTCTTGAGACAGGTAGATAGAGAGAACCAAACTATAAATTATTAATCTTTTTTTTCATTTTATAATTAATATTATACGTATAATTAACATCTTTATGCCAAAGGAAAAAAAATGCATTTTATGTTGACTTTAACCCTTTTAGAGACGAATAAAAAAAAGATGATGAGGATTGGCTCCACGTCATTTAATTGTTTAAAAATAGTAAATACGCAGTTTATCGCAAAACAAACAGTTTAATAACATAATAGTAGTCCAAATACCAAGTGACAGTGTTATCGTTACGAAACTCTCAAAGACAGTGCATAAATTACTTAAAAACTATATCCAGTGAAATCCAGTAAAAAGTAGTATATGACAATAACTTTTCACAATCATAATAAATAAACAGTGCAGTGCTTAATATAAAATTTCTAATTAAGTGATTTCTTTAGTGACAACGAAAATAAAAATATTTTTTTTCCGTGCTGACGTTATTTAGAAAAAATTAAGCTACCGCATTCTAAGGTCCTAATAAACTCACCGTGAGAACAGAACAAAAATTTCAACACTCAACATAAGTTACCAGTTGGCGTTGCGGTTATGGGCACGACATTGATTCTTGACACAAAGTGTCTCGAGTTCAATTCTGGGTTTCGAGAAGTCTTTTTGTGAATGTTTCTGGCAGTTAAACCACCCATAAATCTATAAACAAGTGAATATTTAACAAACATACAAAAATACGATTTCTAGTACCATCATGAACTTTCTGGAAAACATAACATTTCGTCGCAATATACGGTAGTATCTCTAAGTAGTCTGTGGTCGCAATCGAACACGATCCGTGGCAAGTGTAGCAACTGACGATGCCAGTGAGATTATGTCACAAACGTTGGAGAGTACGGCAAATAGTATGCCCGACTTGTCCAATGAGGAAGACGAACAAATAAAATGTTTAAATAACAAGTTACTGGACCTAGAGACACAGTTACAAAGTGCGCACAGAGAAATTGAGTTGTTATCATCAGAAAATTATGAACTTAAACAAACCAATGAAGAATTATTAAAGAAGAACAGCTTATATAAAAAAAATAACGAGTAGTCCAGTCAAACATAAAGTTGCATCTCCAATGAAGACGTCAAGTAAGACTATGAAAGTGAAACAAACACAAACCGAAAAATTAGAACAGAAATACAGCGAACCATCAACAACCACCCCTCTATTCCAGTCTTCACAAAATGTCCCAAACAATGTTGATATTATTAAACATCAGGACCTAAACGGCAAGACAAATACACGCCCAGTGAAAACAGTCACATCTGCACAAGAACCAAGACTCAGGCAGAATGCTTTAAAAACCAATAAGATATGTATCCTCAGCAACAATAATGTAAATAAAATGATCTCAATCTCAGATACTACTCTGCAACCCAAGTCAGAGATATGCCACTACTTGATGCCACACCGTACGGTGGACCAAATGATGCACAACATAGAAAACAAAGTGCAATCATTTAGTATAAACGATTTCTGTATCATATTTATAGGAGAAGAAGATGTCAACTCAAAACACTATCCTGATTTCATATTTAGTATACGAGCATCTATAAGTAATATTAAACATACAAATATTATTATCTGCGCACCGACTTTCAAATATGGCAATTATTCGAATCTATTTAATGGGAGGATAGAACATTTTAATAGTTTACTATACCGTGATATATTGACTCATGAACACGCTTATTTTCTCGACTCGAACAAGAACCTGTCCTATGACTACACAATGTTCTATAGACGTAACGGAAAGCTCAATAACACTGGCATGCGAGCTATTTTTCAAGATCTAAATGTTCTTTTACTTGAAATCAATCGATCTAACGCAGACTCATTAGAAGCAAATGTGATAACTTATACACAAGAGGATGAAGATAACCTGACTCGACAATTTGTTGACCAAGATAAAGAAAACTCTTTTCAAATTGAGTACTATGACACGGTTAAAACTAAGGAAGCAAATAAAGAGAAGCTGACAAAATTTTTTCGTCACTAAGAATATCTGTGTTATGCATCAGAATATTGCCGGCTTACTAAACAAATCCGACATGGTCACAGTGTGTTTGGATGAGTTATCAGAAAAAGGTTTAAATGTAGATGTATTGTGCGTAACTGAACACTTCATTATGGCAGGATATGAATCTTATGTAACTATACCAAATTTTCAACTAGCGGCGTCGTACTGCAGAAAAGAAAGCAAGAGAGGTGGAGCATGCATCTTGGTAAAAAACGGACACCACTTCATCGAATTAAAAAAGATAGCAACCATGTCGGAACCCGGAGTATTTGAATTTTGCGCTATAGAGTTACCTAATTATAACACTGTCCTAGCATGCGTGTATAGAGTTCCCAAGTTAATTAACCTGAACGTATGTATGGATAAATTGCAAATTCTCCTAAAAGAGCTAACTAAGAAGTGCTATCATAATATTGTCATTGCAGGGGATTTTAATATCGATATTTTAAAAAGGAACCTTCAAACGATTGAATTTGAGTGCCTTTTGCTTAACTATAATTTAAAATTAGCTGTGAATCAACCCACACGCCTTAAAAGTAAAACTTGTATTGATAATATTGCTCATAATTTTCGCAAAGCATGTAAGGTTGAAGTCCTAGAACTTGCTCTATCGGACCATACAGCACAATTTATGATATTCCCAGTACAAAAAAAATGCAGCATTAAATACTGGCAGGTAAAAAGACGTGACTACTGTAATGAAAACATGACAAAATTTAAAAACTGCTTAAATGATTTATCATTTTCTGACATTTACAAAAGCAATAATCCTAATGTAGCATATAAATCTTTTCTTGACATATTTTCATTATTTTATAAATTGTGCTTTCCCGAAATGAATGTTAGAATTAATACGATGAAAAAACCAAAATGGGTGTCACGTGGTATAAAAATATGTAGTAAAAAGAAAAGACAACTCTTATGGCAATACAGACTTAAACCAAATCAGATTAGTAAAGGAAAACTTACTAATTATTCTAAACTATTTAAAAGAATTGTAAAACTCACTCAAAAGGCTCAAAATAACTACACAATAAATATTTCGGATAATAAATTTAAAGCTACTTGGAAAATAATAAATAACTCAAAATTCATCATTCCAAAAAACTGCATTGACAAAATTCGTGTGAACAATGACATTATCTCTGATCCAAAAGACATTGCAGATGCCTTCAATAATTACTTTGTGGACAAAATCAATCCTATAGCAGGATCTGGGGATAAAGTTACAGCATTGATAAATAAAAGAAAAGATTCTTTTTTCCTGGCCCCATGTCTGCCAATCGATGTGTTTAAAATTATAAAAACATTAAAAAACACAAATAGTGTAGGATATGATGGTCTATCAACAAAAGTGATAAAATCAGTAGCAGGAGAAATATCAATGCATCTAAGCCATATAATTAATCTTTGCATAGAGACTGGTGTTTTTCCTGACGCACTCAAAATATCTACTGTTAAACCATTATTTAAAAAGGAAAATAAAGAGCTAATGCAATTTTATAGACCTATATCTCTTATTGGTATAATATCAAAAATATTTGAAAAGTATTTATATAAACAGTTATATACCTTTATCGAAAAAGAAAATATACTCGCTCATGAACAGAAAGGGTTCAGACATGGTAAAACCATAAACCTGGCACTTTATGATTTTTTACATAATGTCATGCCAAACGTAGATACAAATATACCTGTACGTACGATATTCTGTGACATGACACAGGCTTTCGACCATGTCCGTCACGACATACTAATTGAGAAATTAGAAGCATACGGCATTAGAGGTAATGTCTCCAGCCTTATTAAATCTTATTTGAGCAATAGAAGACAATTTACAGAAATTTCGGCAGTAAATGGAGGCAATAAACATGAAGTTATTCACAAATCAAAAGAGCGTGTAGTCAAATTTGGCGTACCACAAGGCACTGTCGTAGGCCCACTATTTTTTATACTTTATATTAATGACTTACCTAAATGTATTGACCACCCTATGACACTTTTTGCCGATGATAGTACCATTACGATCGCTTGTAAAAATAGAGACACTTACGAAGCTGATATTAACAATTCTATAGGTTCAATGATAAAATGGTTGCAAAACAACAATCTTAAGATAAATCTTGGAAAAACGAATATCATGCATTTTTCCCAAAGATTAACCATTCCAAATGTCCATGTACACTATTGTAATAATAACATAGACAAAGTTGACACTACAAAATTTCTTGGAGTAACTATCGACAGTAAATTAGATTGGAAAGCGCATACGGAAACCTTAAGCAAAACAATTAGCAATTCCACATATGCTCTGTACAAATTAGCCCCGATGTTAAATGTTGATGCGCTGCTAACTGCTTATCATGGCTTAGTGTCCTCTAAGTTAAGATACGGAATCATTTTTTGGGGCAATTCAACAAATAATAATGTAATTTTATTACCCAAAAGAGGTGCCTTAGAACTATGTTTGGACTTCGTGTTACCGAAAGTTGCAAACCGTATTTCAGAAAATATAAAATCTTGACCCTACCATCCTTGTACATTTTAGAGACCATCATGTTTGTCAGATCGAACCCACATCTATTTCCTCTATTGTCAGATAAAGTGAATCGAAATAGGCGCGACAATAGCAAACTATGCATTCCTAGATCTAGGACAGCACTATTGCGGAAAAGTATATTCTGTATGGCGCCAATTATTTATAATACATTACCAAAATATTGGAGGGAATATACAACAAATAAATTAAGAATTAGTTTAAAACGCCTTTTATTAGAGAAAGTCTATTACAGCACTGACGAATTTTTGACTGATAAATTAATTTGACTTGTGTGAATTATGCAGATTTTATTTCTAATTACTATGACATTTAATTGACTAATTTTATATACATTTCTTTGATGAGTTGATGACATAATGCTGTAGTATATTTTAATTTTTAAGTTCTAATTGGGATTATTGATTATTTGTATAATGGATAAGTTTTTTAATTACTTAATGTTTACTTGTTATATTTGTACGCCGTTAAGGCAAAACATGACAGTGATAAATTTAATGTAACATCTTGCATGCCATGTGTGTGCATACTCATGTTTTGAACAAGTAAATGATCTTATCTTATCTTATATTAAAAAAAAAAAAAAAAAAAAAAAATGATAGATGTGCCCTTCAGTTAAAGCAAAAAAAAAACTTAAACCAAAAAAACAACAATTTGACATAAGGACACCGTAAAAACTGTTGTACATCTTGTACCTCGGCAAACTTAGTGCAGACCGGACGCTCTTAATCAACTTGGAAGTATGTTGTTAATACTCTTTTTTTTATGTGTGTCACCTCAAAACTTATTACTAAGTGAATTGATTTTGATAATTCATGTAGTCCCATTTAAATTTGGTGATGATCTGACAAAGAACTTCGGAGATATACAACAGAATTCTTCAATAAATAACTCTCGAGATAGCTGCAAACGCATGTCTGTTTATTTTTTACGCCATTTCCTAACATTAAATCACGCTCTAAAGAGGTATGCAGATGTGTACAGTTCTCATTTCACCGGTTATGTTCAATTTAATGTTATTCGGGTTATCTATTCTGGCATAACTTTGTGCATTATAAGTAGATTACTAAAACTTGCTCATCAGGTACCACAACTAAAAAGTTGAGATGATTGCCGAAGGACATTAATAAAATAGTTTTGGCATAATTTGGCATAAAAACAATTTGGCATAAAAACTGTACATAGTGCAAGTTTTAACACTGATATCCACAGACACTATACAAAAACATATTCGTATAAATAATTATAACGAATCAAATGCTATCCAAATCCAGTAACTACCAAATATGCAAGTAAGTGAGCATATTTACATATCAATCAGTATTAATCGTCATATAAATGGAAACCCAATGTATAAACCGTTCAACTCAATTTAATTTTTGGTCTGCAATCGAGATTTTGAACTAAAATGCATCGCTCCCTATCATTGGTTGAAATTTGCATGAATAATTTCAAACCGTACCCACTGTTTTACTGGACGACTCCATTTTCACTGCCGTTAGGGTTGCAAGTAACGAAAAGGGTCCTTAATAAAATAAAAAGGAGCTATTTAGCCACTGATTCGCAGATTCTTTATTTAATCTTTATAAAGAAAATTTGAATATGGAATGTGCTTGCCAATCGCCAAACGGTGTCGTGATTTTTATAAGTTCGAAAATATTCTGGTTAATTTTTCACATATACCTTCAACTGTCCATTTCCAGACACAATAGAAATTAACATTGTTCTAATCCGATTCGGTCTGATGGACAGATGACCGGATTTTGCCGATATCAAGAAGTGTTATCGATTATAGGAAAAATAAGATATTCCGTACACAAACACAGTAACGGAATTTCAACAGAAATCAACATTTTACTAATTTGCCGATATTTCCCTATACCTAAGTGTAAAAAGATATCATAATAAGTTTCAGACGTAAGATTAAAATGAAAGCAAATTGAAAAACATTTTCTCAAAAGAAACCGAAAATATGTACCTACGTGAAAACACATACGTGTGTTAACAGTCATTACGAAGTTTACTTATATTTTTACAAGCTTACTTTTTTCTTGGAAAGACGTAATTTTCCTCGTCAAACCTCGGTAGCCCTAACAGGATGTTCGCACAGAATTGTCACCCAAAGTGGTCCAATGTGGGAGCGAGGGGGTCACCCGTACCCCGGGAGGGCTCGGGAGGATTTTTTCGGGATCGCACGTTAGGACCCTCGGCAATTTGGTTAATTGCAGTTCATTTTCACTTCATTTTATTCGCATAGAGGTTTATGTGAGGATCAAAGGTTTGAGGGCGCCGGCTTTAATGGATCATGAATATTTGCATGTTATTTTAATAATTAAGAATTTCTGCATACGGTGAAAGGTTTCGGGAATTTCCGTTGCGGAAGGAATTAGAGGCAATCGGATTAGCTTCTTGTAAATTGGCTTTAGTCATAACTGTGTGGGTCTGCTAACGAGACTTGGGTACTTTGAGAGGTAATAAAGCCAGATATTTAGAACCCTTTTTTGCATTTAACATGAGTAAAAGCTTTAAATATAAGGAGATGTCTAGCCGACTGATCGACACTGTGCGTGACGAGAGGGCTGGGTCGTTCTTAGCGCAAAGAATCAGCAGTCCCATTCAACGTAGCAATCCTGCCAGTCTTCTGGGCACTTTCCCGGATGACATCGAAGTGGAGTACTTCGACGCCTAAGTGTACCTTTCTTTTGTATCATCATCATTTCAGCCGAAAGACGTCCTCTGCTGGTCATATGCCTGTCCCAAGCGCCGCTACACTGATCGGTCATGCGCACAGACATAAATCAAACGATAACGCAAGTCCCTCCTTCTGTATGAAAACCAAGCGTGCCACTTTTTCAATTTAAAAACAAATTTACTTACCAATGAAATAAAACATTTACAATGCCTCGGCCAACTTTAGCTATACATTATTTACAGCTCAATATGGCATAAAAAGCCATTTTTCTAGATTTCGGTGAGTTTCCAGTGCCAATAATGCTAAATGAAAAGCTCAGATTACGATCATTGATCGTAACTTAACTGCGTTTTTTGGCACGCGAATTACATACAATCACGTCATCTAGTTAGATTTATATCTGTGGTATTGCGCGTTTCGCATCCACCGGACTTAGTTCTTTTGTAAATAATGTAAGTAGTTAGGTTTAGTATAAGTTAGGATAGTTTACTTATATTTGAGTTAATGAAACATTGCATTTTCAGTTGCATGTTATTTACTCATAACGTGAGCGGTCTAAATCATTATCATCTGCCTGCCCCTGTCCCAACCACTCATATTCCTTGTCCCACCCATGTTACCTGGAATCGAATCAACTAAATTTCTTCTTCCGTTCTATCGACCGTCACGCAATCATTAAACCAGTAGCCAAAACTATAGAAATAAATACATAAGTATGTACCTAAAGGTGAAAATACACTAGAGCATTTTCGCGAGCACAACAATGTAATGTAACGTTTTTACGAGTGGTACAATACAGACAAATGCTTAGTATCCTAAAGCATTTCCATGTAATGTAACGTTCTTGCTAATGCTTGACGCTGCGTTTGACGTAATGCTCACGGCGAGTGAGCATTTACCTGTAACATTTCTTTGAACCTTCGTTTCATTATTGACGACACTCCGCGTCGTCCGCCCTTTCGATATAATGTTACACCAAAACGCTCGTTGCATTTCAAAATCTAGTTGTAACAAAACATCGACCGTCATGTTCGAAGTGTGGTTCGAGCAAAATTAAAAACAGCGTATGTTTGATGTTCTGTTACAAGTGAATGCTCTAGTCTATATTCACCTTAAAACGTTGAAAAACTTTAACAATTGCTTACACTACTTAAGATAAGAATGTATAGTGAAGAAAAGAAGCGTAATCTTGTAAGAAGCTTATAAGATTTATCAGATAAGAGGTTTGCAGCTTAGCTCAGTTAAGTCAGATCTTGGCAATTCACTCGGAGATACACAGGGATGCTGTGGTACTACGCTTTGTGTTTTGATACGGAAATCGTTTCAACACGTGTCTTTGAGCAAAACAGTATCGACGTTTTCGTTAAGGCGGTACCCTGACCAAAAAATCAGCATGAGATATGGGCATTCCTATTGGCCTAGCGGCACTGGTGGCGCATAAATTACAGTACCTAGTGAATACGCCCAGATTTTAGAAAAAAAACTTTTTAAAATCGAATTTTAGTCTTTTGAAAAAAAAAACGACAAAAATGTTCGTTATTAAATTGTCTATCCACTAGTGTTAGTACAAAAATAATTAATGAACATTTTACGAGGAGATGCATGCTATCAATAATTATTTCTCATTTTTATGGTTTTGTTGGAAGGAGATTAATGAAACATATACCTCTTTAAAAAAAAAGTATACGACCATTTTAGAAATTTAATATGTAGAAATTTAATTTATTTTTAATAGTTGATATTTATTTTTAAATAACGAATAGATAGTTCCTAAAAACAGCACGAAAAACGGCTAGTGCGTTTTGCTCGGGGTACCGCCTTAATTCTCTTACTTTGAAATCTTTGGTATCTATTGATTATTTAGTCTATACTAATATTATAAAGAGGAAAGATTTGTATTTTTTTGTATAACGAATAAACTTAAAAACTACTGCATCGATTTCAAAAATGCTTTTCCGTTGGGAAGCTACACTATCTCCAGATGACATAGGCTACTTTTTATCCCTGTATTCCTACGGGAATGGGAACTACGTGGGTGAAACCGCGAGACGTCCGCTAGTAGCTCATCATCTGCCTAGCCCTTTCCCAATTGTTGTTGGGGTCGGCTTCCAGTCTTACCGGATTCAGCTGAGTACCAGTGTTTTACATGAAGCGACTACCTATCTGGCCTCCACAACCCAGTAACTGGGTAACACCATACCCCTTGGCAAGACTGGTGTCAGATCTCAAGCTTCTGACTACCCGTAACGACAGTCAAAGATTTTCAAATGACGCGTTAAGCCGTTGGTCCCGGCTACCAACGGCTTAACTTCATTGCCGAGGCACGGTGGAAACTCGGTATGTTGAAATGGTCACCCGTCCACGGACCGACCTCGGCAAGCGTTACTTAACCTTGAAGATCGATCCGTGCGGCTGTTATTATTTAGCCACGAGCCCCTCCGCTAGTAGCTAAATATAGGAAAATCGTGATTTGATACATGAATACATCATAACATCACGTTTTTCCCCCGAAGTGTTAGGTAGTTGGTGTACTTATAGTACACTCACATTCCGCCAGTTATATTTGGTAGCGATTTTTATTTAATTGAGTACACCGAGTGACTTCTCTGTGTTGGCAATAATTAATTTGATATTTTTATACGGGCAACAAAAATGGACTGCTGATCTTTAAACCACGGGTAAATAAAAGTGGCCTACTGCCATTTCCTGCCTTTTTAACGTTTATAAAAATAAAAGTGGCCTACTGCCATTTCCTGCCTTTTTAACGTTTATAAAAATAAAAGTGGCCTACTGCCATTTCCTGCCTTTTTAACGTTTATAAAAAGCTTGTCTCAGTCCATCAGAGCTAGTTTAGCTTCGTTTGCGTGATAATAAATAAGTGTTAGATGTTAAGAGCTGGGGAGTGACCATAAGCTCTTAGAGTAAGGTTATTTTGAGTGTGTGAGGGACGGATGTATATGACTTGTATACATCTGTCCCTTACACACACTCAAAATAACCTTACTCTAAGAGCTTATGGTCACCCCCTGGTCTGTTATTCTACAATCCATATTCTTTATACTGTTTTCTGTAAACTATTTTCTATAATCTTTGTTTTGTGTAACTGTGTATTTGATATGAGAATACACCTGGGCGAGTAAACCCTTTTATGCATTTTTATTTACTTCGTGATCCCCGCTGAAATACCCACATAAGATTTTAGTATTTTAAGTTGAGACAACATATTTTAGTTCACAAGTTTTTTAGAAGCCTTTGTCAAAAATATTATCATCCTCTTCTCGGACCCCACACGCTACTAAATTCAAGGGTCTGTAACGCTTTTTATCAATACTTTCCAGCAAAAACTTATCTTATTTCTGCAACTATATATCTCATGACAATTTCAAATCCTCGAGTGAGATACAATTAACCATCCTCAAATTGTAATCAAAACCCCATCTCCCACCGCTTTCATCTCGAATCACACATCAAGATACGCCAAATTCACCGTTCCAATATAGCTTAGTTTCAATCGGCCGCCTTCGTTCGTCCGTGACGCGAATGCACGCTGTCGGTCGAATACAGGAGCATTGTGACACGGAGTAGATAGGTTACAGAAGACTGGCTTCATACAACGAGTGACCACGCACGCACGCAGACATACATAATGCACAGCAGGTACAAAGGTACTTGCGGGTGTTAATCGTTTGACGCAGTTTTAGACCACCATGCTTGAAAAGTAGTCATAGCACAGTGGTAACGGCACCGATTTTCGATCTGTAAGTTATGGATTTAAACACAGGCAAGTATTCATTTTATTTTGTGCAGTTTTCATTGTAAACAATCACATCGCCACTGCTCTTGCTTTGCTGTGTACAAAACTGTAAATGAAATCATCTTACGAGAACCAGCATGTCCCAGAACAAAAAGCTCGCAGACATTCGACTTCTGGGCATGATTACGGTCCACTACTTTTTATAGACAGGTCACCCGCAAACGTACAATGTGAAAATTATACTACGATAAATGCATGGCTGTGCTATATGTACGTAGGCACGCGTTTGTATGTGTGCGTGCACTTGTTTTCGCCTTCGAGGCTAACCTTCTGTAATCAATCTACTCCGTGACAACGAGCATGATTCACTGCAGCTTAGAATCCGTATTAGGAGCACGTATGATGCATTTTCTTTATTTTTCGTTGTACGGCATATTCTGTTGCCGAAGGCTGTGGTTAGGGAAATCGTGATTAGGTCTTAGCTTGTTGAAGTGGAGTTTCGAATTGGTGGTGTGGAATTTAAAATTGATGTGGTGCTAGATGAACTATTGGATTCACGACTGATGTTGTGGGGAGTGACTTGCAACTTTCATGGAATCGAAATTCGCCCTTTTAATTTTCCCACTACACCATATTATACCACGACCGAGCTAGGAACGTGTGAGGCATTTTTTATATTGTTTGTATAGAAAAGTATTAGACTATGACAACTAGACTGTTCCCTCGCCGACCAACACCGTCGCGTAATATTCAAAATTAGGAACTTGTTCTTCATTGGTAGGTAATATTATCGATGCCAAAAGTGCAATGAAATAGAGGCTCTGTCAATATCAATTTGTCATCACTGATGTTTGATGGTTTGGACCATTTGTTAAAGGTACCTATTTACGATAAGCCCACCATTTTTTCGTCAGTTTTGCCTGATCAAATGAAAATAAACGGCCCTGCACGTAACTTGACCTTTTTAGAAATCAAAAAGTGGACACCACACCAAATGGCTTCTCTCTGAAACTTTTCAGATATTTTCTTGATGTCTTAGCGAGCCGCTATCAACATTTCACCCTGAATACGCTTGCTCAATAACCCTGCCAGCTCCCCCTATAGGAAATTTTATATTACAGTCACAACTGTTTTCACCTTTCTTCTATAGGTACCAGCTACACAGTTTCCATTACTTAAAAACCGGTCAAGAGCGTGTCGGACTTCGCACATTTAGGTTTCCGTACCAAATATAAGAAAATATTAGGTACTAGCTGACCCGGCAAACTTTGTTTTGCCATAAAAAGACCAAACATTTATCTACCCTACCTACCCTACCTTACACTACCTACCCTACCCTACCCTACACTACCCTACCCTACACTACCCTACCCTACCCGACCCCTCACTACCCTACACTACCCTACCCTACCCTACCCTACCCTACCCTACCCTTTCCTACACTACCCTACCCTACCCTACCCTACCCGACCCAACACTTACCCTACACTACCCTACCCTACCTTCTTCCGGATGCCATAGCGGCTTTCCGTATTATAAAACAGGTGCGGCCAACAGGCGTTCTCACGCAGGTTTTGACGGGGCACGGCGGGTTCTATGAATACTTGAATCGCTTCAAGTGTAAGGAGAGCCCATCGTGCGTCTGCGATCCAGGCGTGGCAGAGACTGTCCAGCACATGCTTGTAGATTGTCCGTTATTTATCAAGGAACGCTACCAACTCGAATGTGAGCTGGACAACAGACTGACGAAGGAGAGCCTGCATGGGCTCATGACTAAGCAACACAGGGAAAAGTTCCTAGTGTACTGTGTTAATGTGGCCTCCACCGTCATTGCACGAAACCGAAGCTGAAGCGGCACTATGCTTCACTAGTATTATAAGAATATTTTGTAAGAAGCATAGAATAGCACGCACAAAACTGCAATGATGAACTGTGCACTGGGGTAGTACCTAAGAAAACAGATTGTCTGTATGGTGAAAAGCACTGTTGTGCTTCTCATCCCTATTTGTAAGGCACTATTAATAAAAAATTTGATCTTTCCCCTGTGATATATTTTCTGACTGTGATAAATAGCACTTTTGCATATTGTATTTATAAACAGCACTTCTCGCACATTTGTAATTTTCTGTAACCTTGTATATTAGCACTTTTTGTCTTTTGACCCAAATTTTAAATAAATAAAGCTGCCTTTACATAATTAAAGAAAGTGGGAGTCCCACCCACCGTATACAAGAGATGTAAGCAAGAAGAACAATTAGTATGAAGAATGAAAGTACGAGAGGCATGAAAGAGGAATGTAATGAAAGGATTTGCACAGAATAGGCGCCAACTTTGTTGAGCGGGATTAGTATTATAAAAAAAAAAAAAAAAAAAAAAAACCCTACCCTACCCTACCTATAAACCTCACGGAGCCCGAGACCTTTCCAACGAATGCAAAACCGTGGAAATCGGTTCGTGCGTTCTGGAGTTATAGCGTCAGGGAGGAAAACCCGACTTATTTTTATATAGTAGATTTGTTAGTAAAATATATGTAACTAGCTGACCCCCGCGGCTTCGCTCCCGTCAAAATTAAAGCCTATATATTACTCGGGAACAATGTAGCTTTCCATAGGTGAATTTTTAAAATCAGTCCAGTAGTTTCGGAGCCTATTCAGTACAAACATCATCTGCCTGGCCTTTTTTCCCAATTATTGTTGGGGTCGGCTTCTAGTAGTTATGACCAAATTTCAAGACCAATGGGAAGTTAAAAAAAAAATCCGATCAAAATTTTGTGACAGACGACGGACAGACAGACGGGCACGTGAGTGACAGCAATAGGGCTCCGTTTGGACTCTTCGGGTACGGAACCCAAAAAATGATTATAGAACAAGTTAAAATGTTCTTCTAACCCGCAATAACGGTAGTAAGTACAGTTCGGGGTGCGCTGACACTGAAACCCGATTCAATATAGTCGCCTTCTCGTTTCTACCGAGAATCAAACGTGACGAGAATTCCTTCCGTATTATAGTTTATTTCCAAAGTTATTCCTGTTACTGGGGTACCTACTATTTTGTTGGTTGTGTTGAGGAGAACTTCGGCAGGTTTTCAATGAGGGTGTTTACGGGATGGCCTTTAATTCATTGGCCATTTTCAGTGTCTGAAAGCACTCATATATAAAAACAATTTTAACGTAGGGAGCTTGTCGAACTAAAATCGTGAAAGAAATACGATTATATGTGTATTGAGTAGATTTTTCTCAAATTTTAGAATTGACCTGACAGTGAAATTTTTCACATTCATGAGCACTTTCACCCCTTAAAATATTGCTAATATTTTAAAAGTTTTCCGCTATTTGTTGAATATTATGAATATTAGGCATGTCGTTACCATCATATAAGCATAGTTTTATCAATTATGCCTGTTACCAGGATGACTGCAGGCTGCCCTGTCTTTCTGGCTAGTTTGCATAATCACGTAAAAGGGTAGTTACGCACCACACGTTCGTGTCCGTGATCCGTGTCCGTGATTTTAGTTCCGAGTTCAAAATGTTCTGAATAATGACAGATTATGACGGATAGAGTTCGGATGTAGTGTATAAGCTTCCCTACAAGAAGTACTTCGGTTACTTCGGAACCGAAATTTCACGGACACGGAACGGATGTAGTGCGTAACCATCCTAAGACAGGTCTTGAAAAGTTTTGTTTATTGCTAATTAATCTAGCAGCTGTATTAACAAGACATCTAGACACTAGGAAGATCGAAGGGAAATGTCTTACAGGTCGCAGTCCAATCAAATGGTCATACCAAGTCCGCACATCGTTGCAGACCAAACTGTACGATGTTCTTCATGACGCAAAAGACAAACACAAATGACCCAAATCGGTGAAGGAAAAGTGATTTCTAAAAACGACAAATCAATTGGGTGGAGGTACTAGTGTATATCCTCTTGTATAATTTTGATCGTTCTTAAAATATAAAATCAAACATATTCCTTACGCTATTATATTTAGGCTACTTAATAAATACATTTTCAAACTTTATAATCTAGAAATCATATCGACATGTTTATACACCAGCATCTTTTTCCTTCTTCCCCATTGCCTCTGCCTGCCCCACGTTATCAGGCAGCACAAGATCCGAGGTATTTGGTAGTAGTGTCACTACACATGCTGTTAGTATGGATAGGACTCCAATGATAAGAGATGGGAAACCTGGCCAGTAGTCCATCTGCAATGGGAAATATGAATCTGTTAATGACAATGCTATATGTATATATTAAAAATAAGTGGAAGAAGCATTAAATTATATTGTAAGCGCTAGGCGGATTACGTGTTCAAAAGCTACCGTGGTCCTGATATGAACTTCCCTATACTAAAGCCAACTATTCACGCGGTTGGCTGTCGTCGAGAGTAAGCTTTAAACAGATAATCAGAATTTGCAGGAAATCAAGACGGGTTTTTGTTGAGACACTGGATTCTGTCTGATGGCTTCCCGAATTTACTGAAGCTGCCTTTACTGCTTTTTACCGAGTTTCTGCGAAAACATCAAATTCCCTAAATACCTAAATGCAGTAATTTTATATACAGTCATTTTTACATATTATATATGGTCCAGTGGCTAAGACCTTGCCACTCGTGCTTAAGGTTTTGGGTACAAATTCCGGGCATGTTCTCAAAAAGTGTCTTCAGAAAGAAGTATCGTCAAGAACACACATATTTTTGGTGGTATAATGGACCCGTCACTGAAATGTACCTACTAAGTCGGATATGCTAAAGAGTAGCAAATCTAAATCGACTGGCATCATCAGAATCATCATATTTTTAAGATCTTATAATAAGAACTTACCAACAAAGGTGTCTGCGGAGCTATGATGGCAGCAACTCTTCCCAGAGCAGAGCATAATGCATGCATAGTGTTCCGCGTATATGTAGGAAACAATTCCGAAGTGTATACGTACACGATGCGAATGGCCACAGATGAGCAGAGCTTGCCAGACATGTAGAGCAGTATAGATAACCGGGCGTAGTCTGTAGAAATAAATATTACAAAACTAGTAGAAATAGAGAGTTAGTTTGGGCCAACTTATGAATGACGTGCTAACTTAGATGGTGAAATGATTAAGAGATGTAGTACAAACTAAAATTTTCAGTTTCTTGGACAAAAAAATATTTTAATATTAATGTAAGTAATTGTCAAGCCCTAAATAAATAATCTATCACAGCATTTATGACATTAATTTTGAAATAATTTTTTACTGGGCGCAATACTCACTACTCATTCCACATGCTTTATATTAAAAACGCCTTACTTTTAATAATATATATTACATACCTGTCGGTATAATCATATGCGCCATACAAAAGGTTCCAGTCAGCAGAAACGAGAATATCAATGGCCTTTTCCTCTGACATTTCATCAGTAAGTACAAAACGATCACAGCTGCTGGTAATCCGGCCGAAACTGTCAACCCATAGTTCAGATACTTGTTTCCTTTCAACGATACTGAGTTTATTAGCAACGAGTATTGGTTGAATAGTCCAGTAAACCACATGCAAATACAACATAGCAGTCTTAGAAACAACTTCTTTGAAGAAAACGTCATCTTTATCGAAGTCTTCAAGCTCACATTTGAGGACTTCTCTTCGCATTTCAAGTTGGACAGTTTTATCTCATCTATGACTATTTTGTTCGTCTTAGCTGCTTGTCTGATTATGTTATCTACTTTGTTTTTCTCACCTTTGTTCAGTAACCATCTCACACTTTCGTCCATCCAGAATATATAGAGGATGAATATAAGTCCAGGTGCATATATGGCTATTAGAAAGACCCTCCAGTTTGGTGAGAGCCAGGCTATGATAGCCAGTGTCATTCCTCCAAAAGTTGAACATAAGCCGAGTACAGATATGATTAGAGGGCGATGTTCTTTTGTGACCGTTTCTATGGCTGAAATATACAATAGTTCGAGATGAATTTTGGGTACTCACGCAATGGTGTTCTGATAAAAAACATGCTCTTTGATACTTAACTTTTTCATGTAATTTACGCTGTTCTGTTTTGTTTAAAGTTTAATTATGTAATACACAGTGTTGCGGATATTTTTATAATTCATATTTACTGTCCTTATAGTTATTATGGAATTATGGTCCCCTATGAAACTTAAATTCTTTGGTAAGAAATTAATGGGGAGAAAGTATCTATGAATATAAGCAAATTAAATTATGTTTATTTTTTTTAATTATTAATTTATTCCTAGTTTAGAAGCCAACACAAATTTTTTTCAGCGTAGTTTTTCAAAGTTAATATTATTTATATTCATAAGTACTTTCACCCTTATTTGATCGCTGTTACAACACAATTCAAGCCACAGAGAGTCATCCGTACTCAAAAATCATGATAAATTGATTACCTAGTGTGAAAGTACCAGAGTAACAGTCGCCCAGTATTGGCTCTAAGGTCTCTAGAGCGACGTACATCCAATAGGAGAAGGCGAAACTCTTACATAAACCAACTATAGCGCAAGCGACTGCCGTGAATATAACTACAGTCTTCCTGCCAAACCTGGAATAATAAAAGTTGAGTCACTGAAATTATTTAAAAAAATCATTGAGTATAAGGCTGCTGGGATTTGAAAGGGATTGAGAAATAAAACAGTAAGGCGGAGCGGGGGAACGGAGAGGAGAAATGAGTGCAACTGAGCTCTGCGTATAAAAATAAACAGTCCGCTACTCCGCTTCAATACTCCGCTCCACTACTCCTTTGCACTACTCCGCTGCGCTACACCAGTCTTCTATTCCGCTCCGCATTTATTTCTCTCTCCGTTTCGCTACCTAGCTCTGCGTCTATGGACAGATACAGTCCACAATTACGCTACGCATCTTCCCTCCGTTGCCTCGCTCCGCTCAAGTGGACAGGCAGCCTTAGGCCGCGGTTCCACTGACGCGGAGCTGGGCGGAGAGGAGCGGAGACGAGCGGAAGCGGCCAATTACAATGGTTGAAATCCTCATCGCGCCACTCGTCTCGTCTGTTATTGGACGATTGCTGCACGTCACCACTCCTCTCCGCCCAGCTCCGCGTCAGTGGAACTGCGGCCTTAGGCCCGGACTCCACCAAAGCGGAGATGTGCGGTAAGTCCAGCTGAGCGGAGACGAGATGTGTGAATAACGAAATTCTATTGGTTGTTTAAAAAACGTCTCCCCTCCGCTCGTCTCGTCCCCGCTTTGGTGGAGTCCGGGCCTTAATGGGCTTGTTGATATTGTTAATATGTCGACAAGACGACAACAGTATGTATAGGGATCCTCAGTTGACAATATGGAAACCACTTTTGAACAACTTTGGGGTCACCAAGACACAGGCTGTGCCTAGTTTGAGACCCGTTGCTAACCTGTCATTGTTAGTTTGAATTTTGTTTACCACGCTAATAAAATCATGAAATAACATGTGCAAGATAAATAAACAAATTTTAACAACAGATTCTTTTGCTTATCGGCAAGTTCGCTGTTTTGTTAAAGTTTATTACAATAGTGACAAATAATAAGGTTTAAGGGTAATGAGGAGTTCTGTTTTCGGATCGGGCAAGGTGTTATTGAATTTTTCGCAGTCATGTTGTGTTACAAGAGAGGTTGAATATTTTATACTAGCTATTCCCCGCGGCTTCGCTCCTGTGGCCCACCCCACTGGACCCGTTTTCTGGACAAAAAGATACGAGTAAGTAATAATACTAACAGTAATCTACGGGTACTGAAACAGCCTTTACTACGAAGGACCTTTACTTCTTATTTGGGTAAGGATATATCCCATCAAAAACATAAATGTGAAAAAGGGAGCCAAATTTATGCGCGGTTGTTGACTACGCCGAAAAAGAATTGAGATCTAAATGGGTGCCAAGTTCTGTATCCTGAAATATATTTACAAGAACATAAAAAATTTAAAAATAAATTTAAAAACACTATTTCTTGCTTTTTCTGCTACAACAATATTTGCTATTTTAGAATATAACTTCTTAAATTTGAATCGTCGAATTATTCACATAAGGCAGATAACTTAGGATTAAGTAAGAGTGGGTGTTACACGGGCAATCACGATGACCTTGGTTTTGTCAATGTTTATATTAAGACCCCTCCTTTCGGCAGCTCTACTGAGGTCATCAAGCATTGTACTGAGGCCCTCCATGGTCTCAGCCATGACCACATTGATTGTGTAACAGATACTTACTTGTCTGATAGAGGACCAACAATGATCAGCCCCATCGTGTAACCAACGCTGTGCATCGTGCCAACGAGCGTTCTCTTCCAGTCCTCACATGCCAAATTGAACTGAAAGAGAGAAAGAGATTTTCAAAGCAGTTTTTGTAAAGTTTTTAAAATGAAAGGTGCAGAGAGCTACATTAATTGGCGCATTAAAATTCCTTTAGGTATTAAACCTCAATTTAACAATTATTTATCAATCGATACCATCGGTGAACGAATCAGTTGATCGACAAACCAAAATCAAATAGTTTATTTCAAATAAACCTTATAGATATTTTTGAATCCACAAACAAAAAAATTATGAATCTAGTTGCACATTCGCAAGTGTCAGTAGGTCTCTATGAAGAAGAATGTGCAAGAAACTGCACGGACACTCTTTTCCATCAATAAGTTTCAATTACAAGTATTTGGTTAAATCATTCTTGTTAGAAAATTACACATAAATGTGTGAACGATGTAAAAATACAGTTTTACTGCACCAAAAGTTGCGACATTAATCAATTGAGACGCCGCACCGTTAGAACAATGTCATTGAACGATGATTGATCTATTGCTGAGGTCATATTTAGATATGCGGAATAAGGTGTACAGTCTTGGAGTCTCCATTGCAGAGGGAGGATCCTCCGACCAGACAGGTATTGAGTCTGGTCCGCGCAACAGCCCGACGGCGACGGCTGTTTCCGAACTGTTTTATAAATCAAATCGCGAAAACTGTTAAGCGATGCAGGATTTTTGTGATTTTAATTTGTATGTGGATGTCGCATTAGTGCAAAGTATTAATACAGCAAGAAATTGTTATTAAATAAATAAATAGATAGATGTCGCTGCAATAAAACCCTTCGAAAAGTAGGTGACTTATTGATGACGCTGTCCGTATCTACAGATGTTTTTATTACCCGACTACGGCGAAGCCAAAAGGAAGGGTTATGATTTTAAGAGTCTATGTATGCACGTTTTTGTATTTACGCATGTTCCTCCGTATCGCCTAAACTGTTCATCCGATTTTGATTAATGAGGTATCAATCGATTCGTTATTATGGCTCGGGCTGCGAAGGATTACAGTTTTAACACGCTTTTATTAGCTTGGTATGTATTTATCTATGTATCTATGAACCTGGGCATCCCCTTCTTGGCATATTTTTTTAGGCATAACGTTTTCGCATAACTTTTATTAGCATAACAATACTGTGGCGTAATGTAACCGTTAGCATAACTACCATTTAGTCTAATTTGTTTTGGCGTCATTTGGAGTTGCATAAATATTTAAGGCATAATAATTTTATGGGTACATGTTTGGACGTCGAAAATTAAAATACCTACGGGTAAAATGCTCCAAACCAATGTTCTAAACGTCGAACTCAATTGAATTAGGTTAAGGTGCGGGGGGTGGCCCTTGGGCCACAAATATGTTTGATTTATTCCAAAGAACAATATGTGCTTGTAAAAATTGCTGTATAAAATTATGCGTCATTATTATTATACCAACAGTATTTAAGATAATATACATTATGGCAAAACATTTATGCCTAATTATATTATGCGTAATGATCATTATGCTGAATTTCGTTATGCCAATGTAAATGATGGGAATATGTTTTATGCTTATCATTAGTAAACCCTATGAATCTATGTTACGGAATCTTTGAACGTGATTTACACCCCCTTCAAAAAGTCAGATTAATTTGAAACTTTGCACACAAAATGCAACAATTACAATAGTTTGTCCCATTATTTTATTTATTTAGATAACATGGAAAACTTACAGCTAAAAATAAACAGAACAAGAGCAGTAAATTTGACAGTCAGCCAATTAAAAGTCATCACTTATAAAATATTGGATATAACTGAATATGGACACTTTAGAAGACGACTGTTACAATATATCGCCAAACAAGACCACTAAACATCTTATAAAATTAACCATTGCTGTCGACCGTAGTAGGTACAGCAACTAGTACGGGGGTCAGGGAATTTCGAATCAACCAGAGTTGCAAATGTCGTGAATTAAAATGTCATGTATTAGATTAAGTTAAATGTTTAAACATTGATGTAACCGTTTTATTTGTGTTAATAAAAAATATTATATATTTGAAAATTCGAACTCGAAATAAATCAGGCATTGAATATAGTCAAAATGAAAGATACTTACTGCCATTGATTGTGTGCTGTCACGCAATTACCCTGCATACTTATAAACTATTTATGTAAAACTTTGTTTTCTATAGAGAAATACAATCTATTACAAAAATAGTAGACTTACCTCAGCAACAAAACTGTCAGGCCTTGCATAGACCCACTCATCACAATCGGTAGCATCTGATCCATCGAAGTTGTCTTCATCACATGTACCGTTATCATCAAATAGTTTATATTTGTGACATTTGTAGTCAAAACTTGAGTTCAAGTTTAATGTAGATAGCTCTGCATAGCCGCAGTTTGGGTATTTACACCTTAAAGAGAAAAAGTCGTAACCTCAAAAAGAATTATAATGAATACCATCTTCATTGGTCCATATGTTGTCGAAAGCGTTAGTTAGGTACTGTTAAGTTTGAGATCCTAGTGTTCAATTCTCGTGTCGGGTAGGTTATTATTCAGTTTTACCTTCTGGCATTTCTCACCCTGAGCCTGAATTTGAAATCTGTTGATAGCAATAGGCTCGTCGGATTTAAAAATAACTGTCAAAATAATAATATGGCTGTATATATAAGTATATAAATATAAGTACTACAGGTAGATACCTCTGCCTAAACCTTTAGGGAGAACAGGCGTGATTTTATGTACAAATTCAATCCAGTTAACACTCTGCCAAATCTTATTAGTGTTCGCTAAGGTTGATGATGAAAACTAGTATTTCTTATAAGTGGTTTTTACCTTAATCAATGCTTAATTATCTGTTTAATAGATAAATGCGCATTGAACATTATATAGATAATATTTTAGCACACTTTTAGACCTAGCATTCATTAAACAAGGCCTTGTATGACTTAAAGGTACCAGAGGTTTCTATTTGATGTAGAAAAATATATACTTATACTTACCTATAACCGACGTTTTCAACTGCAAACACATAATTATTACTATGCCACATACTTTGCAAAGCTAGCATTCCAATTAAAAGCATAAACTTCAAATGATATCGCCCATATATTTTTAATTCACGCAACACACTTTCTAGATCCGTCACTTCTACTTTTGCATTTATTACAGCATCTTTTTTGATAGAATCCATTTTCTTTTCTTCTACTGGTTTGTTTTCTACATTCTCTTTACACTTTATATTAACATCTTCGATTTTGCCTGATAAATCTTTTCCAATATCTTTTGAGTCTTTATTTTCTTCTTTTCTTGCTCCCATAACTGCAGCTACGAAGATGTTATTTTTTCCGCACGTAATGTTGTACTAATTCATATCATTGTTTGTATTGAATAGAGTACGCTGTATGTTGTAGTTATCAATAGGCGAAATGATAAGCGAAAACAGCCTTCAGCTTGGCGTACTCTTAAAGTCACAGATTAATAAGTGATTATTTGTAGGTAACTCACAATTTTGGGGCGTCTTGTGTCACTTGTGTGTCTTGTGTTGTGTTACCAGTATTAAGTCATAATAAATTACTTATGTATTTTTTTAGTATTTTGCCATTGTTAGAGCGTATTGTTTCGGTTTTACACGTCATAATAAATTGTTCTTCTTGAAATACTTGGTCAACGTCAGTCAGTGAACTCAGTCTATCGCAGTGCACTGCTAGACGTAGCTCTCTCTCAATGAAACCAATGCCATTGGGCGTTGACACGTTTTCCATGATATAAGATTATCTTTTAAGATTAATATCGATATTGGACTTAAATCTTGCGTCTCTAGTATTTATTAAGACAAGAAACAAAGACAGTAAATAATATAATATATAACCTGGAGAACCTCGTGAAGGCTGAGAGAGATAAGAAAAGCAAGTATCTTGAACTGGCTCGCGAGGTTGGCGACATGTGGAATGTGAATACAGCAGTCACTGTGCCGATAGTCGTTATGGCCAATGGCATAATAGCCAAGAGCCTCTACGAACATCAGTCTCATTGTGGTGCTATCATTGCCTGGACATTGGGCATGTCAGGGCACGATGCACCGCCGAATCAGACCGCATCAGCCCGGCCACAAGGCGGCCCAGTGATCCGCGGCGCCAAACTGCAGCCTCTGTACAGCTGCAGGGAGGCCCGCTGGGCACAAGCGAGCGGAAAGGCCTCTGGCGCACCCGCGCAGCAGCAGAAGAGGAGAAGGAGGGCCAAGGTTGCCGGGGGCTCTTTATCATCCCGTCAGCCTGGCTGCTCTTCGGCCGACTCCCGGTCTAGGGATGGAGCGGAGGGAATGGATTGCGCATAATGGCGCTCCACCATTTCCTCCAGTGCAATATCAACCACTCTGCCAGAGCTCAGGATCTCTTGCTCCAGAGCATGGCAGAGTGGTCGATTCACGTGGCTGTGCCAGCCAGGGATAACTGGGTTGGTTATCTCGACGGTTTGGTGGCCATCATTGGCGAGGCTCTAGTCAGCCCGTCCCGAGATCACGGCTGGCTGGCCACCCTCGCGGACGGCGTTGGCATAGTTGGTGCGTATATTTTGCCCAACAAGAGTCTCGCCGAATTCGAGAGTATCCCTGTCGAGTTGGGCGCTGTCGTAGGCAGAATCCACCCTCGCCCTGTGCTGTTGCTAGGGGATCTCAACGCCAAGTCTTCGGCGTGGGGATCTCCGGTAACCGATTCTAGGGGTGAGGTGCTGGAAGAGTAGGCAGTCACCACTGGCCTGGTCGTCCTTAACCGGGGCTCGGTCCACACGTGCGTGCGACAGTGCGGTTCAATTGTGGATGTATCATTTGCTAGCCCTGCTGTGGCGAGCCGTACCCGCGACTGGCGTATCACCGTGGAGGAGGAGACGTTATCGGATCACAGATATATCCGTTTCGACGTCTCCACCCAGACCGCTGGCGGCCGCGATGCGCTAGCCCGCAGACGGACGGTCCGCGCTGGGCGCGCAAGCGCATCGACAGGGAACTTCTCGAGGAGGCTACCATTATCCAGGCCTGGATCCTAGAGTCGGCAACAACCAGACCCGTCGACGTCGAACAGGAGGCACTGTGGTTCCGTGGGGTGATGACGCAAATCAGCGACGCGTCCATGCTCCGGGTCCACGCACAGTCAGCAAGGCGTCAGGTGTACTGGTGATCCGCCGAGATCGCACAGTTGCGTGTCGCGTGTGTTAGATTTTGAAGTATGTATGACGTCATTAAATCGTTAGTTTTTATTTTTCAAGTCGCATTGGTTTGCTACATAATACATACCTGTCATATTTATAAAGCACCTACCGACAAATGTCTAAGTACCTACCTAAATTATTATTGTGTTGTCAACTACCTACAAATGTCTAAGTACCTACCTAAATTATTATTGTGATATCAACTACCTACAAATGTAAAAGAGTACCCACCTAAGTAAATATTGTTGTGTGTACAGGAAATAACTCTAAACTTATATTAAGCCACGTTGATGATATTCCTATAAATCATTACGTAATCTGTAATGATCATTGTGTTGTATCCTGGATTTTATATTGCTATATTAGTATTATAAGTCTTTTGAAACAATTAGTACAATACTGTATGTTAGTATCAATATTCTTTCGAATATTGATTAAGAATGACTAGATAGGCGATATTAAATTCCTTAATTGTCTTGATACGTTTTAAAACATTTTCAATACATAAGAATTGATTATTGTTCACCTTATTTTGAGATTATTTAAAGCAATATGGAAAATGGCGGGATACCGCGCCATTTTCTCATACTGGACGTATTGAGACACAGATATACCCGATGTTATAAAAATATTGTGTAATTGATAAGCGGACTTACTTTTTTGTGAACTACAAGCCAGTACAGGCCAGATATAGTTATTTAGAAATATATTACTTATAATACTTGGTGTAAGGTCAACTACACAAGGCTAACGTAAGTTATTTGATATTATATCTTTATTATTGCTAATGGTTGTGTTGAAACTGTCTATATCATATTATGGCCTTTATTCCTAATATGTTATATTGATTTAAGGGCTAGTCTATGTCCTTTGCCTTATGCTTGTTATTTTGATCCTATAATATTGTAAATACTTTGTGGTTATGAAAGATATCGATAAATACTATGAAACAGCTTCCGTGGGGTTTCTTGCCCTTCTTCCCCACGAGAACTAGTCTAGCGAACGGGCGGTAAGCTTTCGAGCCTTCTAAATATGAATTAATTGACAAGCCTTACTTAAATAAATACCTAGTCTTGTCTTTCTGTGCTTTTATTCATAAAACCCTTTTCTGACACACCACATACATTGGAACTCTGATGGTTGATGGTAAATAACCAACAACCATCTTGACATTCAAAGCTTGCTATCTTGCTAGATATCAATACTTTTATATAAAGTTCCATTAATGATTCTAACACGTGCGTAGCGGCCAAACGCCAGTACACCAGATATCAGAGGAGACGTCGTTGGGTCCCTGACGATAAAGCCGCGCGGTATGAGATGTACCGTGCGGCGACGGAGACTCTGCGGCTGGCCATCGGCGAGGAAGAAGTGAGCTAGGTAGGAGATGTTAGAGACTCTAGACGGGGATCCGTGGGGGCTCCCTTATCGAGCGGTTCGAGGAAAATTTCGAGCAGCCGCGCCTCCATTTACGGAGAGTCTCCAACCCGAGCTGCTGGAGGAGGTAGTCGCAGCCCTCTTCCCGGCGAGAGCGGAGCATATCCCACCGCCGATGACTTTGCCCACGGCCACAGAGTCTATAGTGGAGGACGCCATCAGTGTCCCAGAGGTGACACAGGCAGAGATGGGGGCGGCCGTGATTCGGCTCCAGGCCAAGAACGTGGCTCCGGGGCCCGACACACAGAGTGCCACACATACATCATCATCATCATCATCATCATCATCATTCATCTCTGAAGTAGGCAGTGACCTGTCGCTGCCGGCCGTAGTCGAGTCTATGGTTAGCAGCGAAGAGTCCTGGGACGCGGAGGTATCCTTCTGCGAAACAGTCGTCTCGCTCACCCGATCCGCAGCAGACGCGCCAGGCGTAGGCGGAGGGCGGACAAAGCCCTCTTCCAGCCCCCCTAAATGGGTCCAGGAGCGACGGACTCGGGGACGTCCGTCACCCCCCACACATGAGGACCCGAGATGGCGGCAATTTTTATCTTCAAAAATCTTCGAATGTTCGGTTTATGTTGGCAAGTGCTAACATAACCACAATTTAATATGGGACAAGCGTATTTCCACAACATCGACACAAAACAAGGCTATAACAGTCATACAACCGCTTTTCCATGTCAGTCCCAACAAACATTCTGGCGCTAATGGCAACCTTTTTTTAGCTCTCGTAGTATTATAAATGATATATAGGAGCTCCGATAATAACAATCGATTCTACTATGGTGTTAAGGATAAATAATTAAACCTTCAAGAGGAATAACAGTTACAAAGAAAAATTTTATTACTTATGGCGGTAGCATAGAGTTGGTGGGAACCTTTATATAGCTTACTCTTATTACTTTAAGAAGCTTAAAAAACTATAAGCAATTGTAAGGTGTCTACTAACACTTACTAAAGGCTGATGTCTTAAAACAGAGTTAGTTAGATGCTTCGTAACACCTTAAGGCTTACTGTAATAGCTTTAAGAAGCGTAAAACACTGTAAGTAATTGTAAGGTGTCTGCTAACACTTACTAAAAGCTGATGTTCTTAAAAAGAGTTAGAAAATACTTTGTACCACTTAACGAGTTATATCCAACCCTAAGAGTTAGCAAGAAAGCTATTAGTATCACAAGAGTGTTAATTTTAAATCTTATAGAGCTGGATACTGCAAGGGTCTGAAACCACCTTTATACCATTAATGATTGTATAAAGGGGTTACTCGGTCAACCTTAGGTAATACAGTGGTTTTTAAAATACTTCTATACGGCCATAAACAATATGTGCAAATATTATTACTCTTAATTATTACTTTAAGTTGAGTTATAGAATTTTATATCACCTAAATGCATCTTAATATAACCTAAACTCAAAAATTATATTTTTAACCATACAAGTTTACACTGTGGTTTATTCGGTAATATTTTTGTTTCCATCATGCAACCATGGAAAGTTAAAAAAATAACCGGTGGAGATAAGAGAACAGCTTCCAAAGAATTTAATAATCTATTTGGATCATCGCAAAACTAACATAACGAAATTTCATTAATTGAAGAAAAAAAGGATGACATTGTGACAAGGGAAGAATTACTTGTAGTGGAGAAACAGTGTTTCATAAATCAAAGTCCTAGAATAGATTATGATGTGATTTCACGGAACAGTCCTCATATCAATTTATGATACAATTACAATCTCAGTGACCTTGGTACCGATTTATGACAAGCGTAAGCAAAATATACAACAGGGTTCCGTACAACAGGAAACTGATATGACGAATGATGAGTATAACATTTTGTTTCCTCTCAGTAGTTCAAATACCTCAGACGACGAGCAAGACAGTCAATATATGCAAAATATAAATTTCAAGAATAAAAAAAAAAAAAAAAAATTATATCCTAAAGGTGTATAATGCAAATTAGTTTGTATTAAAAACAGTGGTTTTCTGTACTTCTTACCTCTTTTACTTACAGTGCAAAAATAAAACATTTTATTATTTAAAAAAAAGTGGTTTTATTCAAAATATATTTAGTATTAGTAGTATCACAAGGAAAGAACATAATCAGTCAATAATCAGTCAACGTTGCATAATTGCTCAAACATTTCTAATTGTACTGAGCCCTTTTTGCATGATTATTTGTATGGTTATTCCGATAAAAGCCCTTTTACATCTGCGACCCAGCACAGTACGCGCGACTGTCATTACATTATTTATCTGGAAGGACCAACAGAATCATACAAGCAACTATACAATAAATAACTCATACAAAAAACCATGCAAATGAAAATTTGTATGATGGCAAACGAAATAACCAAACAAGTAGTTACCTAATCACAAAGTTAACGGTACGTGAGCAAACATTTTTATCAAATACTTTTCAATGAGGAAGACTCATCGACCACCATTTTCGTTGAATTCAGTACGGTTCACAAAAATCTTGGTGAGTCTAAACATAGGCACTATGAACTTTCGCGCATGTTCTCTTACTCATACTCGTGTCATGTCACCATTTGGTTCCTAAAACCTGCGTGAAATTCGGACTCGCCAAGATATTTCGTAATCCCGTAATCCCGTGCACTCGATGATCACATCCGTGCACACAATGGCGTGATGTGTGTGGCTGGAACTGGGCGCGGTTTCGAGTAGGTAGGCTTTTTAACATCACCATCACTGGGATATGGGAATAGTTACTGAAACAACAGTTTTTTTTTTGTAATAATGTAAAAATACATACAAATTAAGTTTACAAAATTTAGTTTACAAAATTTAGTTTACAAAATATAAAAAAAAGTTTAGTATTATAAAAGACATATTTTAATTCTAAATATATAAACTTAGGTTACGTTCGTACAGGGGGGTTACCACAAGCTCTTAGAGTAAGGTTATTTTGAGTGTGTGTAAGGGACAGATGTATATGACGTGTATACATCTGTCACTTACTCGATCTCAAAATAACCTTACTCTAAGAGCTTGTGGTCACCCCCCAGGCTTTTGTTTGCATAATGATTATAAATAATAGAATTTGGAATTCTTTGGGTTTCTTTCCGTCAAGTACGTGATATGTAAAGGTTTTATTCAAACAATAAGAGAACCCTGAAAATATTCAGCCTATAGGTTCACATAGAACCATTATGCAAACTGAACCTATAAAATTGTTGTCTTTTCGGTTTTAGAACCATATTGTAGAACTGCAAGAGGCATATAAGTGCTAACAATCGTTCTTTAAGCACTATGTTAGGGATAAAAGAGTTATCAGCATCCTTAAGTAATTTAGAATGGTCGCCATTAAATAAATAGTTAACCTATAAAAATCTTAAAAGAAAAAACCTTTTCTAGTTATTATTGCCCCACTTATTTACTATATTATTGTCTTTTTCCATTAAAATAGCTATAGACAGTACCAGGAACTATTATTCATCATAATTGAAATGAAAAAGTAACTAAGGCAGTTTTTTTCTTCTACAAATTATCATCAAATGCAGTTTATTTTTGAGGCGCTTCAAAATTGAGATGAAAACATACACATATTGTTACAGAAAACTTACCATGGCAGTGAGTTTTAATAATTATAACACCATTGCAGTAATCTTAAATACATTAATTGACTTACCTCTTTTATTAAACATAATGTCACTTTCAAACATGAAAGAATCGCTGTATCGAGGATGTATACTGCATACTGCTAAATATTTTAACACTATTGACGGTAACAAACAACAAAAATTATGAAAAGAGGTAAATATGTTGGCGCTTTGGGTGATGCTCGTTGCTATTAAATATCTACAATATATTCTTAAGGTATATATTGTGTCGAGGAAGCACTAATATGTTACTAAAAAAGTTATAGGGGTGGATTTCATAACTATATTTCTACTTTAGCTTGCAGTTATAATCTTTGTATAGCTTATAATACACTTAATGTGGTAAGCACTGCTTCAATAGCACTATTGTAGCTCTATGTTGTCACTCATTTATCACTACTCTATAACTATTAAGTCACTTTAAGCTCTAAAATCGTGGGCCCAAATCAGGGTTATAAGAAAGTTAAAATGCGCTCTATCACCAAATGTTAAAGCTTTTATAGGACCTTAGGTTCTTAAAATTCTCTTAAATAGCTCATGTAGCACTTATTCTTATCACCAAAATGTTAGTTGGGGTTTTTATCTTAAATGACTGTATTTAGTTGTAAGGTGAGTTCAACGCCTAAACAATAAATTATTGTAAACACTTCATGATTTCCGCACTTGTAACTAGGTCATGGCAGTGACCCCGATAGATCAACGTATCTACTGAAAATGAAGATAAAATATCATCATCTGTCTTATCTTATCCTTAGGTACTTAACAACACGTTTTCTTTCTGCATTAGTTCCTGTCTACCGTCACTTGTTTCAAGAGTTTCAACCACTGCCTTTTCTTTAATTCTAAAAACTAAGCTGGAAAGTTCCAACATGGTCACCATCATCAGCCTTTTAATGTTCTCATTACTGGGACACAGGCCTCCTCTCTGTGAGAGGGAATGGGCCGTAATTCACCACGCAGGCCCAGTGCGGGTTGGTGGATGTCACATGTCTTCGAATGTTTGGGTTATGTTGGAAAGTGCTAACATAACCCCTATTTAATATGGAGCAAGCGTATTTCTACAAAATCGACACAAAAAAAGGATACTGTTGAGAAGTGCCTAATATATATAAAAATAGTTAAAATAATGCTTAAGAAACGAAGTAAAAAGACATAAACAAGAAGAAAATCATGCTGTGCAGTTAGAGGATACATATTCGTGAGCTGGATATACAACCTTCGCCGGCGCGATTCTCTAAGGAAACTGTTTAAGGACATTAACATCATGACGCGACGGTACCTTGTCAATATATTTACGAAAACATAATTTACGTAAGAAAGAATTTACATGTTTTTAGTAAAAACAGCGATAGACATAGTTATGTTACTAGAAATAGGGACCAATTATTTAACCCAGGTTTCAGGCTGGCTAAAGTAGCGTCATCTTTTATGGGGTACTGTATAAAATGTTACAATAAAATACCGCCCCACATTCTAGAACTGAATGAGGCGAAAATCCTAACTTATATAAAACGCACACTATGCAGGCAGGCATAATATAGGTTGGGGAATTACATCGCTGATAAAAATGCTTGGCTCAACGCTAGTCCAGCTAGACAGCCACTAGGGCACAAAACCAAGAGATAAGCAGAAAAGTTCTGAAGTATTGTTGGACCTGCTGAAGACTGTATGAATATATTTGTATTATATAAACTCAATTTATTTTTGTATTATATAACTGCACAGCACATATGTGAGTACTATTTACCAACTTTAAATCTACCATTTACTGTACCTTTGTACTGACTGAGTCGTTCGTTGACTTCAGTGAGCCCTGACAGTTGATAGTGTGTCATGCTCTCTGTAATGTCTCTCTGATGAAGGCACATGTGTTGGATCATTCGGTTTCACTCATGATGGTTGAACTGAGTAGTGCCGATCCATGTATCATGTTCTTGAATGGGCGCCAGTTGGGATTGGTCATAACTTAGCTGCCTCCGCCTGTTTTTAATGATAAATGATTTTATTTCTGTAAGTTGGTTTGTACAAACGCTTTTACATGTCTAACATATTTTTTTTTTAAACTAGATGAGGTCGGCGTTTCCTATCTGACTACTCTGAGAAGAAAGGCCGAAACAAACTCAGAGGTAGGTTTTTTTAAAGTCCTGACAAAAACTTGGTTCGATCACGTGAATAATAAATAATATATAATAATAATAATTACCTATTTATTGTATTGTTGACTGTTTGTTTTACTCTAGACGCTTTTAAGTGCGTTTTTTTACATCGTTCTCACATATTTGTATTTCCCCATGAAGAATAATGTAAATAACCAAATACTTGCAAAACACATTTTTTTAAAGAATAAGTGTGGAGTTTCTTGTCCGTTCTCCTCCATGACAAGCTACATTTCCGAATGGACGGTAGAATCAATTATTAGAAGTTTCTTTTTTGACCTTCGAAATTGCTGCTTAAAGGCCTAATTGAAAAAAGAAAATTTTTATTTTGTATTTTGATTTTGCTAGCTGAACAAAATCAGATGTAAAAACCGACGTTTTTTGTTTTTTTTTTACTTTTTATTTATAACTTCTGAATTATTATTTTTTTCAAATTAAGTACATTTAACATAGAAGCGTTTTATAATAAATACTAAATAATATTATAAATACTTAAATAAAATAATACATAATTGACGGAATGGAAAGATAATGTTCTTTTTATAAAAACTGCAAGAGTTTGGCAATCCCGAATTGATGTTGATGTCACCCACCAAAACAACATTTCTACATGCTGACCCACCAAGTACAGAATTCAATCCATTAAGGAAACAGTCGATATTCCGCATAGAGGGTGACCGATAAAGAGCAATTACACATAGATCAATATTCCTCAAGTGGCAGAGCAGCCCGCTGACTTCTGGAAACAGGTTCCGTTACCGAGTGAGGCAAATCGGCTCTTGCGTAAACTATGACTCCGTCATTCTGGTTCCTATGCGTACCGTTAACGAATTCCACAACCGATCAGGTTGGTGACCATAAGCTTTTAGAGTAAGGTTATTTTGAGATCGCGTAAGATGTATACACGTCATATACATCTGTCCCTTACACACACTCAAAATAACCTTACTCTAAGAGCTTATGGTCACTCCCCTGATCTTAAATCTGAATGCATGAGATTGACTTACAGAAGTCTATCTTATCCATTATCCATTGCATTATAGTCAAACGCGTCCAGACTCAAATAACTAAAATAACGTTTGACTATAATTCTACTTAACAAAAATATTAAATGTATGCACTGACAGACAGTGCATTGCCTAAATCGCTGGTTCTATCTTAAAGATTTGCAAGTACAGAACAGTGAGTGAACTCGATTAAATGAGTGAGCTCTCGGTACGGTTAGCGTCCTTGATATAAATAATAAAATGTTTTATTCGTTAACAAAAGTTGGTTTTACAATATTGAGGTTGACTTCCCCTTTTAAGTGTGCACACCTGTGCCAGGAGAGGCCGCTCTCCCATAACTTGGTTACATTTATGTATCATCATAATAACTTATCTTAAATCTATTTGATTGAGTTAATAGCTCAATTTACTAAATATAAGTGAAAACCTGATTGGATGAAAATTTATAAGGACATTTCGAATTGTTGCCTATGGAAAACCCCATCGGGCGTCCCTTGAGTGCCTATAGGCAGTCTGAAAGTGGCTAAGACGATAATATGTCTAGAAAGGGGGTGACTACTGAGATGAGTAGCATGGAAGAAGAAGTTATGTGATGCTGTCCCTAAATAAATCGGGGTTTCTCTTGCACTTGAGAATAAGAAATTGGGTTACGATAAATCCGTAAACCGAGGACATATCTTTCAAGAGATAAACGTACTATTGGACTACTTTTTTGTGTCCTAGTTTTTAGGTATTTGCGTATCAGCTTTGGATAAAGGTAGATAGAATTTAAAACGAAAATGGCCACACAACGCTTTTACCTACAATTGCAGCCTAACCTAGGTACTTACTTCTGGCTGAACTGCTCTGAAGTGACTCGGGTATGTCATTTTTCAGTAACGAGTGGTATACCGGTACAAATGCCTTTGTATTTTTAAAGATCTTTGATAGTATCCATGCCAGTTCCACTACACTCCTTTCTATAAAACAATATGTCTATTGCATTTTTTTCAAGATCAATAAATTATGAATTCTACTAATGAGTTTAATAGTGTTTTACTAATAAAACATTTGGTAAAGTATGTTGTTCAACCAAGATCTTAAAGCAATTAGGTAATTATTATTTGAATTAGGTAGTCTGACAGATAAGTAATTATCATCCGAAAGACGTCCACTACTGGACATAGACCTCCCTCAAACGTCGCCACATTGACCGGTCCCGTGCGTCTCGCATCGAACAAGAAGTTGAAGACGTTGCGTTGGAAGGCACCACTACGTGGACCGATGGACTGGTGATGATTGCGGGTATCCGCAGGATGCGAAAAGTAATTATAAATTAACTCAAATGTCAATTCCGCCTCGGCTGCAATGACAACCTTTGCTTACTTGCATTAAAATGTACAATTCCAGATCTGTTTAAGTAGATAGGTACAAATAGAAAACTAGAAAGAGAAGAAGGATTTCTACATTTTAAACCCGGACTTAAGACGTTAAATTTTAACTAGCGTCTCTTTCAAGCTACATCCTTCCGTAGTAGTCAAAGTAAAAGTCGAAAGAGTGAAAACAATTAAAGCACTAATACATTTTCGACAGCAAAGAGCTCATCTAGTACCTATCCATTATTAACTCAACTTATTTTTTTTTAAATTACTAAACTAATATTTTATAATCATCATGATATCAGCCGAAAGAAGTCCACTGCATGTGCGTCATGAAAAATTTTATGTTCTAGGGCAATTCGAATTTATGTAGGATGGGATGGATGGATGACCTTACTGTGTATTGAACGAAGAAAAAAGTTAAATCAAAAAATTTAAAAAACCCGAACGAAAAATCTGGTGTATCATCCGCCTGCACAGCATGATTTTTTCATTGTTTACGAATTTTTAGTTCGCTTTTGAAGCAGTCGGGTTTTTTGATTTTTTGATTTAACTTTTTTTATTTTTGACTTTTTAGTTAAGTTTTTTTCTTATTAGATACATTTAAACATATAAGTGTTATATTTTTTTTAAATCTCCTCTTAAAACCCTTTATTGTGATACACTACACGATGGGTTTGGAAGCAAACAAAATCCGCAATTTTTCTATTGACCAATTTTAATGTAGCCTATGACACTCGCAGGGTTAAGACGAATCGATTGACGTATGAATCATCAAAATCGGCCAACGCGTTTGGTCTCTGGAACGCCATATAGGAACAAACATACATACATACATACATACTTACTTACATACATACTTACATACATACTTACATACATACTTACATACATACTTACATACATACTTACATACATACTTACATACATACTTACATACATACTTACATACATACTTACATACATACTTACATACATACATAGACTGATAAACACATTACCCTCCTTCGGCAGTCGGGTAAAAATACATAAAGGATTATGAATCCCTTAAACGTTAATAAGCTTATGAAAAATTTCTCCGAAAAATCAATTGATATTGTTACTCGAAAACTGGCTCCCCACACCGCTTTTTGGCACTACATGAAGTGTATTTCATACTCGTGTGGAAGTGTTGGTGACCAGACCCATTGATTACATTTTCAGCAGTAGGACCTATATTTACTGATCAGATTATCCAGAGTTAATTTGATTCAATTTTATTCTCGATCAGAAAACTCAGGCTTCATAAATAAAATGATTCAGAAAAAAAAACCGGTAAGTGCGAGTCGGACTCGCGTATGAAGGGTTCCGTACCCAGGGTGGCTTATGTATGTATTGGGACACCTTTTAATTTTAAACTTTTTTGATTTTTTGGAATTTTTCCTTTATTTGTGCTGCAAGACCTTACTTATTGCCAAATTTCGTGATTCTAGGTCAACGGTAACTACCATAAAGGTTTTCGACCCAAAACTCGTAGTTCCGGTTGACCTAGAATTGACAATCTTGGTTAAAAGCAAGATCTTACAGCACACGTAAATGGAAAATACCGAAAAATAAGAAAAAGTTCAAAATTAAGGTAAATTTTGGTACTTACAAGTTTTCGCGGAAATCTAAATTTGCCCACATCTTTTATCGTGTTGACTCAGGACCTTGATTTTCGTGACTATAGACCTCAGTATCTAGTATTAATTTCAACTTGCTATATAGGTTAACCCGTTCCTAAGAAAATCGTTGGTGACACAAACAGACAGACGGACAGTAAATTGATCTTATAGGGGTTCCTTTTTTTACGTTTTGAGGTACGGAACCCTAAAAAGGAAGTACTATTTAGATGACGACAAATATAAATGTTTGGAAGAATAATACATGCTGTATTTACCCCGAAAAAAAAGGGAGCCCTCATTAGGGCTACCGTTTTTGTGCCCATTAGTTGGCAACACAGGCGAGTAAGGTGCTTAATATAACATCGAGGTTTGCGCAGCACCTTTTTTTTTCGAAAAAATAGTTTAATAATATTTTCCGAAACATGAAACTATTAAAGCAGTGGTTGATAAAACCCGTGCCTATCTTAATCTGACATAGAGTTATTACCGCTAAATAAATTAACATAGTATAAAATACTTAATTAACAATAACTACCTATATTTCCACACACTTAAATAAAAATAAAACTACGAAAGCGTATAAAAGGGCAGGGGTCATTGGGCGTAAAAAACCACATCACTGTCAACGTGAAAAGTGCCCAGAACGCTGGCAGCATTGACACGTTGGATGACAATGCTGATTCTCTGGCCAAGGAAAAGCCCAGCCCTCTGGTCACGTGAAGAGTTGTCTAACCGTTTGCTTACATCTCGAAATACTCGATGAGCACTCGGATCCCATGGACCTAATGTTGCAACCCCAAACGGCTCAAATAAATAATTTCCAATAAAGTTGTTGTATTTGCACCGTTTGAGGTTTTCTGCACCAGCAGCAGCTGCCCAATCACAGTCCGCCGTGCTAAGAAGATGGGATGGTGCAAGAGTGTCGACACATGTTGTAACCCACACCAAAGGCCTACCCACCTTCCAAGGCATTATGGTCATCCCGTCTGGTCTCTTCCCATCGTCGCGCGCCAAGCCATTGGGATCTAAAATAGCTGGCACTCGGTGACAAGAACCCGATGTGTGATGTTGTTAATGCTGGCGTGCTGTGCTATCCGACCAGCGCTCCTACTGCAGGATAGGCCATGGTGTCCGAGGCGGTCGACTGCTTCACCACATTGACAACGATGTGGAGCTGCGCTGGGATCTCCGCAACGCTGTGTTCGGGCAAGCCAGTTTCCAGGCATTCACTGCATCGGTCAAGTACGGCAATTCACAGTTAACCAGTGATGACAACAAGATTTTTCTGGTTAACTTTTCAGTGCTGTGGACTGAAGACAGGAACGCCGGTAGGCTTATACGAGAAATTTTGCGGATGCCGAGCCCACTGAAGCGAATGGGTAGTGTTGCTTGCTTGTTAAATCGGTTAAAAAATAGTCAATAAACTCGCGCTAAAAGCCCAAAAATTTATGAAACTTGCTATTTTGAAGACCTCACTTTACACTAGCGTCCCTAGCGGAAAATTCAAACGTGATAACTTTTATTGCGATAAGATCAAGAGTGTGATAGATTTACACAAATCTTAAAAAAAAAATTGGTGTTGGACATCCTTAAAATATACCACCTAAATATAGAAGAACTCCAATTAATAAAAGAACCTATCTGTCGGTAGATAAAACAGTAATCATATCACTTTATCACAATCTGTAACATCATCATCTTATCAATATTGTTTTTCACAACTGATATGATTACATGATGATACCAGTGCGAAAAAACGATGAAGGAAAACATCGTGAGGAAACTGGCATGTCCTAGAACCAAAAATTCGAAGACATGTGATATCCACCAACGCGCACTGGGCCCGCGTGGCGGATTACAGCCCATTACACATACGGACTATTTATGTGTTATATGATTCAGATACATTTATTAGCATAAATATGTGCACATACAACAAATAATAATAAGTGCACAGAGGATTACAATAAAATAAATAGTTACTACGGCGTGCAAATCTTGAATTAACCTATAATATAAAATTAATAAATGAAATGATGAATGAATATATATAATAATATTTAAATAATAAAATAAACGAATCTGGAAGCAATTATCACAAACATAGATATAATAAACAAGATCACAAATGTCAACAAAACAACGTAAAACCACAGATAATATAATACTAGCATACAGATTGTAACGATAAAAATTACATATTTCTAAAATTTCGAAGTCAGTAGTGACATCTAGTGACAAACATGAGAATCATTTAGGTGTGTTTGACCGTTTTGGTCAGTTGGCGTTGGTGTCTGATGAGATTAAATAAATTGTTTTTAAATTATATTTGAATTGTGCGTAATAATTAATTCAACAAATACACAATCCAAAACATAAACAAAATATTAATGTTATATTGGAATAAGTTGCATAAAATTAATTATGACATGCATGGACTAATCTATGATTGGTCAATGTCTATGGTTTGCAAGGATGACATTTCTTTTGGTGTGCACCTGAGATCGGTAACATCAAATTTTTATAACCAAGAAAAACCTAGCAAATCTTGATGACACGAGGATCAAAGGTGGCTAGCGTCAAGATGAAGGATTCCATTTGAATCAATGGTTCAGTAGGCGCTGTAAGTATTAGTTTGATTTGTCTAAATTTCCATGCTTGTGAACTATGTGCGTAGTGATCCTTATCATGTTTTTTTCTCTTTGGCAGGGCTCCTTAGGTTAATTTTATAATAATAATAATAATGTTTATTCATCAAAAATTACAGAGTATTACACAAAAATCAATGGGCAGACAGTTATATAGTTTTCACTAGGTTTGTTGTATAATCTGTACTAAAATTTTAAAACCCTGCTTCTCAAACTAGGTGATAACCTGTATTTTGAGAAACAGTGAACGGCCACAAAATTCTTATACACTATAAATGTTACAACAATTAATGAACAGTGTCGTTCTACCGCCGCAATAATTTATGTGACTCTTTTATTTATACTGTGAATTTGTATGTGTGTGAGGGTGTGTGTGAGGGTGTGTGTGTGTGTAGTGGAAGGTGAGCATGTGTGATAAGGTTGATGTGCGCGCATGTTTAAATTTGTGTATATTATAGAAATCGAGGTGCATGAGAGATTAGGTGATGTATGTAAGTAGGGACTCCGTGTAGGCATAGTCCTTCTCTAGTAGCCACTCTGTTAGTTTAGTTTTTACCGCGTGGGTGTTTAGTTTTAGGATTTTTAATTCTTTATTAATTTTATTGTAAATATAATTACCAAGTGTATAAAATTGATGCGTTGCGAAAGTAATAATAAATAAACAGAATTATGGTCAACTCATCATAAGATCTACATCCAATGACTTCAGCAGCAGGCGCCGAATACACATAGCATCTTTATATGCACGATGCTTGAACACAGCTACAGGGACTGAACGATACTGTTTGAGATAGCGTATCTCCAGTGTTAAATACTAAGGGTATATGTATCCTATTTAATGTGTTTACTTAATAATACTCAAAAAACTGTAGTGACAGACTGTATCTGTATAAAGATTAAATTGGTTGACCAATTATGTGACTTTTTACTTCCATCAACATCATTCGAAATCATCCATATAATAGTCTCATGCTACTTCCTACCCCTGGAGTAGCTTGTGTGTAGGGTAAAAATTCTACCTTACAATTTGACGCCTAACGTATCGCATGATGCTTTATTGAAGTACTTAACTACTTATTATATTTCTAGAATAACTTAACTACTTAACCAAACTATAGGTTTTCTTAAAGATTGCTTAATTTAGTCTACAAAAACCGGCCAAGTGCGAGTCGGACTCGCGCACGAAGGGTTCCGTACTTGGAAAATTGCGGTTTACGATTTATGACGTATTAAAAAAAACTACTTACTAGATCCCGTTCAAACCAATTTTCGGTGGAAGTTTACATGGTAAACATACTACATGGTACATAATATTTTTTTTTTAATTTTATCATTCTCTTATTTTAGAAGTTACTGGGGGAGGGACACATTTTACCACTTTGGAAGTGTCTCTCGAGCAAACTATTCAGTTTAGATAAAAATGATATTAGAAACTTCAATATAATTTTTGAAGACCTATACATAGATATTCCATGCATATGGGTTTGAAGAAAAAAAAAAATTGTTTCATTTTCAAGAATGGGAACCCCCAAAATTTATTGTTTTTTTTCTATTTTTGTAATAAAATCTTAATGCGGTTCACAGAATACATCTACTTACCAAGTTTCAACAGCATAGTTCTTATAGTTTCGGAAAAAAAGTGGCTGTGATATACGGACGGACAGACAGACAGACAGACAGACATAACGAATCTGTAAGGGTTCCGTTTTTTGCCATTTGGCTACGGAACCCTAAAAACAAATCATTAACATTATATAAAATTTAAAGGTGGGGTTATAGTCATATGTTCTATGTTTAACTATAAACCTTTTCTTTCTCTTATTTTATCATTCTCTTATTTTAGAAGTTACTGGGGGAGGGACACATTTTACCACTTTGGAAGTGTCTCTCGAGCAAACTATTCAGTTTAGATAAAAATGATATTAGAAACTTCAATATAATTTTTGAAGACCTATACATAGATATTCCATACATATGGGTTTGAAGAAAAAAAAAAATTGTTTCATTTTCAAGAATGGGAACCCCCAAAATTTATTGTTTTTTTTCTATTTTTGTAATAAAATCTTAATGCGGTTCACAGAATACATCTACTTACCAAGTTTCAACAGCATAGTTCTTATAGTTTCGGAAAAAAAGTGGCTGTGATATACGGACGGACAGACAGACAGACAGACAGACATAACGAATCTGTAAGGGTTCCGTTTTTTGCCATTTGGCTACGGAACCCTAAAAACAAATCATTAACATTATATAAAATTTAAAGGTGGGGTTATAGTCATATGTTCTATGTTTAACTATAAACCTTTTCAATAGTGAACGTTTTGTTAAACTTAATATAAATTACTCTAATTTAACATGGTTATTGTAACTGTTAATTAGATTTATATATATAGAACAAAAAAATATTTTGTTCAACATGCATAAAGCAACTTGGTTTGACTATGTTCATAAAGAAGAATGTATGCATGCACTTAAATATTTTAATATTTCAACAGATCTTATAGCAACCAGAGACGTGATTCGCAAGCAGTATCGTTCTTTGTCTAGGCTGTATTGAAGAGGCAGCATCAAACAGGAGGATTATCCAGCACCTGCGTTGTCTGATGAGTTAGTTACACTTGTGTTCGGAACCTATTGCTGGATAGTGTCGTTTAAATAAAGAGTACTGTACAATACAAAAAACTGTACAAATAGACGTATCGTAGCTCGCTCTAAACTTTACTTAATGAGAATTTCTCGAATGATTATTACATAGGCTGCACTAAAAGTATCGGGAATGGAATATTTCCACTGTTTCTGTCATATTAAAATCGTTTTAATTGAAAACTCCTTGGTTTTAAAAATCGAATACCATTGATTTATTTAAAAAAAAGATTCTCGGTCTTGTCACAAGGTTTAGTCAAACTTGTTTAGTCGTTGAGAAAATGGAATTGACTCGAGAAAATTCAAGAGCGATGATTTATTATGACTTTCGAAGTGGTTTAACACAAAAACACATTTGGTGATGAAGCCCCATCCAAAACCACAATTTATCGCTGGTTTGCTGAATTTCAATGTGGACGTGTCAAGCTCAGTGATGATCCCCGTCAAGGTCGTTCAAAAACTGCAGTCACCCAAGAAAACGTTGATGCTGTGCGTAAGCTAATTGAGGAAGATCGACATGTGACATACCGCGAAATTCAGGCATTTTTAGACATTCATCATCATCATCATCATTTCAGCCGAAAGACGTCCACTGCTGGACATGGGCCTCCCCCAGGCGTCGCCACATTGACCGATCCCGTGCGTCTCGCATCCAGCGCCTTCCCGCAACCTTAACCAAGTCATCGGTCCACCTAGTGGGAGGCCTTCCAACGTATCGTCTTCCAGTTCGCGGTCGCCACTCCAGAACTTTTCGGCCCCATCGGCCATCCGTTCTGCGAGCAATGTGCCCTGCCCACTGCCACTTAAGTTTGGCAATTCTTCGGGCTATGTCGGTAACTTTGGTTCTCCTGCGGATATCATCATTTCTGACGTGATCACGCAAGGAAATTCCGAGCATAGCCCTCTCCATTGCCCTTTGGGTGACTTTAAGCTTTCTGATAAGGCCCATTGTGAGCGACCACGTCTCGGTCCCATAGGTGATCACTGGCAACACACACTGGTCTCAGACTTTTGTCTTGAGACTCTGCGGTAAATTGGACGAGAAGATACCACGCAACTTCCCGAACGCCGCCCAGCCGAGTCGGATTCGACGGTTGACCTCTTTCTCGAAGTTGGACCTACCCAACTGGACCGTTTGTCCCAGGTAAACATAATCGTCTACAACTTCAAGTGTAGAGTCTCCGATCTTGATAGGAGTGGGTGTTACATGGGCGTTCACCATGACCTTGGTTTTGTCCATGTTCATTTTAAGACCCACTCTTTCGGAAGCTCTACTAAGGTCATCGAGCATTTTACTGAGGCTCTCCATGGTCTCAGCCATGATCACTATGTCGTCGGCAAACCGAAGGTGAGTGATGTACTCGCCATTAACGTTGATGCCAAGCCCCTTCCAGTCCAGAACCTTGAAGACGTCCTCCAGCGCAGCAGTGAACAGTTTCGGAGAAATTACGTCTCCCTGTCTTACGCCGCGCTGGAGAAGGATAGGTTTCGAGGTCTGATCCTGAAGACGGACTGACATGGTGGCGTTTTTGTACAGACACTTCAACACCTCAATGTACCGGTAGTCGATCTGGCACCGTTGGAGATACTGTAGTACAGCCCAAGTCTCGATCGAATCGAAGGCTTTCTCGTAGTCCACAAACGCTAAACAGAGAGGCAAGTTATACTCTTCGGTCTTCTGTATAACCTGCCGCAGCGTATGTATGTGGTCTACGGTGCTAAAGCCTTTTCGGAATCCGGCTTGTTCGGGAGGCTGGAAATCGTCAAACCTGCGCGCGAGACGATTAGTGATGACTCTTGAAAACAACTTGTGAACATGGCTAAGAAGCGAGATGGGCCTATAGTTCTTCAGCCGGGCATTGTCGCCCTTCTTGAAGAAGAGTACCACCACACCCCTGCACCATGCCTGTGGCGTTTTGCCCTCGAGTATGACGGAATCAAAAAGCTTCTGAAGGGCCTTGAGGACCGGTTTTCCACCGGTTTAGACATTGCCATGAGTCAAATACAAATAATCTTGCATGAACAATTAGGTGTAAAAAAGTTGTTTTCCCGATGGATACCGCATTCGCTCTGTGAAGAGCAAAAAGCGGCTCGCGTTACTTGGTTCGTCATAACTCTCGAAAGATTCCACGCAGGATCCTCAAATGCTGTATACAACATCGTATCAGGTGACGAATCCTGGATATACGTGTACGAACCCGAAACAAAAAACCAGTCACGAGTTTGGGTGTTCGAAAATGAGTTAAGGTTAAAGATTGTTTCAATATGGATTGAATATTTCCATATGAAATGCCCGTTCCTAGAATTAAGTATCCGATGGTAACTCTTCGATCGCTCAATACAATTTTCTCGAATTTCGCAACATTTTCTTGGGTGACTGACGTTGATGGACGGCTGCAACGATGTTCGTCTTCCGTGCTCGTTCTCCCTACTCGAAATTGAGAAGCCCACCTTGCGACAGTGGAATACAATACGGTGGCGCAGACTCTCCTAATGTTGCCTCCAAATCGCAATGAATCTCTTGCGGCGTTAACTTTTTAAACAGAGGTATTTAATAACGGCTCGCACTTCGTTTTTCTCCATTTTAGAGTACACGTTCCGACACGAAGCAAACAAATGACTCCATTCAGAAAAACACAAAAGAGAATCGAAGATTTTTCTTTATTAATATTACAAATATGTATCAGAGCTATGCCTGCCAGTATTTTATTCCTTACCAAGGAGTATGTCGTTCTCACTTCTTTTGACCCTTCCTTGTATTATCCCTGACACGTTCCTAGCACGGTCATGGTAAGATACGTTTTAGTGGGCAAATTAAAAGTTATGGTTAATTTGTCAATTCAGATTCCATGAAAGTTGCAAGTCACTCTCCTCAACATCAGTCGTGAATCCAATAAGTTCATCTAGCACCAAGTCAATTTTAAATTCCACACCACCAATTTGGAACTCCACTTCAACAAGCTAAGACCTAATCACGATTTCCCTAACCACAGCCTTCGGCAACAGAAGATATGCCGTACAACGAAAAATAAAGGAAATGCATCATACGTGCTCCTAATACGAATTCTAAGCTGCAACGAATCAAGCTCGTTGTCACGGAGTAGATTGATTACAGAAGGTTAGCCTTGAGGGCGAAAACAGGCGTGTGTGTGTGCGCTTCTTTTCGCCCACACCGTACCGACGTACACATAGAACAGCCATGCATTTATCGGAGTATAATTTTCATATTGTAAGTTCTCGTGTGTCCTGTCTATAAAAAGTATTGGACCGTAATCAGGTCCAGTGCGGCTTGGTGGAAGTCAAATGTCTGCGAGCTTTTTGTTCTGGGACATGCTGGTCTCGCAAGATGATTTCATTTACATTTTATACACAGCAAAGCAGTAGTAGTAATCAAGTCGCAGTTGCGATGTGATTGTTTACAATGTCAACTGCACAAAGTAAAATGAATACTTGCCTGTGTTTAAACCCATAACATATAGATCGTAAATTGGGGCCGTTACCACTGTGCCATTACTACTCTTCAAGCATGGCGGTCTAATACTGATTCAAACGATTGACAGCCGCAAGTACCTTTGTACCTGCTGTGCATTATGCATGTCTGCGTGCGTGCGTGGTCACTCGTTGTATGAAGCCAGTCTTCTGTAACATATCTACTCCGTGTCACAATGCTCCTGTATTCGACCAACAGCGTGCATTCGCGTCACGGACGAACGAAGGCGGCCGATTGAAACTAAGCTATATTGGAACGGTGAATTTGGCATATCTTGATGTGGGATTCGAGATGAAATCGGTGGCAGATGGGGTTTTAATAACAATTTGAGGATGGTTAATTGTATCTCGAGGAGTTGAAACTGTCGTGAGATATTTAGTTGCAGAAATAAGATAAGTTTTTGCTGAAAGTATTGATAAAAAGCGTTACAGACCCTTGAATTTAGTAGCTTGTGGGGTCCGAGATGAGGATGATAATATTTTTGACAAAGGCACCAAAATAATTGTGAACTAAAATATTTTGTCTTCTACTTAAAATACCAAAAACTTGTGTGGGTATTTCATTGGGATCAATCAATCTGCCAAGCCTTTTCCCAACTACGTTGGGGTCGGCTTCCAGTCTAACCGGATTCAGCTATCAGTAGTATTTTAGTGGGGATGGCGAAGTAAATAAAAATGCTTAAAAGGGTTTACTCACCCAGGTGTATTCTCATATCAAATACACAGTTACACAGAACACAGTTTATAGGAAATAGTTTACAGAACACAGTATAATGAATATGGATTATAGAATAACAGACCAGCTCTTACCATCTAACACTTATTTATTATCTAGCACACGAAGCTAGACTAGCTCTGATGGACTGAGATAAGCTATTTATAAACGTTAAAAAGGCAGGCAAAGGCATTAGGCCACTGTCATTTACCCGTGCTTTAAAGATTGCAGTCCATTTTTGTTGCCCGTGTAAAAATATCAAATTAATGATTGCCAACACAGAGAAGTCACTCGGTGTACTCGAATATAAAAATCGCTAACAAATATAACTATGTGAGTCTATAAGTACACCACTACCTAACCTTTCAGGGCAAAAACATGATGTTATTTTGTATTTATGTATCAAATCTCGATTTTCCTATATTTAGCTACTAAAATAAGTAATCAAAAGATACCAAAGATTTCAAAGTAAGAGAATTAACGAAAAAAACAATTCTGTTTTGCTTAAAGACACGTGTTGAAACGATTTCCGTATCAAATACAAAGTGCAGTAACCACAGCTTCCCTGTGTATCTCCGAGTGCCAAGATCTGACTTAACAGAGCTAAGCTGCAAACCTCTTATCTGATAAATCTTATAAGCTTCCTACGAGATAACGCTTTTCTCTTCACTAATACATTGTAAAAGCGATTGTTAAAGTTTTTCAAAGTTTTAAGGTGAGTATAGACTAGAGCATTTACTTGTGACAGAACATCGAGCATTAGGTGTTTTAATTGTACTTGAACCACACTTCGAACATGACGTTCGATGTTTTGTTACAACCTGATTTTAAAAACCAACGAGCGTTTTGGTGTAACTTTTTATCGAAAGGCACGAGCGCGAGTGACGTGGAGTGACGTCAATAATGAACGCAACGAACGCAAGGTAAAAATAAATGTCACAGGTGTCACTCGCCGTGAGCATTACGTCGAACACAGCGTCGAACATTAGCAAGAACGTTACATTACATGGAAATGCTTTAGGATACTGAGCATTTGTCTGTATTGTACCATTCGTAAAAACGTTACATGAATTTTTTCTGCTCGCGTAAAATGTTCTAGTGTATACCCACTTTTAGGTACCTACTTACTCGTATGTATTAATATCTATTGTCTTGGCATCTGGTGGTCGACAGGACGTAAGAAGAGAGTTAGTTGCTTCAATTACAAGGAACATGGGTGGGTGGGACAAGGGCAGGCAGATGATTATGTTTTTCTGATATGAGTTGTGTGGACGCAGCGACCACACAGCCCAGTGGCTATGTGGTCGATGTGTGGACGTGTATAGTTGTCGGCACGTAACTTGGCAAGGTTTTGGAGTAGTGGGGGTCAGTTCGCACAGTTTGCGCGAACTACCATATAGAGCGAACGGAACGTGGACGCGACGCGATTGGTGAGTCGATCCTTGTGTCAACTGACCAACCAATCGCGCGCTCGGAACGGTGCTAAAGTGGGTGCGTTCTCCGCGTCCCGCTTCACCAAAGAGACCTAATAAACGACTTGTGCGCATCTAACGACCCTTGCCAAGTTACGTGCCGCCAACTATTTCTTCACAATAAATAACATGCATCTTAAAATGCTTTTTTTTCTTTAATTAAAACATAAGTTAACTATACTAACTTAAACAAAACTTAACTACTTACATTATACATAAAAAAGTACACCTTTTTTTTTGTTAAAGGTTTGATATCTTCAAAACGCGCCTGGACTTTTGGGGAAACACCAGGCAAAGAGCGTGGTATTTTTACCTCACTAAAACCACCCTGGTGATCACCATCAGCACGTTAAACCTTGTGACCAACCCGTGAACTCTCAACAAACCATCCCGGAACCACCACTGTGCAACGCCTGTTAGGAGGCACATCCCTGGATAGTAACCTAGGCGACGAAGTACTCCTCCACATCGTTGTCATACGAGAACTTGCCCAGAACACTGGCAGCATTGCCAAGTTAAATGGCAATGCTGATTATTTGCGCACAGATTGAGCCAGCCACGCACAGTGTCGATCAGTCGGCGAGAGATCTTCATATATTTACACCTTTTTCACAAATAAAAAATTACTTATGCTAAAGGCAAAAAAAAACAAATATTGAGGGTATATCTGGATTAACCTATATTACCTCTCACAGTACCCAAGTCTCGTTAGCAGACCCACACAGTTATGACTAAAGCCAATTTACAAGAAGCTAATCCGATTTCCTCTAATTCCTTCCGCAACGGAAATTCAAATTTCAATTGCCCGAAACCTTTTACCGTATGTAGGAAATCTTAATTATTAAAACAACATACAAATATTCATGATTCATTAAAGCCGGAGCCCTCAAACCTTTGATCCTCACATAAACTCTATGCGAATAAAATGAAGTGAAAATGAACTGCAATTATCCAAATTGCCCTAACACGCGATCCCGAAAAAATCCGCCCGAAGCCCTCCTGGGGTACGAGTGACCCCCTCGCTCCCACATTGGACCACTTTCGGGGACAATTTGTACGAACATCCTGTTAGGGCTACCGAGGTTTGAAGAAGAAAATTCCGTCTTGCCAAGAAAAACGTAAGCTTGTAAAAAATATAAGAAAACTTCGTACTGACTGTAAACACACGTATGTGTTTTCACGTAGGTACATATTTTCGGCTTATTTTGAGAAAATGTTTTTAAATTTGCTTTCATTATAATCTTACGTCTGAAACTTATTATGATTTCTTTTTACACTTATAGGGAAATATCGGCAAATGAGTAAAATGTTGAAATTCCGTTACTGTGTTTGTGTACAGAAATATCTTATTTTGCCTATATACGCTTTATATCAGTAAATAAGTTAAAAAAAACACCAGAATCTTTTTAAACATTTACGAACTTGTAAAAATAACGACACCGTTTGGCGATTGGCTTGCACATTCCATATTAAAATTTTCTTTATAAAGTTTAAATAAAGAATCTGCAAATCAGTTGCTAAATAGTTCAGTTTGTTGTTATTAAGGACCCTTTTCGTTACTTGCAACCCTAACGGCAGTGAAAATGGAGTCGTCCAGTAAAACAGTGGGTACGGTTTGAAATTATTCATGCAAATTTCAACCAATGATAGGGAGCGATGCATTTTAGTTCAAAATCTCGATTGTCGACCAAAAATTAAATTGAGTTGAACGGTTTATACAATGGGTTTCCATTTATATGACGATTAATACTGATTGATATGTAAATATGCTCACTTACTTGCATATTTGGTTGTTACTGGATTTGCATAGCATTTAATACGTTATAATAATTTATACAAATGTATTTATGTATAGTGTTCATCAGTCTGTGGATATCAGTGATAAAACTTGCACTATGTACTGTACAACTACTTTATTAATGTCCCTCGGCAATCATCGCTTTTTCGAATATAAACGAATGCTAATTTCCATGTCCATCAATTATTAGGTTTATCGTGTATAATAATTAGAATTCAGAACTAATAAGTACTTTATTGTTATTATGTTTTGAATTCCGTGTGATCTATATAGAGCTGCAAAACTATTCTATTTTCCCTTAGCAGCTTTCCTCCCATTTTTTTAATAAATATTATTATTAAAAAAAAATAAGACAAAAAAATATAAACGACCTCAAAAAAAAATACTACCAAGTGAAAAAATAACTTCTATTTCGGAAGTCAGTGTCAAAAAACGAAGAAACAAAAACAGGAACACCTGATTTTTTTGAAAGTCATTTTTATGAAAATGTTTTTATTTTTAACGTTTTAGTTGTGGAACCTGATGAGCAAGTTTTAGTAAGGTACCTATAATGCATAAAGTAATGCTAGAATAGATTACCTGAATAATATTAATTTGAAAATAACCGGTGTAATGAGAACTGTACACATCTGCGTACCTCTTTAGTGCGTACCGTCGCGGCACAGCATGATGTTTAGTTATGAAATGGCGTAAACAATAAACAGACATGCGATTGCAGCAATCTTGAGAGATTTGCCGTTGTTTATTGAAGAGTTCTGTTGTATATCTCCGAAATTCTTCATCAGATCTTCACCAAATTTAAATAGGACTACATGAGAAGTAAAAATAAAAAAACCGGCCAAGTGCGAGTCGGACTCGCGCACGAAGGGTTCCGTACCATTAACGCAAAAAACGGCAACAAAATCACGTTTGTTGTATGGCAGCCCCCCTTAAATATTTATTTTATTCTGTTTTTAGTATTTGTTGTTATAGCGGCAGCAGAAATACATCATCTGTGAAAATTTCAACTGTCTAGCTATTACGGTTCATGAGATACAGCCTGGAGACAGACAGACAGACAGACAGACAGACAGACAGACAGACAGACGGACCGCGGAGTCTCAGTAATAGGGTTCCGTTTTTACCCTTTGGGTACGGAACCCTAAAAAGGATCATCAAAATCGGCTCACTTAGTAAAAAGATGATTTTAAATATTAAAAAAAATATAGTCAAATTGATACCAACTAACTCCTTATTGAAGTCAGTTAAAAAACTCTTTTTAACTGACTTCAATAAGGAGTTAGTTCAACTCTATATACTTCCAAGTTGATTGAGAGCGTCCTGTCTGCTCTAAGTGCAAAGGGCAAATGATAGAAATCCAACGACTGACGAAACACGAAGTTTGCCGAGGGACAAGTTGTACAACAGCTCTTACGGTGTCCTCATGTTAAATTGTTGTATTTTTGGGTTATGTTTTTTTTTGCTGTCACTGATCATCATCTTTTTATTCGTCCCTAAAAGGGTTAAAGTCAAATTGAAATGCAATTCTATAATCTGTAAGATGTTAGTTAGACGTATAATAATTAATTATAAAATTAAAAGAAACATTTGATTAATAAGCTATAGTTAGGTTCTCTCTTTCCACCTGTCTCAAGAAAACACTTCGCAAAAAACAACGGTCAGTGAACTTGTACAAAATAATATTTTAATTTTGCAGTGGGAAATTTTTTCAATTCATAAAAGTATGTAGCCGGCCATGTTTTTAATTAAACGGTAGCTGTACACCTGCGCACAAACATAGTAACGTACTTAAGTAAATTAATACTGGATATGCTGCGATTACCTACAAATGTACTGAGGGTAAACGTATATCATGCTAACGTAGTATTGTATTGTATATCTAACTGAGGCCTCAGTGCGAGTTTTTACTCACGCTCAATCGCGTTAACGTAAACATAAATTTGTATTGAAACTATAGAAAAAGCGCCGTCTGGTGACGGTAAGGAGAAACCTCTTTTTTTGTATACATTTTGACATAAGAGATCGTTTACTTTTCACGAGTGAGCGTGAGTAAAAACTCGCACTAAGGCCTCTGGTGTCCGCAACTCCAAATTCAAACGCGTAATTTGCGTATGAGTGAGGAATTATATTATTCAATCCCCCAGCTCTTCAAGAAAGGCCAGCAATGGTGGGCCCAGCCCTAGTGTAGCCAATGAAGATGATCAAAATGCCGATGACCCATCATCGAGATCATCAGCTTCTGTGTGTAGTAAGTACTACTATGTCGTTTTGTGACGAATAAACACCTTTTCTTTTTTTTCCTTCTTTTCTTTCTTTTGCTTCTTTTCTTTCTTTTCTTTCTTTTCTTTCTTTTCTTTATTTTCTTTCTATTCTTTCTATTCTTTCTATTCTTTCTTTTCTTTCTTTTCTTACTTTTCTTATGTTTCTTACTTTTCTTTCTTTTCTTTCCTTGCTTTCTTTCATTTCTTTTCTTTCTTTTCATTATTTTCTTTCCTTTAATTCTTTTCTTTTTTTTCGTCCTTTTTCTTTCTTTTCTTTCTTCCCTTTCTTTTCTTACTTTACTTTCTTTTGTTTATTTTCTTTCCTTTCTTTCTTTTATTTCTTTTCTTTCTTAGTGTTACTGATTATCTCATAGAGGGTAACTGGGTTTCTGAAGTAATTTGTCCTGTATCCCATGTGTCCAGCGATCGCTTGGAAACAAATGAGCTCTCGTCCACCTCCATGCAGGTTCTCCATATAGGGAGCTGTCTGAGACTCCTGTGAAACAGGTTAATAGATAATGATTTTCTAAAATGACGTCATGTACGTTGATGTTCGCAAGAGAACCAAGGTTACCGACATAGCCCGAATAATTGTCAAACTTAAGTGGCAGTGAGCAGGGCACATTGCTCACAGAACGAATGGCCAATGGGGCGGACAAGTTCTGGAGTGACGACCGTGAACTGGAAGACGTTGTGTTTAAAGTCCTCCCACTAGGTGGACCGATGACCTGTTGAAGGTTGCGGGATCCGCTGAACGCGAGACGCACGGGACCGGTCAATGTGGTGACACTTGGGTGAGGTCTATGTTTTTTCCTTTGGCTGAAATGATGATCATGATGACGTTGATGACATTATGCATAAAGGCAACTCTGAAAGCTTTTAAAGAACATGCAATAATCTAAAAGTTCTTTCAAGGTACCGCAGTGGAAAACAATGGATTCACATGACAATGTATTGCCCAATAAGCTGACAGATTTTCCGTCTGTATAAAAAATATG